>JABFEA020000017.1:17798171-17813275 GCA_019775915.2 Cyphomyrus plagiostoma | reverse complement strand
CCCCCCCCCCCCCCCCCCCCCCCCCCCCCCCCCCCCCCCCCCCCCCCCCCCCCCCCCCCCCCCCCCCCCCACCGACAGGCGACATGACTGTGGATGGAAACTGAGTTGGGACAACATCAGTTGGTAAACTAGTTCTAGTTGATGGGCTCAATAAATTGCCCATATTTGGACTGATTGGCTGATTGCTGGTCAGCATCAATCAGGATGTAAATCGGGCATTTCCATTCGCTGGGCAATCAATTGGTGCATCTTCACCTGTAACGCACACCTAAGTTCTCCATCCAGTGATAGCTTGTGCTTTGCTTTGCTCTCAACAATCTGGTATATTTTGCTGCATCACATAGGCAAGTTTTATGCTGCTGTATATGGAAAAGCTGTACATACTGTTAATATTGTAAGATTCTCGAGTACAGGTTGTTTCTGTGTTGGCAGACATTAACCGTAAGTTTTGTCTGTGACCCTTTATTCAGTAACACTTATAACCATATATGAATTAAAAGACCCATATTTTAATTCACATATGTGAATTAAAGACACATATTCCTTGAGGTAAAGGAAGCCAGTTAGGCAACATTTAAATTAGCCAGTAACTTCTGTAAAACTTGTTTGTGTATGAGGTGGTCTTTTTTTTTTTCCATTTACTATTTTTTTTGCATAAGTAGTTTGCATAATGCATTTTGCCAGTGCTCTGTGCGCGTGTACACAGTAGGGTAAAGAGACAGCCGGACAGTCAAGCACATTGTCCTCAGTGTTTCCCTTTAGCGGGAAAACCCCACATTTGTCCGTATTCCTCTTCAAGCACAAGGTTAGTCAGCTTTTCTGCAGGTGTCCTTCTGACTATCAATGTTACTGTCGCTTTGAGATCACTCCCAGACTATACGTGTGCAGTAAACGCTACTAAAGAGTAAACTCAAGTCATTTTTTTCCCATACTTAACAATTTTGATTGGTGATCTGGCCTTTCCAAAGAAATGGCTCAGAGTTAGAAAAATTACAGCTCTAAGATATTTTTGGTGAGCTGCATAGTTATGGCTTTGATTTAACTATAGGGGCATTTGACCTCTGAGGTCTAAATTTAGAGGTTCTTAAAGAATGTAGATATTACGACTTGCCTGAGGCTTTTTCCTCACAAACCTGAGTGTGTTTGGCACAGGTGGCGAGGGGCACTGGCAGTAGCCAGCCTCGTTGGACAGGAAGCTGGCCTTTGGTATCACTAAGTTCATTTGAGACCCAGTCTGATTTAGATGGCTAGATTTTGGGGCAGCACTCCATGAATCGAGCTTGCCCCCATCTGTGCTACATGGATTGCTTGCTTGTGGCGGTCGGCCACGTTTCTTCATGTGTTCCTGGACGCGGCCTCTGTTTTAAGGACAGATGTGAGGTGAGGTTAAACTCAGAGGAAAGTTTCTGAGACATCAACTCCATTTCAACTCTGCCTTGGATGCCACGTGGAACTTCACGCAGTCGGCTTTCGTTGCCCTGAAAGTGATGGGAGTTGGAGACCTGACATTGGCTTAGGTCTGCTAGTAAGTTGGGGTTCAACCTCCTGTCCTGCACCCCGTGGAATTAGTGATGGCACCGCCAGACCCGTCCCTGTATCCCCTCAGTCTTATTTCTGAAGAGAGTTAATGATCCCAACTTGTGGAGGAAAATGTATATTTACTGCAAGCACTTACAGTCTCTAAATGGGTTTGTTTCTAAGGTTTGTATGAGTGTTAGTGCTCGGTTTAAATCAAAGTGAAAGCTTTCAGCACCAGTACAAAACCAAATGCAAGTTTTGCAAATCCTCACAGGTTAGCAGTAGGCTAATGAAATCGATATTGTAAACGCATGTGGTGTACGGCCTACATGTTCCTATCTGGTGATCAGCCTCCAAGTTCCCGAACATTCTCTGCTGTTCTTCATGGGTTCTAGAGCTCTGTCATCAAATTATCATCTTATGTGGATGGTGTCAGATGATAATGGTTAAGTTTTACTGAACAAAGGGTCACAAACAAAACGTACGGTTAATGTCTGCCAACACAAAACAACCTTAATATGTGGACCCACTAATCAAGCTAAAACTGGCTGGTTGAGCTACTCTCAGCCATCCACCTGGTCATTCCTGGACAGAGAATAGCGACAGATTTTCCGTTCATAGGCTTGATGCAGCTGGTCAGCAGTGCAGGGAGCCCCTTCAGAGGCTCAGCCTATGGTGTTTCTTTGCCGTGCGAAAATCCGACTGGCCCTTGAAGAGGCCCCTGCGGTACAGGCTGGGCAGCTGAGCCGTGAAGCTGGTGCTGGTACTATGGGGGGTACTATGCATCCAGCTCCAGAATGGGGCTCTTTCAGCTTTTAACACCCAGCCGGCTTGAGTAACGTTTAGAATTAAGTGCCAAGTTCCCAGAAAAAGTGAAAACAGGTGATGCTGCTTCAAAGGTCCAAATCCATGTTCTAGCACAACCCACGCTAAATCTCTCGCAGAAGGGCGAGGGATCCCCCCCCCCCATTATGGCATTCAGTGTAAGTGTTCAGGGCGGATGGGGTTGACAGGGGTTATGGAAACGCGGACGTGGGGGTCTGAGTGGATGAGTGGGCCTTATGCCACCCCGTGGCGACGGGAGAGGGGCAAGCTCGCCGGGTGCCGTTCCGTGGCAGGGGCCCGCGCCACTCTTTTATTCTCTGGCACGCATGAACAATCAAAAGGCCCCCTTTCAGCCATTGTGTGTGCCGAGGGCTTCCAATTAAAGCCGGGGCTCCTGTAGGCCTGGGAGGGGGGAAAATGATAGCTCTGGGTGGAGCCAGGAAATGATAATGGAGTGTGGAGGCCGATGGGCTGACAAGCCGGCCCTTTGTCCCCCCGGCACAGAGGAGAACAGGCAGAATAAAAGGGCTCCGGGCTCTTTGGAGGCCTGAAAGGGCCAGCCACAGCATCTGGCACTGGGCCCTGTCCTTGGGCCTGCTCGCTCGCTCACAAATCCCTGCCGGAGACGACCGGCCCGCCGAGCTTCCTGCGTCCTGGAGAAAGTTGGGACCAAGAAACATAACCGTACCCTTAATGGGCAGGGCCTGGGGAGATCCACCGTGCACCCCGCCGTTCACCTGCGCCCAGTTTGCAGTTTCAGCCAATCAGCTATCGTCCCGCACAGAGATTAGCTCTGGGTCACTTGTTGGCAGAGCCATCACTGCAGATCTTTATTTTATTTTTTTTTCTTGGTGGGGAAGGGTTGAAGTGGTCATTTAATTGACCTGCTAGCTCCTCGAAGAAACTGAAAGCGTCTTCAGAGCATTCTGGGAAACTTTAGCATCCATGACCTGCAGATGCATGAAGGATCGAACCTTCCTAGAGTGGAGACGGAAGGGCGATGCGTCCTCCTCCAGTGCAGATTTCATACACCCCCATAGGAGCTTTAATGTGAGCCGAAGTTCTGTTAAGTGCATTATACCGTCCATTATTCATCCCTCTTCAGAAGACAGTTTAATGAATAAATCGACAGGTGATGGACCCACTGTCATTGTTGTAGGAAATTCCCACGCCGGCTTACAGTCAGCTTACATCAGGCACTGCATGCCGGCTTGGGTTGACAAATTACATTTACGTCTTGAAGGTATCTTGTTCCCTTTGGATAGATTCACTGTAACATGTGTCTGATGTTCCCTGTGCCTGCAGACTTTAAAGAACTCAAAAAGCCTATGTTCCCTGGATGATGAGGAACTTCACATGAGGACCATTGTCTCGTCGCCATGTGGCTCCGCTGATGACCTTGTGAACATCACTCCTGGCTCCAGCCCTGTCAGAGAGCTGTTGGAGGTGTCGGCCAGCCAGCGGGGTCCGGACCCCCAGCATGACCCACTCCGCCTTCCCCCGCAACGACCTGGATTCAGCTGGGCCGTGGTCGCGGGCGAGAGTGATGAGGACATCAGTGACACTGACAGCATCGAGGAGAGAATCTTCCCATTGTACTGTGGAGACTTGGATCTAGAACAGATCGAGAAGAACTAAATCTGGAATCCAGAAAGTGGCTGTTTTTTTTTTTTTTTTTAATTAAGGAAGGACATTAAAATATTTTAGGTTACTGGTTGACAGGACTGTCGTTAGCTATTGTATTTTGGAAATATTTTGGATGGAAAAATTCCAAAAATAACAGGTAGATGGTTTTTTGCATTGTAAACTAGATAGAATAACAGGCTTGTTATACAAGATTAAAAATGGCATTGATTCAGGCTGCTTCTCATGACATTTCAGGATATAGAATTCAGTTAGACTTTTTGTGGATTCAGACTGACTAATTTAACTGATTTAAATATCGCCTGTTGTCCATTGGGTGCTGGAACATTTCTGATCTGTTATTATATGGTAGTATGTCACTGTTAGGGTTCTTTTCAAAGCGGTCTGTGGACTTGTCCTCTTATTCATTAAGCTGGAAGTTTGGTTCAAATAGGGGAAGGTTTGGCTGAAGACCCAAGGTTTCTCAAAATCCTTTTGAGTTCATCCTCAGTTAGGGATTAGTACTATCACTGCTTATCAACATATGTCCATCTGCCTGCTGTAGACCTCAGCTGAAAAGTGATTGTCTTAAGTGCCTTAAAGGCCAGTGTTAATGCAACCCTATGAATGGCTCCAATACTGACCCCTGTATCAGAGGCCTTAGCAAATGGAACAAGGTCTTCCATTAAATAATGCTTATGGAAACCTTAAACTGTCTCAATAGGTAAGCGAACATATGCGAATGGACAATTGGACAAGTGTTTAATGCAACAAAAATGATCATTTAATACTTTGGGTAATTTACCAAAAGTGGCGCTTCCAATTAAATAGCTCTATTATTGTTTATTTGTACAACACTCGAGTTCTGCCTGACATTAGATAATTCACTGTGTACCGGAAGGAACATCTCTGCGATGTTTTACTGAAAAATGAGTGTAATACCAACTCCAAGCATTGCTTTATATATATATATATATATATATATATTTTTTTTTTTTTTTTGCTGAATCAAGTTTTAAATCATGTCAACACTGGACACTTTCTAAATACAAAGAACAATCTTATATTGCTTTTATGCTGAGTGGGGCCTCAGAGGATTTGTGGTTCCTTTGACACAATGTCTAACAAAAAATGATCCATTTCTTACCTGTGACACTGAATTTTGTGGTGTACATTCCTACCAATGGAATCATGTAACAGCTTCTGAAAATAACTATTTTGATGGAATTTCCCTATAAAATGTATGAAAATCGCACATAAGGTGAATGTTTGCCTTGTCAATGACTTAATGCACACTGTACCTTACAAATGGAAACATGAATTTTAGATGTTGGATTGGGAAGGGAGTTATTGTGGAATTTGAGCTGTTGCTTGAATAAATGAGTAAGAATGTTTCATGTTTGAGGTTTTCTGTTTAGGTTTTTGTTGAATGTCTTTCAGTATTGACAGTGAATTATGGCATTTCTTTGTTTAGGCTATTCCACTCAAACAAGGTCTCTTCATGACTTTCACTCTGACTCGAGATGTTTCAGTCCTCAATTCAGTCCTAGGGCCTTCTCAGATATCCCATACTTATTGTGCAAATCACTTCGGTAATCAGGGCCATTATGAGAGTTGGTACATGACTAAATGGTACCATCTGCTCAATGGTTTCATGCCCACCTGCCTACAAACAGTATGTGATTGTGTCTTACAAGCTAGTTGTGATGTTGGAGCTGGATTATCGTTTTATTGAAAATGTGGAGGGGTCTGTATCAGCAGGTTCAGGATGCGGGCCTGTAAGTGGCAGTGATGGACAATGTGTAACTGTTGACTGGCTGAATTAGCCTTTAGAGATGGACTGTATTTCTGTCCAGGGTTAATGTCCAAATGTGTGCTTGAATCAGCCTTCACTGATCAACTGTATCTTTGTCCAAGTTTAATGTCTAAATGTGTGGGAACCAGCCCGTAGAGATGGGGGCTGTATGGTTGTTGAAGCCTCTTACTCATCTCCCATAGCTTCTGCATCTGCAGCATTTGACCTCCTTGCCGTCACACGTTAACCCCGCAGGGCCAGTGCGACGCCATGCACCAGGCCTTGCTGGGACTTGCCCTTTCCCCCTGGAAAGGCTGCGTCACAAATGCAGACGCACGCCTGCACATGTCCAGCCCGATCTGCATTTCACGTACGAGTCAACCCAGCCACAAGCGTGTCCTTCCCTAGCGGTTGTGGCCTTTTCTCTGTCATGGAGCCGAATTTGGCCCTGCTTAACCATGAGGCCCATTGTCGTGGTCTCTGCGTGGTGGGCGAGCCTCTCAATGGGCCCATTGTGACCTTGGGCTCATTAGCATTTACTGCCGGTGGGCGGACGGTTCCGAGTCGGATCTGGGGCCGTGGCCCGGCCTTTCTGCCTGGGCCCGGCTGCCCTGCAGTCCTCCCACACGCCGTGCCCACGTTGCCGGGCCAGACGCATCTTTGCAGTTAGGAGCAGGCTTTCATGCCTGGTCTTTCTGAGGTGGTCAGCCCTCTTCTTTGTGGCTAATATTTATGCTTCCCGGTCTATAAAATTTCATTCGTCTAAAAGGAATGAGGCCCAAAGGGTCTGTGTGTGCGTGTGTCCTTTTGCAGGTCTGCCAGTTTCCTTTGGTTGTTCCTTTTATATTCCATTCCAAAAACATCTGAACAGCTGCCTCTAAAATATCAATAGCTTATAACAATCTATCTACTTTGTGATGATCATTCTAGTTCACCATTCATGCCTTGTGCTGCCTGGGACCCACTGCAGGCTCAAAGTGACTCTATAAGAGACAAGTGGTTATGGAAGATGGATATGAAAAATGAAGTAACCCACACTAGGTCCCAGACCATAATTTCTGGCACGGCTGTTTGAGTATTTCACCAGAAGGCCTCATTAACTGGGTTACAAAAAAGACAGATTAGAATTTAAAGTAATATTGAAACAATATGCCCAGCTGTGTGAGTTGCCTGGAATAGGCTTTCAGTGATCCTGACCAGGATAAGTGGTCAGAAGATGGATGGATGAATGGATGGATGATTAAAATGAAATGCATTTATGTATGTGCATAGATCAGGTCTTCACCTGTACAGCTGATGTACACCAGTGTTTCCCCACCCGGTCGGTCCTCTGGGACCCCCAGACAGTCCACATTTTTGCTCTCTCCCAGATCCCAACATGACTGCACCTGATTGGCTGGAAGTTGGGAGAGAGCTAAAATGTAGAATGTCTTGGGATCTCCAAAGAATGGGTTGGGAAACAGTGATGTTGAGGAAGCCATTTATCCTGATTATATGTACACTAGAGGAGCAAAGCAGGAAACTGATCAGAAACGGTCCAGAAGAAAGACCATGCAGAGTGTCCGCATCTGTTAAATCAGGCCAAGTTGGGTTACATAAGGCAGACTGACATCCATTTAGGGGTTCCTCTGAAATCTATCGTGAAAGCAGCTTAGGCTGGTGACATCCATAAGGCGGGGCATTCTGAGGACGCCCCAAAGGGGGCGTTTCCACGTGGAGGGGTCAGGGTTAGTGCTGGGCCCGTGAGCCCTTGAGTGGCGGCTAAAGCCCGTTGGGGGGGGGGAGGGGGGGGGGTGCCAGCCGGTCCCCCCGCCAGCTGCAGCTCGTCCCTCACAGGGCCCCCCACCCTGGCCCCCGTCATTAACCGTGCTCCCCTTTTTCGCCGAAGCTCAGAACTGCAGAGACTGCATGTGGGTCGCTCATTAGCATAATAATCCAGAGGAGCGTGGGGGTTACTGCCTTCGGCTCTGAGCCACAATCTGCACCCCCTGCCCGGCCTCCTGCCCACTGCGCTTAATGGGATTTGCCCTCCGTATGAAGCCCTTGTTGTGGGGCTTAGCGGGACTCCAGCTTCCTGTCTCCCAGTTGAATCCACACGCCAACCTGGCAAGGTGTGCCACCAGCCGCGTGGCGACCACGCCCCCGGGGTTTATTTCCGAGGGCTGCTGGTTCCCGTAAGCCCCCGGTGGCGCGCGGATGGGGCGCGAGCAGCACGCCCCGCGCGTGTTCGCCGTTGCATTGACCGCTGGGAAGCCCAAAAGGGGATCTTCTCATTGCCCCCAGCCATGTGGCTACAAAAGAAGTATTGAAGTCAAGCAGGAAAAGGAGTCTAATGTAAATTTATGGATGGATGAACAGGGTGCTGAGTCAAAACAGACGTCGTAGAGACTTTAAAAGGTTTGAAGTGGAAGGTGAAAGTTGAGCATTTTGGTGAATGAATTGATATGATTTATATCACATTTATTTGAAACTGATTTTAACTGTCACACTAAATCAAACCATCTGTAAGGCCTCCCCCTTAGACAATAAGAGTATCTGTTAAAAGTATATTTTCATGGCAGCTGGCTGTAGACCCAGACGGCAAGGGTCATATGGCTAGGATTCATTTTCAGTGATTTGTTAAAATCACAGTTCAATAGTGCAATTATGTCCTCAGCTGTTGCTTCAGTGCGCAGACAGTTAACGAGCCCATTCTGTCCCTAAATGGTGACGTGAGCCCTGACTGACAGGTGGCTCAGCCAGTCGGGCAGCACGTAGGAGGCTGGGCCCTTTCTCCCTGGTTGCATGTCTCCCACGAGCAGGTGGCTTTTACTCATGTGGTTGGCACCATCCATGGGGGTGGGCGAGAGAGAGCGAGAGAGAGCTGAGGATCAGGCTCTGTGTGCGAGGGGACTTCCATCTGTCTGCTGTCACACCCCAGGAAACCCCAGCCAAGTAATTAGAGAGTCTGGAATTCCTTGTGGATGTTTGGTGCCCGGGGAGAAACCCTATACTCCAAAGCTGAGCAATAGCAGGCTGGCTGACTCTCTGCTGGGGTGGACTGGTTTAATCCAACTTTCAGCAGCACACAATAAGGGGCATGTTAAGGCTTCTTACTGCCTGAGCAGATGGCGTTTCCCATACAGTCCGTCACAGATCCAGCCCTATCTTCCAGATTCTCCTCACATTTTCCTATTTGCCTGTTCCGTCATCTCTGATTCGGCGGCAGTCCACGATGACTTTACGTCCTCCGGGAAGACGGGGGCAGCTGACAACATTCTGCTCTTGTCAGGACGGACGCTCTCTTCGCCTGGCGAGATGCAGTTGGACGTGGGAAGAGGCAGGTGTTGATAGGAGAGGCGACATGGCCCTCACTGTGGGTCGAGGTGACACACACGTGGCTCACAGATCGCTGAGCTCAGCCTTCCATATTTTATAAAATCAAGTAAACTCCAAGTAAAACATAAAACAATGAACAAAAGTGCAGGAATGTTATTGCCAACTTAGCTCAATAACAGTTAGCTACTATCATCAATGCTTTTTAAATTTCTCAAATAAAGGTACAAATAATCGTGCACAACCGCATGTATGGTGGCTGCTGTTTCGGGAGAATGTTATCGGTGCTTTGCACATGGTTTAGTCAATAGGCATCTGGCAACTGGATCAATCTATTTTATAAGAGGAGCGGATGCCAATGACCTTATGAAGATGAAGGCAGATATCTGAAGCTGTAGTGCCTCAAGTTTCAGACTCACATTTCATATTTACTCTGGAAAAGATGCAAGCCCATGCATACCACACAGCGACAGGTACGCCGTACAGGATCCACCGGGGATTATCTATCTTCCGGGGAATGTATGAGGCCAACCAGCCCTAGCTCTATACCTTATATTTACCAATTAACAAGTTTTTAGTTTTACTGCCGTCCATCAGAATTCACAGCTCAAAATGTGTAGTGTTTTTCAAATGAAATTAAAACATGCTGGTATAAAACATAGAATTGAATGATCATATAGTGTTGATGGTCAGAACTTACACTGCTGTCAGCTGTGATTATTTTGGACTGACCTCTGACCTATAGCCCCCTTCAGACAAGCTGCAGAGCTCAGTTCCAGCTGGTGTAGAGGTGAACACGGTGGAATAATGGCTATTGTTCACTTCTCTGGCTGTCCAGGCCGCTGAGGAAAGGGTCTTTAGATAGTTGAGAGGCAGAGGGAAGGAATCAGCGGATATAGTTTAGAAGATGATCAATGGAATGAGGTGTGGGGAGACCCGTGATGCAGGGTAAGCTTTGTCTCTCGGTGTGTGTCCAAAGCTCCTTTCATGCTCTGTATCCAAGTGTAGGCTCAGTTCCTGCTCATTTACTTTGGCCTACCTGAACAGAGCCTTTGATATCTGTATCTGAACTGTATCCTTCCTATCATGTCATACCGTATGCTTGGAACAGCAAATATGATGAGTGACAAACATAACTGACGAACACCTGATACCCTGGTTCTGGAGGGCCAGGCCGGGTTGAGCACAACTGCCTCACTTGGCAGCCCCTCATGTGACATCGCTCTTCTGTTCCAGCAGGCCTTGGCTCGTGGTCACGAGTTTCCAACTTCAGTTTCGCTTATTTCTTACTCTTTAGCTGCTGGACGTGTCTTATGGATTTTATGGAGAAATCGGTATGGTAGGCAGACGACACACAAATGCCTTACGAAGGTTTACAGTGAGTGACATCTAGTGTAGGCAGACGGCGGGCATTGGGCGACGGTAGGACGTTGGGGTCATGGTAAAGCAGGGGACAGGTGGCTGAAGCATACCAGCATATCCAGCCTCCCCCCCCAGGAATCTCGCTGTGAAACATTACACAGCGTACACAGAACGCGGCGCTATCCCTGCCGCTGGCACATCTGCCCCCCTCGTCTGTTTTCGCCAGGCAAGGTGTGACATGCGATAGCAAGCGTCTGTCATGGCGTACAGAGCTCCGATTGAACTGGACTGGGCCCCTTCTGCATTTTTGGTGCCCAACCAGCTGCTGAAGCATTAAATCTGCAGATGTCTTCGGCGCGCGTGAACGTCCACGTGAAGGAAAGACTGGTCGCCCCGGCATGGCGTCCCCCCGCGTCACGCAGCAGAATGGCAAAAATCTACGGCTCACCAACTCACAGCATCTCAGAATAGCTTTCCTTACCGCCGTGTTGTGTCACCGTCCCCTACGTACACAACGGCTCACCAACTCACAGCATCTCAGAATAGCTTTCCTTACCGCCATGTTGTGTCACCGTCCCCTACGTACACAACAAGTCACCGCTGGTCTACCTCTGCTCCATATAGACATGCCGCTGTAGCAAGAGTTACTGCTAAAACGTGCCAGTGAGTGTTTTTCCCAAAATACTGATGAAAAAGCTACTGAATTTGTAAATGTAAGCTAAATACGCCATTGTGTATTTTATTAGACAGACCAGTTTGTAAAGTAAGCTGCTCGAGAAAAGATGCATGAAATGCTGGCATTTTCCCCCATGACCATGACCAGGAATGAAGATGGAGGGATGAGTGGATGGGTGGGCCACTCTTCAGGGACAGCATGCATATTAGTAAATGGCTTTTAAATCGAATATCCACCCGTAATTGTCCATTAGCAAGCTAGAGTCCATACCTTTCGATATCAACATGGTAGCATCTCTGCATAACATGCTTGGTGCTATGCCAGACCTGGCAGGGAACACGATGGCTTTGCCTGGAATATACCTGGATGTTCTGCTTTGCTTCCTCCAATGTCTACTGTCCTTACCTCCATTACCGCTAAAGTACGTCTGGGGATCACCGGCGATCAGGCCATAGCCCTGCAGGCTGCAGGCAATAGGATCGATGGAGGGGGGGGTCACCACCGCACTGACGCTCACATCCCCACTGATACCTACGGCCTCGAGTCGTGGGGGGGGGCAGAGACCCAGGGAGGGCGTGAGACGGGCGACCTTGGCGGTGCTGCACAGCGGACCGCGAATGCCGGCACTGTGCTGCCCGAGGGCCGCTTCAAGGCAGCAGAAGACCTGACGTGATTTACGGTGGCCTGTGGGAGACAAACAGACCCTGATTATGATGCTGGCCTATTGATTACAATGCTGGCCTGTTCATCGACATGGATGATGTCACCCTCCGCAAAATGGCACGCTTCTTAGCCGCCAGCCTGTCAGGCGTAGAATGCCCGGCGTGCTGTTCCTCGCTCTCCAGGCCGGTGCCCCCTACGGGACGCATTCTGCGTGGCATGTGACCCCAGGGTCGTCACGAGTTTGTCAAAGACTTGGAAGAAAAAGCTCCTTGTTGGAGATGTACAAGGAATTTACTACTAAATAACATAAACTGGAACAATGTGACACACAGGAGAGCTGCCATTTGCAAGAGATCAATGTTTACTTTGTGGCATGCAGCAGTACTTTCTGTTAATTTCTATGGTGCATTAATATGAAGTCTGACTTGGACTGATTTCCACGTGTAGATAATAGTAAAAAAATAAATTAACAGAAATTAACAATGTTTAACCATGAACTGGTACAATCAGGCTCTGAGAGCTACTGTCACCCGTAGAGTAGTAATTTACAAAACAGAGATCATTGCGAGGTTAGTAGCTGAACGTCCACAGATGAAAGCATCAGTATCTATCCTGGAGCCTTTTGCTGTAAAACTGGTCTTCGGCGTATAATCGAGGGAACACAAAAAGAGATGCTTTCAGGCTGCACTGGAGGTAGCAGAGATGTCAGAAAAACGTGCAGAAAGAGCCCCATGGTGCTACTGTGAAATTACGGCAGATGTTAGGCTTATTATGAAATGAGGCTTTGTGCCCATGAATCTCAAATGAACAGCTAATCTTTCGATTGTGTAATCAGACTCCTATGTAACAGCTGCTGGCTAATTAGCTTTCCGCTAATGTTCAGAAGCTGAGGAGCTAGCTGTCCCACGGCTCCCAGAGTGTGGGGCTTAGCCGCCCAAGCAGCCTGCGGAACAATGAGCCACCGCTCTGAAAGCATCGCGTTTCTGCAGCTACAGAGATTTCAAACAGTAAGTAGGATAATATTTACCATACTGAGAACTCAAAAGAGCGAACGTGCATGCACACCTACACAAACGCACACACAAACGCACACCCACGCACACGCGCACACACATGCCCACACACATACGCGCACACACAAACGCCCACACACATACACACACAAATGCACACACATTATATATGCACCGAATACTTTCATTATCTTCACCATTATTATAATTTATCTTGCTGTCTCATACAAGATTTGGCCAATATCAATGTAGGACACAATTACAAAGCCTGTAAACTAATATTACCACTTCAGCCACTTCTACATAAAAAGTAAGGACAATACCATGTTGTAATACAGTATTTGCATGGCACTGTACAGGACAAAGTCACCGCAGATACTGTCAACAATAAGTGAGGTTATTTTCCCTCTGCTGGTTTCCAGCGGTGCAGCCCAATTCGTTATATATGGGCAGCCCAATTACAGAGCTCTGATTAGCATGACTGTGGGTAACTGAAAGCAGCGATCTCGACAAATGGTAGGCCCATTTAAACTTGCTTTGTGACACAGGCCCCTGTTTATACCCAGTCTGCGTGCTGCTTTTTTTGTCCCGACTAATTTCTTAATCAATTACGCTCATAAAGACTGTGAGCACGGTGCTGGCCTGCTTCCGAGACTCAGACACCATTGTCTTCGATTCATCCTCTGTGAACAAATAAAAAAAAAAAAAAAAATGCTGACATATGCCCTAAAAAGATCTTCCTTCAAATTAATTTTGTGTGGCCTCTTAATACAGATCAGCGCTCGGCTCAATTAGGATGAATTAGTTGTTTGATTAATGTCGCGGTTCTTTATTAATCTGACAGGGGGAGGTCTGGCTGTCCCCAGCACCCAAATGCTGCTTCTCAAGAGTCGCTGTCAGCATCCAGATAGGCAGACTGTGCCTATCTCGTGTGTCTCGTGCCATGTGAGATTCATGGGCCTTTTTGCACACACAGTACAGCCAGCCTTCAGATCTGCGTGTTAATCAATAAATGAGATACCTATCTGCTATGCAGGCTGGAAGGAAGGAGGCAAAAGCTTTATATTCTACAATCTACACGATTTGTTCTTTTTTAATTTAATTATGATAGAATAATTGGATGTCACTGGTGCTTCTGGTAATTTGATATCTGGCAGGCAGATGTTGTTGGTGAGACACTGATTTGCTCCAGATGTTTTGATCTAGATGCAGTCTGTTAAATTTTATCTTCACCCAGCTACAGATGAAATCATTTCACTTGCCAGTATTTATAGTCTTTCTTTTCTGTGGTTTAAGAAAAAGTGTGTTAACGCATGCAGTAAACAGTGAGAAGAAAAAAAATTCAACTGATATTTCCAAAGATGTAAAAGACATGGAAGGCACATTAAAATGCATAACGGTTTATAAGGGATCCTTATATCTCAGGCATGCATATCTGTAAACAGCAAACCCAGCAAGACACTGTCTCTCCATTGTAACTCACATGATAATCCTCTCAGGTCTTATCACTTTAAGGTCGTCCATTCCTGGGATTACTCAGATATATTAATCAATATTAGGCATTAGATACATTACTACAGAAATTTACCATAGTACATTTTGCAGTTGCCCCTGGAAAACGGTTTGGAAAATGGATGGATGGACAATGCTAATTGCTAAACCGGCTACCATTAGCGTTGTTTTTCTGACTCTGGTCTTCGTGACACAACTCATGTTACAAAAAAACAGAAGCACCACGTTTTTAAGGTGGCATACACTATATTCGGCATTTTATCTGGAACATCTGACACTTTCAGACAGGCATTCATTGGAAGCTCAACACAGCTTCCAGTCGATTCTTAGAAAGTCGTATGTTTGTTTGAAATGTGATATTTTCCTGGTTGTTTTGGGATAAAATAAAATACATGTAAATGTAAAGTGTTTGTTTACACATTAATTAAACTGCTGTGCTAAAGAATCGTGGTATGCCGTTGACCTTGAAATCCAGATACCATGCAGAAATGAAGAAAGATTCAGGAAAACTTGGTAGTTTGATAATAACCTACCCTGTTCGTCAACCCTAGTCCGGTGCGCTGCTGCCACCTGCTGATAGAAGGTTAGAATACATGCTCCCCTCTGGAGGGACGTTCGCAGGTGGCTGTCATTTCCCGATCCGGTAACTCTGAGTACCTCCTTCTAGGTCTTCCCGCCATTTCACGCGGCCATTCTATGTCCGTTCCAAAAACAAGGGTGACCAAATAGTCCATGTCAGGGAGGACACTTTGAGCTACTTCGGGTTTTACAAACTAATTTCAAACTGAAATGCTCCTGTGCT
>JABFEA020000017.1:17769993-17780313 GCA_019775915.2 Cyphomyrus plagiostoma | reverse complement strand
CCGGGTTCACAGGTATCTGCCCGGGGCCAAAGGGACCGTCCAAAAATTTTGGGCCTTTTTTGTTTAAATTAAAGCCGACTGTCACAAAAAACGAAACCCCCCCCCCCCCCCCCAGCCAGCTGTGGCACTTTATAAAGTTGTCAGGAATATTCCCCCCCCCCAAGCATCACTACCGCAAGTCCCTGAAGCTGCCGGGGGGTCCCGCCTGAGCTGTAAAGATTGCTGGGAATTGGGTTTGCTTTTATCGGCCATGCAACGTAAAGTTAATGTAATGTGAATGGGGTCGGTTTCTGCCCTACGTCAGAGCGACGTCGGGAGTTAAAGTCCTTGGCGAGCTCAGGAAGTCTCTGCAGTGCTATTATTTGGACATGGCGGGAAATACTCCTGCATCGATTCTTTCGCACTTTACCACACTGTGAAAATGTGGGCCATATTGTTACTTTAAGCTTAGAACAGGCAGAATCAAGATTTTACAGAAATACTGAATTTTTCATAGCCTTGGTGTACATCTCACTTGATTATAATTTAATTATGCAATTACATTCAAATAAAAAATTTGATTCGCAGTGCTTAACCAGGCATAGAAGCTAATTGGCTAAGCACCTTCCTTTTACTTACATTTTGCAGCAAAACGATTAAGTCCCTGTGGAATGGTCAACGACAGTCATACTGACTTACTCATGAAAATCAGCACTATTAATGTCTATAATTTGTATAAACCAAAATCAACATTAAAGAAGGATTTTAAATCATAATTAAAAGCACGGTTCACCCCAAAAGTGAAAAAGATGTGTTTTGGTGGGGTTTTAGTGCTATCTATCCATCTAGGCTGTTCTGCTGGGAGTTGTCTAGTTTTGGAGATATCGGCTGTAGAAACGTCGAGCTTCACTTGAATATAATGGGAATGAATGGTGTTCCCTCTGTGGTGATTTAAGTGCCGGAAAAATGCATTTGAAAAATCCAACGGCAATGTCTCTTACCAGAAATCATGACCCGGTTACTCAAGATAATCCACAGACTTTGTAGTGAGCAGATTAATGCAGGAACTGCGCAGAAGATACGAGCAAGATGCCACTGGTGTGTGAATTCGGTAGAAGAAAACAGTTCCCACATTAAACTGCTCACTACAAAGTCTGCGGATTATCTTCAAAGATTGTGATTAAGATGTTCAGTGTAATAGGCAGACGCTAATATAACAACAGGCAGTGCAGCAATGTGAAGCCCTTCAGGCTTGGCCACATGGAGGCGCCGCTCTCCGCAGCTCGCGGATATTCTCATGGATATCCTCTGGCTGAGGGCAGCGAGATAGAAGAAAAAATGAGTCATCGACCTTTTGCAAATGGCATGTGACCCGGCTGTATCTCCGCAGAAAGCCCAGCGCAAAGCTGTCATCTGCCACCCACAAAATAAACAAGAAAGTATCAAACAGTGTTAAGGATGGAATTGGCTTGAATTTACACCGGGAAAGTGATTTTCCCCCCCACTGCAAAAGTGAGAGGGCATCAAGTCACTGGCAGACATCCTTACTGCCCTAAGTGGAAGCGAGACAAGACAGTCTCAGCCAGTGGAAGATCTATTTAAGCAATTTCAATCTGATGTAATGACGATACCTAATATTTAAAAAAATGAAATGTCAAGACTTCAGCACAGTAATAGGTCATATGTTGTACAAGGACCCTTTTGCCCGTAATATAAGGACAATGATAAACCAATAAATTGTTTTTTTTATAATTGTAGAGGATGTTAAGTATAAATATGTATAAAATACAAAATAAAATGTGTAATCATAAGATGCAATTTTACTGATTAGAGATCAAGGCTCACAGTATCTTTGATTTTGAGTATAAGGAAAATGCTTTGGACCTTACAGCCTCTTACGGTGTGGAGACATGATAAGGTCACGTCTCCTGTATGAGTACGTCTCCATCTTTTTCTGCTTCATAAACCTTTAGACGGTGAAGTTCATTATATCAGGTTAACCTACCAGAGTGTCCACGTGTGTCTCCATCAACTTTTCCAATCAGCTCGCCAGCAGCGAGATTCTGATGTCAGGGGTTGCTGATGCACACTATTGTCATCCCTCATCGGCCTTAGTGGGAACTTCCAGGGCAGGTTCGGGGCGAGCTGGGTTCCCCTCCCTCCATCCTCACACCCCATCTTACTGGTGAGTCCTGGTACGACGCCTCTCGGGCAGATAAATGACAAACCAGCAGTTTCTGCTAACGGAGCTCAGCCACACTGTCGGCTTCACTGATAGCTACGGACGTCTCCGCCGAACGCAGACACGTAAATAATTATAACTGAAAATTATACTGCGATTTTAAATGAACATGAAGGAAAATGAGGACCACAATCAAAATAATTGCCGTGGTTCTGTAATTCCATTATCACTATTATTATAAAACATAATTCAATTCCTAGGGTAATATGATCACAGTATCATTACAAGTGTAACAATTATTATACATATTATCACTAAGTTGTGTTTATTACTCTCAAGGAAAGTAAAAATTACTTTAGCCAAGTGTCGTGTTGCGGAGATACTTTGAGAACAGAGTAAAATCCTCAGACCCTCCGAATCAACAGTGACTTACCTGCATATGTCATATGAAGCCCAATCCAGGATAATGAATGGGGACTATTTTAAAGCATATTAACCCAATTACAACTATATTTTTTACTACTGCTGGCTGTACATTTATCACGGTGCATTTATTGCACTTCTGAGTGAGGTTATGTCAAACACAAGGCGGCAAAACCATGGCACTTCATTACATTGTTCCCAAAGCTGGGTACTCAATCCCAATAGACTGGGGAGCGAGCGATTTTATCAAAAGGCTGGGAAATTGAAGCCATCACTAAAAGATGTCTGTGAATTAAAATGTTCAGTCCAGGGCCCCTGGAGATAGACCTGCAACGTATATCTGGGTTTTTTAAAAGACGTATTAGGCAGTAAAAAAGAAGCACCCAATCTCTAAGGATGTGGGGGAGAAAATCTGCTCTGAGAAATGTGTGACTGTGAGAGTGAAAAACGTTCGGAGGGGAGTGGGAGGCCTCGCTGTCTGGCTCCCCCGAGGCGGACTCTCCCCTGCTGGTGATGTGAGGGATACGCCCGTTTAACCACACAGGTGCTGGGAGGCCAGTGCCGAACACCCCTGTTACCAGTGCAGTTTGGACTTATCACTGCAGGGTCTCTCATCCAGCCATCTGCATTCCTCACTGCTCATACGAGAACCGGGAGCCAGTTTCAGGAAACAGGGAGCACAGCCAGTCCACCTGAGACCCCCAGAGATTTTCCTTCTCCCTAATTGGGAGTTTTTGGTTCCTCTCCTCTGTTGTCATCTGGCTTTTCTTTTTCTTTCTTTCTTTCTTTCTTTCTTTCTTTCTTTCTTTCTTTCTTTCTTTCTTTCTTTCTTTATCTCTATTATGTCTAAATGATGCTGTAATGTGCCATGGGGTGACTCTGTTGTGAAAGGCGCTATACAAAAAAACTTGAAGTAGGGGACACCCTTGAAGGGATGCCAGACCCAACTCTCATTTAATCCGGTAAATTTCATAGATATTTTTTACCCTTTGGTATAAATGGATAAATTAGAGATCAGGTCCGATGACTCTTCTTAATGCCACTAAAATGCTGACAGGACGTCCTGAGCACAAACCCAGTGACAGACCCTTCAGAGTCAAGTTTTGGCTTATAAAGTTGATTCCTGGGTAAATGGACATATGTAACTTCCTGTGACATTTCAGTACTCATGGTGCTTTTTACCAGCTGAGGGCACAGTCACAGCTACATGTGGTTTCTGACAATCTGGACCATACAAGTGGGAGCCACTTTTGACCTTAGCATCCTGCATCAGATGCAGCAGCAGCGAGGACCGTAAGTGTGCCATTTAGAAAGAGACCTCCCCAACCATAAAAACATCTTTCAGTTCGCCTGCAGTTAACAGACGGGGGAGATTGTGACAAATCAAAGGCTTAATTAACTCTGAGGACTGAGGGGCTCCCACTTCCAGTGTGAACCCACTATAATCGACTCATAGGGTGTAACCTGGCTTCCCTTTCCAGTGTGAGCCCCAGTATAATCGACTCATAGGGTGTAACCTGGCTTCCCTTTCCAGTGTGAACCCCAGTATAATCGACTCATAGAGTGTAACCTGGCTTCCCTTTCCAGTGTGAGCCCCAGAATAATCGACTCATAGGGTGTAACCTGGCTTCCCTTTTCCAGTGTGAGCCCCAGTATAATCGACTCATAGGGTGTAACCAGGCTTCCCTTTCCAGTGTGAGCCCCAGTATAATCGACTCATAGGGTATAACCTGGCTTCCTTTTCCAGTGTGAACCCCAGTATAATCGACTCATAGGGTATAACCTGGCTTCCTTTTCTAGTGTGAACCCCAGTATAATTGACTCATAAGGTGTAACCTGGCTTCCTTTTCCAGTGTGAGCCCCAGTATAATCGACTCATAGGGTATAACCTGGCTTCCTTTTCCAGTGTGAGTCCCAGTATAATTGACTCATAAGGTGTAACCTGTCCCAGCTGAGAAGCCTGCTTTGTTGATTTAACTGCCCTGAATGAATGCAGCCATAACCAGCATCATGCTTGAAATTGAACCAAAGTCAACGATGCATAACCCTGCATGCAGATGAGCGGCCTGGCACCTCCCAGTATCTGCCTCTTTTCCAGTCACCGACTGGAGCGCCTGGATTGGCCACCCAGTTAAGTGAAGGACAGAGCACTCAAGTGAACTTGAATTAAAAAAAAAAAAGCCCCCACAATTTACATTGGAAGAACACATAGGAATGTTTAGATTTACTGCCTGATTATTAATTGTTGGGTTTAATTTATTAATATTTTATGGAGCATGAAAATAATAAGCTAATAAGTCTCGTCTGTCTGCCGTAAGGTCAGGAGCGGGTGCCGGTTATGGTTTGATCTTCCTGAGAAGCGATCAGGCTGCTTTGCCTGTTCATTCGGGAAACGCGCGGGAGGCGAATTATGCTGTGTTAGCATATGGCTAACCGGAAACCCAAAAGAAGAGAGGTGGTCTTTCAGTAGCAATAAGGACTACGTACTGTCACATTTAAGCTGCGTCATTCATCCACATTAATATTCAGACCCAGATGAGGGATAGCTTGGCACAAAAACGAGAATTAAATCCAAGCTAACACTCACTA
Organism: Cyphomyrus plagiostoma; assembly: GCA_019775915.2. Classification (NCBI taxonomy): domain Eukaryota; kingdom Metazoa; phylum Chordata; class Actinopteri; order Osteoglossiformes; family Mormyridae; genus Cyphomyrus; species Cyphomyrus plagiostoma. The sequence continues at coordinate 17,775,140 of JABFEA020000017.1, read as the reverse complement.
ATCCCGCATCAACCAGTTGTGGTGATGAGTCTCCCTCCATTAATGTCGACATTAGACACATAACTACCGCAAATATGGAGTTAGGGATATTTATGCTTATATATTTATTTTACATCTACATAATTTATACAAGATAAACAGCACGTCTAATTACAGAGATACTTAAGTTCTCAATTAGCAGGCCATATCGGTGTTCATTATTCCCTATTCAAACAAATAGCATTTTAAAGATTAATTACACTAATGAAATGTTTGGTGGAAACAATTTTGAGAATAATTACAGCAGCAATACTGTAGTAATTATTCAGCTGTGTGTGGTCACACAGACTGTAGTAATTATTCAGCTGTGTGTGGTCACACAGACTGTAGTAATTATTCAGCTGTGTGTGGTCACACAGACTGTAGTAATTATTCAGCTGTGTGTGGTCACGCAAAGTGTAGTGCGACACAAATAAAAACACAATGAAATCAATTTCAAAACAATAATAAGTGCACCACCACATGGATTTTTAAACTGGACCTGAGTGTGTCCACCATCTTGGTCCCAAATTGGACGGCTGTGTTTCACCCCGATATGTGGTGTCGGGGGGGGGGGGGTCAGCCAATGTGCAATGTGTACCAAGCCTGTTGTCTTCGGAATTTAATTGTCCCATCCTCTTTCGCCCATACCTCTTAAAATGATCGTTAAAACCAGTTAATTTGATCAATACTTAATTTTTTTAGCTGCCCCCTTTTTTTCCTGCTGAGAGGTGATAAGCAGGCTGGGAAGCACTGCTCCAAGGAGGGGGGGGGCAGCATTGTCACAAATTTTTTGCTCTCCCCGGTGCCTTCTGCCACTTGGAGTGATGTAATTTATACCACAGTAGTGGCTCTGCAATTACCCTGTCTATTGCTGTCGACAGTATCTCACTATCTTTTAAATGGATCCAGCTTGACTGGTCCGGCCAGGCAAACAGTACAAATGATGCCATTCCTCATGCCGTGACTCCTAAAGAGATAAGTTCCTTAAAGAGCAGCCCATTTATCAGCTGATACAAGCAGGATCCTTACAAGCCTACTCCATTGTTTAGCCGTTTTGACAGTCTTTTCCCCCTGTTTTTTTTTTTTGTTTTGAATTTTTTTATCAGTCCTTTGGGGGTGTCAATAGTGCTGTGGATTTGTCTGGTGGGGATAGGGGCCTTCAGCGTCGCAGTGCGTTCCTCAGGAACTTTTCCCAGTGTCCCGTTTCGGAACGAGGCCACTGTCTAATGGTACCTGTGTGAGAAGCGGCGTGGCTCTGGGAATTCATACACATGAAATCTTTGTGATGAAAAAGTCCTCAGCTCCATTCATATGAGGTTACCCATAACGCAACACCACGGAATGATTCTGATGGATCCCCAAATCCTGCGAGATGGTGACCGTGGGTCCCTCTCGGCTCAGTGCTGACGCGCTGCCCAGCTCAAACGCCTCGGTCTGGAACCTGCTTCCTGACAGCCGTTACCAGAAGGATCCCCAGGTCGATTTCACTTACCTGGGGTGCCCTGGTTCCCACCCAAACAAAGTTCCCTCGGAAAATGACTTCCCAGGGGCAGGAAAGACCTTATTTAAGCTTTTAAAAAGACAATTGTTAAGTACAGCCAAGTTGCCATTTACAACTCCTCATTAACTTGACTATTGTACAAATTAATTAATGTGAGGAATTACACAACCAGTTAACCTCCAGATGGCTACCTTTCAGAATATTGTACTGAGCTCAATGTGAAAATCAGAGCCACAGGAAGCTACAAAGTTGAAAAATGATTGTTCATTTTGTGACAATTCACCCATCTGTCAATCAGGTATGAACTGCACAAATATTCAAAGGACAGAAAATTACAGGAGATGCATGTCGGATCCAATATGGGCAATTATTAAAGGTTACGTACTGGACATTATATTAAGTCAGTAATGTACATTTTAAAATATTTTCTCATGTTATTATGCTATTGTATTAATATCAGTAATAGTTCATGATATCAATATGTGATATCATTAATTATTAACATTATCATCAGAAACTTAAATAAGAATACTACATAAATCAATGAATGATTACCCCATGAATTAATTTACATTAAGGTTTTCAACATTTGGAAAAAAACTGTAAGATAACTGTAAGATAAATCTCTCATTGGATAAAACTTATATGTTTCAGCATCTCAAAGTATATTTTAAAATAAACTATAATCCCAAATCTGGTTTTGCTACTTAAAACAGTTACACTGATAGAATTAAATGTAAACAATTGCTTCTGATGACTCACAAAGCCCAGTATCATCCAGCAATGTTTGGTAAATGATCACTTCTCACTCTCTAGATCACAAAACTGAATTGTATTATGCTGTCAACTCTTCAAGCATGTGAACAGGTGAAAATTTGACAGCATTGGGCTCTTTTCTGTTGAAAACCAGCATCGCCCGGTCCTTTATTTGATTTTTAGTAACAAAAAATAAAACAAACAAACAAATAAAAGTGACTTTATAGTGAAATGTTCCAAGACCGAGGATCCAGGAGAGATTCTTATATATCGTGGTCTGACATTTGTATCTGCAGAGGCTGCATAACAACATCAACTGTACTGCTGTCTAGCTACCGAGACCCTCAGTGCAAACATCACCTCGCTGCTGCTTCGGTAATGTTGGCGTCAGCTCCCACCATGCTGCGGCGTAATACAGCTCGCTGGCCACCCAGCACAATGAATAGAATTACTGTGTAATGAAATCATCATTTCTTATTATGCTTGTGATTAAATAAAAGAAAAAAAATGCTGTCTGTTTCAACGAGCTAGAGCTAGTGATCGCATAAAATAAATGGTTATGGTAATATGTTCCTAGTGCATCTTATGCATTTATAGATTCTTAAATTACGCCCACAGTGTAATCTGGGCTACCTGCTGTAATAGGTTCTGCCAGGGTGCCAGTCTCTTACATGTCAGCCTTCCCTGCTATGTGCTCTACGTTCTGCCTTTACCTGACTTCACATGGCATCTGTCGCTTAGCAAGCAACTACTATGGAACTGATGTTCCGCGCACACATACCCGCAGCCGTCCAGCTAATGTGCTGCGACGCTTTTTCAACTTTCAAGAAAACGTTTCCGTGTTTTTAATGCTTCTCGAGGGCTTATTGATTCCGTTGTTAGCTTGTTCAGCGTATTTGGTGTATGGGAGAGCAAAGGAACTATGTTTTTAAGTCTGATTTCCGTGAGAATAAACAGCCTCTTCCAAGGAGAGCCTATGGGAGCTATCTTGTCAGGCTTTTGCCTCATGGAAGTATCCAGGCAAATTATGTTCTTCATGTGTGTTTGAAAACAAAATAGTATGAAAATAGTTTTCCTTCTTCATTTAAGTAGCAACGTATTTGTTTACACTCCTACACCCCTACCCCCAAACACCCTCCAATGACCAATCCATCCATTTGCACGAAGATCATTTATTGACAGCAACTTGTCTGTCAGAAGTGCTGCTATCGCGGCTTGCCGTCTGCCTGGATGTGATTCTGGGAGATCTGATCACCTTTTAGCTCCACCCCGAAGATATTCCGATACATCTCTTGCAGAAACCATGAGATTCCACACATCTCCAGTCATCCTCTGCATGTTTAACATTTGGACACCCTTAGCAGAGCCTTACTCACGCTTATAATGTTAGACTTTTCCCTGACGTCTCCCCCTGGTGGCAGGTTACAGTATGACTCAAGCTCTGAAACGTGGTTCATTTAAATTTCAAGGCCACGGTACCTTCTGTATGTCATCAGCCCAGTGTTTATGTTCTGCCTGGAATTAAATATCACGTTGTCTCTTTAATTGCTCCACTAATTTCTACCTTCTAGCTTCACTGTATCTTGCATATAATGCATGTCTGTGATTAGTCTGCATTCTTGATTTCCTGCTTTATGAAAAAACATAAAGTTAAAATGATGTTGCTATTTTCTGTGATGCGTACAGGGTTCTGCCCATGCAAGCCATCGCCAGCCTTCCCAAAATATTGCATTGTCTGCATGATGATGGTGACTGTGAGAAAGTGGGTTTCTAGCTCTATAATGGGCCCAAAGATACAAGAAGCCGAAATCTAGGTGAAGGAATCCATAACAATGTTTCATTATGAGTTAATTAGGCATCACGGTTCAGTACATTAACTTGTAATTACAAAAATTGAAAAGGATAGTGTGATGATTTAGCAGACAACACACTGTTGAAATGGTTATGTATAATAACATGGTCCCTATAAGCCAAAATACTGCTATGGTTTAGTTATGATATATAATTCACATATATGAAAATTGTAACTATAGATACAGATTGGTAATAATAAATAATAAACAAAGTTGAATAATCACCTATTAACGAGGCTCTACTGTATTAAAAAAAATTAGAAAAAGAACCCTTTGCTTTCACTGGGCTTTTCCACCTTGTAGAGAATTTAGTTTTCCCCAATTGGTAGCTAGTTTGATTTGCTCCACCCTGTAGCCAAGTCTCCCCCCGGTAGTCCATTTGGTTTGCTCCACTCTGTAGCCAGGCTTCCCCACTTTAGCTACCTTGGGTTGCACCACCCTGTAGACCAGTTGGTTCTCCCCTCCCTGTATCAGGGGTTGACTGCTCCCCCCCCCCCCCCAGCCTGTAATGCTGTTTGGCCCTTTGGGCCGCTGAGACTGATGTGGAGAGTTTTGTTTCGCATTAAACTGTACCCAGGCGGCATTTAATCCTTAGATTACAATATCCTTCATCGATAGCCTTTGATTCAGCTCATTGCCAAGGAGTGCACTGTTGTTTCCCAACCTTTCAGTGGCTTTTAATATCTTCCTCTGGACGACAAAACTGAATTTTATAAGCGCCCGTCAGCGGTGGGGCCCTCTCCATTACAGTTAATTGAGTTTGTCCTTCGATGTCATCAAATGGGCACCCTTATCTGGGCCAACAGGGATCCCGGAGTACGTCGCCTTGGCCGCAATCCCCCGGCGTTAATCTCGCGTGTCACTCCGCGGCACTGTCGCCATGGTGAGCGGCTCGTGGTGCGCCATTACAGCCGTATCTCTCGTGCCCAGGGACGTCCCTGAGTTGGTTGCTGCCCCCCCCGCCCCCCCCCACCGTTGCTCCCGGCCTCTCGGGGGCCGCCTTGCCTCAGTCTTAT
>JABFEA020000017.1:17748617-17767374 GCA_019775915.2 Cyphomyrus plagiostoma | reverse complement strand
CCCCCCCCCCCCCCCCCCCCCCCCCCCCCCCCCCCCCCCCCCCCCCCCCCCCCCCCCCCCCCCCCCCCCCCCGTCACCATCATGGATGCCATTTTATTGTGCTGTTATAGTTAACATTACTTTGTCATTTTAATTCCCTTTAGAACAAACACTCATGTTGAGGCCTTTGGCTGTTACTGTGACCATCGATACCTGTAAACATAACGATCTGTGAATTTGTGCACTGCCCCCACAACAACCATTAATAATTAAATTAATAGACCACTGTAGGAGATACATACATATTAGAAAAAATATCTAATAATACTTTTTTTCAGAACTACTTGAACAGAATCAGGGAAAAGTGTTTGATTTTATATTTTATTTTTTCAGTAAATGCCTTATTTCAGTTTGCATAAATTGCAATACTCATTTCATACAGGGAACTTATTAATACAATGCAAATAAACTGATTCTGTCTGCTCAACAAAAGCTATATGATTTAGGATGATTTAAGATTTAAGCTGTTTAATTATCCACGAGAGCAGGGGTTTTGTGGAACTAAGGACCTGGGGGTGGGGAGGGGGGGGGCCTTAATGGCATAAATGCCAAGATTTCGTCACTTAACGATTCATCACTGTGGTCCCCCTACAGAAGCCCACTTGGTTTTCCTACAGAAACCCAGATTAATCCAAAGATAAGTTTGGGGCGAGTTTCTTTCTCTGTGGCCTTCCTAGACTTGCATAATCCGGCGTTTCTGAAAGGCATCCCTGAAGTCTCCTGTTGTGACTGGTGCGCCGGGGTTTCTGACCTGTACGTGTCTCATCTCCCCACTTTCATTCGCTGGGCACTAAGACACCTCACAGCTGATCTGGGAAAGGGTTTGCGGCCCAAACCCACTGGACTGAATGACAGCTTGGCACGCGGTAACAAACAGCGTTGGCGTTAATTATCCCCATGCAGAGGAACTAATTGACACAGAGGAGACTCAGGTCAGCGAGAGCTGTCAGATCCAAGCACTCAGTACTCTAACTCAGCCAGACAAAGTCTTCAGTCATCCATCCATCCACCCATCCATCCATCCATCCATCCATCTATCCAACATATTAGGGTGAGTCTGAAGTCTATCCTGGGAAGCACAGGGCACAAACACAGAAACTCACAGTGGGATTCAAACTATTCTCATGAAATGATCCCAGTGTATTATTTCCCAGTGTAGTGTAGTGTGAGAGAGTAGTTTTGGAGTGTAGGTGTTATGTTGCATTGTATTTATGCTATGTAATATGACAGATTTAGAAAATAAGAGTACAGTAATTTGAGTAAATAATTAGTGACAACACTGAAATATACCCATCCTGCCTTGATTACCTTCTCATTGATACATAAAGATGTACACCTCAAACAGTCTTTCCAAATTATTTTGTTATAATTACATTTTGATGCACTCAGTAGTCATTTAGCAACGTAAACAGTGCAAAATTAAAAATAAAGCATGTCACGTGAAAGTGACTGGTAGGAAATTTTGCCCGTTGTACTATGTTAATGTGCGTGCCACACATGCCAGTGGCACATGGATTCCACCTTAAGAAGGAAAGATTTAAAAAGAAATTATCGCATGCAGATGAAGGGCCGGCTGCCGCCTCTGACAGTTACTAATGTACAAAGCAGCAGCCCAAGCAGGCCGCGGCTGCACTGGCGTTCACTGCAGAAATGTCACCTGTTCCCATCCAGCGATTTGCATAATGCAAAGCTTCTCACTCGTAAAATACAGATTAAGAGGGGAAACAGAGAGCCATGCGGAACCCACGGGCACATTTCGGATCCACGGACGCGATTAACTCGCTCGGCGCTGCGGGCGGTACGGCGTGAGTGATGCGGCGCTGGCGCCCGCAGTGTAATGACCCTGCGCGCAGGCCCTGCACGGCTGCACACGTCATAACCCCACGTAATAAAGCACCAGCGCTCCTGTGACCGGACCTCTCCTTTATGCTAATGTGGGACCGCAGGATCCCCTGGTGGGGTGGGGGGGGGGGCTGTCACAATACAGCATAATTAGAGTGTGGGGGACCAGGCTGTTTATGTTTTGCACACTCTTGTCTGAATTTGGGACATGCAATGGGGTGGAATTTAGGCACGCAGAAAGGTGTCTTACTGATTACCCCCCACCTCCGGAAAAGTAAAGGGAGATAAGAATCTCTGCTGTTTTCCTTATGCTAGACAGGGAGGGCAGAGCTGAGGCGGTGAGGCACCGAGATGAGATGCCAGTCAGTCGCAGGGTACAGACACACTCACTCGCGGGAGATTTTAAGTCGCCCTTTAGCCTAACTGCATGTCTACCCCAAACAAAGCACTCCGTGGCACTTAATCCGTGCAGGTGATAACTGCAAAGAAAATGCAGCAGTCGCGATGTGGTTAAAATGCTAAAAAAAATGGAGAAACGGATGAACTAAAACCCAGTTTGAGAAGACGCCTTGCTGTGAAGGGAGTCTGTTTGATTTTAATAATGTAGGAACGGAGAATAGCAGGCGGAGACTAAAACAGCATGTATTTGAATTTAATTGAAATTAAGAGTTTTAACAGTAATAAATCGTAATGATCAACAAAAATCAAAAGTAGAATCTCTATTTCATGAGAGACTCTGCAGTTTTTACCATTTATAAAGCGATAATGTTTTCACAGTGACTGCATAACTATATTACTTTTATTACATTTACACATCTGCATTTTTCCATGTCAGGACAAAATCACACCTCTGTAAACCTTGGGTAAGGTGTTAGTCCGGTCTTCCCTATAGTCACATTTAAAGTAGCATTTATTCCGATTGAAAGGGGATTAGCATAACACGTCGCTGCCCCGGGGCGTTTGCAGCCTGCCCTGCTCGGCTAGCTGTTTTCGGGCAGTGGGGAGGGGGACACACCACGGGATCCTACGCTGAATTAGGATAAGTGAGTACAGTAACGATTTCTGGCAGCGCCAGTTAGCCAGAGACCTTCCCTAGTTGACCAAACCATACCTAATATGCTATTTAAGTATGGACTCGTGCTGCAGCCATCTTATTAAAGCTCCAAGCCGCCCTCCGCGGCCCCCCCCCCCGGTAGCCCGCCGGCGCACGCTAGCATCGCTGCTTGCTCCATGATAACTCACGGCGTCTGATAAAGCCCACTGGTAATGGCTTTTTGCTAATGAGGAAAGTGCCGCTGATTATGACGAATGGCCCGGGAGCAGCAGGCTAAGTTGCTACACAGGCACTCCTTTGTCAGTGCCGCTGATTTTTGCATTTCATTACGGGCCGGGCTGATGTACAGCCCTCTCCCACTCCGCGGCGGGTCCCCGCAGTGCCGCTCTGCGTGCCACCATTTTAATAACATTTCTTTATCTCAATTTTGCTTACATATTCTTATATATGGAGGATCGCTTACAGGCCTATTACTGAGGAGGGCTGTTTCATATTTCTGCCAAAGGTGGAGTCGTTTGGACCTCCCAGGCCCTGGACTTTACTCTGACTGTGCCTAAAAACGAGTTATAATAATAATAATAATAATAATAATAATAATAATCGAGAAATCAAAATATTATTGAGCAAGATCATTTTAGCCTTTTTTACTTTTATAATAAAGTTACGTGCTGAACATTTGAATTTCATTAGATATTTGGATTCTACTATAATTTTCAAATGCGTTTCGGTTAATTAAAAAATAGGGAGAGAATCCATCATAGACAGTAAGCAAGCTACGCACACATAACAACGTTTAATGCGCTATATTAAAAAAAAACACAGCGTTTTAAAATATGAGTCGCCCCAATTCATTTCTATAGACAAGTTATTTTTATATTTCATTTTAATTCAGAAGGAAGCCGTCATCCGTTTGTTGCTTTCCTGCCATATTGCCTGGAAGCAAAAACATTTAAGCCACTGTAGGTTTCAGCTTCCGTCCATAAGAGTACGATTTAACCCCGCGAAAACCTTCAGCCCTCATCCAAACTTTGAGTTGTTTAACCGTATCATAATGTAATAAATGAGAGCTATGAAAAATGTAATTAATCAATTAATCAATAGCACCCAAGTCCTAATTAATAACTTTGAAGTGTCACAATTAATTCTCACAATATAAATCATTACAGTGAAAGTACATATTAATAATATGCCTAATAAATACATGATGAATTTTAGCATTTAACATTTAGATTGTCTTGCCCTATACTGATATAGGGTATACCTTTAAACAACAGCTATTTTACTTATTTTTTAAATGTTTTTAATGGGTTTTGTATATCTAGCATTATAAGGTTCTGCGTTTGGACCTTGCTTGTCAGAAACTCCAGCTACACCGCAAAGCAGAGGGATTTAATTTCCAGATATCATCATTTCAATATTCATTAAAAAATGTAAGTATATACTTTGGGCCATACGCTGTTTGTGCAAAGCAGATGAACAGATAATTGCGGTTTGTAGCATCTTCTTCAGATGGCAGCCAAAGGTCACCCCCCCACCCCTGAGTTTATTGGCTGTTTCCCATTTGCTTCAGAGCTGTAGACAATGTGCTGCAACCCCCCCCAAGAAGACCTCCCCTAACTGTCCCAAGCATGGGGGGGGGGGTTATTTAGTGTATGTTGGGGCTCTGTTTACGTATTTATCTGAGAATTAGGGAGCCCTGTTTGAGGGGAAGACTCTGAGCAGCTAATGGGTTTAGCATACGCTAGCTCCTGAGTTAGCCGGCCTGGCAGGCCAGCGCTGTGCTTCGCTAAGCTGGGAGACGGGGTTACGGCAGAGGGCAAAACCCATAAACGGCCCAGAAAGGAGGCTGATAATGGTGTAATGGGATCTCTGGTGTGGAACAGCCATTCAAAAGCTTATTTATGTAAATAAGGCTGAGATGTTGAAATCCATTACAGCTAATTAACATAAACAGCTTTAAATAGTGCCGTTCCCAGCGCTGTGCCGCCCCTTAGCCTATGAACAGGTGCACATATATACAAACACACACACACAGGTTTTTAATTATATCTTTGTGGGGACTCTCCAGTCATTTCTATGAGGAAAACTCTAATCCCAACATGACAACCTTAACCCCGACCTAACCTTAGCCATAAGTAAGTAAATAAAATATGACATTTTTGACATTTTTACTTTTTTCAATGCATTAACAGATCTTTGTGGGGATCTGAAAAATGGGTCCCAAGACATCAAAATAACAGGTTTTCGTCACATTGTGGGTGACATTTGGGCCCCACAGTGTAATATAAACCTAATCCAAACATACATGCACGCGCGCACACACACACACACACACACACACACACACACACACACACACCAACCCTGCCCTTGTACTCCTGGCATCAGGGGTAAATAATAGTCATGGCTGTTGTCCCTCTCTGTGGATTTTCAAGGTGCTGACTCTTTCTCCTCGGCCCCTCTGATCTCCCTATCACCCGCCAGCAGAAACCAGGCAATATTAGCCAATCATTTTTGATAGATGAAGCATGGAAATTAGTGCCAGAGTTTAAGTGATAACTAAAACCACACAGTAACATTCCATTATGGCAGCCTTAATTGATGAGCTCATTAACATCATTATTAGAGAAATTGATTTCAAATAGGCACTTAAAACTGACTGGCAAAAAAAAAACAAAAAAAAAAAACAGGGAAGAAACGTTCAACAATGCAGTGGAAAGTATCTAAAATACACAATGAAGCAAGTAATTTTATAGGTTTATTTAATGAAAGCACAGAGGCTGGGTTACCACGGCGACTTTCAACATCCATTTTATGTACCAACCCCCCATGCCCTGCCCCCACCGCTGGATTAGCAGCATTAGCCCTGACTCATATTGCATCTCAACACACATTTCTCCCTGTAATTAATTAATTAACTCCGGCTTAGACAATCAATTAACCCGACGCGTGGAATGGACGATTTAAGGTTCCGCCAGGTACCCTGCGCAGTCAATGGCAGGCCGACCGCAGGCTCCCGCGCGCCATGGCACGTGGCTCGACGCGTACCTCTACATATAAACATGTCTCGGGCATTTAAAATGGGACTGTGATATAGAGATATTTGGAAATTCAACATGGGTCACGCTGCCCTCCCGTGCATTGGGGGCCCTTGGTACGATCCGGCCTACCTATTACAATCTCCTTAAAGTGTTATTACTCTGTTAAAAGGTGGACACTCTCCATAAACTCTGTTATTGAAGCAATTACTGTGGTCGGGTTCTGTTTCCTGTGTACCGTCTCCGGCCCGAATTTGCATGCCTCTCTCAAGTTCAAAGCAAAGTTATTCTAATCTTGCTGATGCCGCAACCACTCGCCGGCCAGGAAGCGGTGAGGCTCTTTGAAATGATTTTTTTTCCCCCTGTAACATATAAGGGTTTCTCTGGTATAGGAAAAATGATAAAATGTAAGGAAATGAACTGTAAAGTTTTGTGGAACGTGCTGCTAATTTGCATTTAAACAGAAATCTGGGTCTTTTATTGCAAATAAATATGTTAATAAAATGAATGTCATATCATATCCATATCACCATCCACAGCACAATAAACATACATTTAAAGTATATATATATATATATATAAAATATAAAATCTATAAAATCTATAATTTCATTGGATATCACAGCCGATACATTAGCCTATTCAGGGAATTAAAAGAACATATTTTTTTCCACACCAAACATTTTCTCTGGCACATATACAGCTTTATTTATTCAGAGAGAATGTTGCTGTCACATGGGGTGAAACTCAGTCGCAATTCACTCACAGTCTCGCTGAACTCCGACCTGACCTGTCACACGGCCTGGATGGGCTCTGACAGCTCACAGTAACATGGGGGGGGGGGGGGGGTGCAGACGGCGGTGCCCCGGGCCCGTGTGTGGCCGGGGCGATGGGACCGGGCTATGCCAATTGCACGGCTCCGCTCGGGGTGAGAGGCGGAGTCCAGCCCTAAGCCATAGGAAGTCCATCTTCAAGTGCCCCCCCCTGGCCCGTTTGATTCGCCGTGTTTAAATTGGTTCCACGGCACATTGATATTTGGGCCTCGCGTTTGTACTCTGACTGAGGATTATGCGTTTAGAGAGAGCAGATATTTGCCGTCTATAAAGGTGGTGGCGTGCCGTTGGAACCCTTATCGGTACTGGAGGGACTCCCAACTCATTCACACGGCTAAAATCCCACTTAATTGAATTTCTTTTTAGAGGTACAAGCTTAGTGCCTTCTTTGGCATTCAATTTAACTGTGCCTTTCCGGGTGTTTAAATTCCTCTGGCCATAAAGGGTCTTCCCACAAAAGAACTTGCAAATACCATATTTATCAAGCCCTCTTTTCTGCGATGGCATCCCCCCCCCCCCCCCCCGCGACGTGTCAGCTATTATATCATTTCAATGAACGCTCCCCGGAAATGGGGTTATCTTCTGAAAATATATATCTTCCTTTCAGGGTCTGATTTACTGCAGGTAAAAACCTTGCAGGTTGAGGTCCATTCATGGGACGGTGGCTCCCAGAGCCGTCGCTGTCGAGCCCAATACACGATGATATCTTAGCGCTCTGATATATTTAATGTATTTCAGACAGCCCCCCACCCTCCCTTTAAATGAGGAACCCTTACCGATGTGGCTTTTACAGATGTACGCTGGGTCACAACAAGGCGGAAACTCTGCTTGAACAGGTCGCTTATTCACGCTTGAAAACCTATTCATAATCAGGATCTCCCCATCCGGAGGGATGAGGGTGGAGATCATTTTTCCACAGATAAAGAACTTGCAAAAAAGGGAAAGAAATGGCAAAAAAAAATGCATAGGGATTGATGCTAGAATTAGCTCGGGGTGGTCCATGCCGATTCTGAGATTTTAGCTACACATTAATGCCGTTCCGTGTTTTTAACTACATGTTGCCGTTTTTTTCCTCGTGTTTGAAACTGCTATTAATTAGTGCGACCCCTTCAGGTTGCAGACCCTGCATGTTGACAGAGGGGTCGCTGTGATCAGAGCTACGTGGCTATACCTTTGCTCAGGCTTCCTTGTTAGCCAATGTGCTTCGGCGAAAAAAAAAAAGACGACAAATGTGTTTCCGAGCTAGCTGACGAACATGCGCTCCATAACCTAAACTCTAAAACATAATGACACTTTATAAACGCCTGGAAATAGGAACGACCCAGAGAAAAGCAACCTGACGTATATTATGAGCGACATGTTGTGCGCTGCCGCAATAACACTTTGTAAGAAATCTGCCAGACCCCGGTTTTAAACACACAACTCTTTAAGAGTTTAACTCTTCGGTTTACTGCCAACCGGGTTGTTGTTTTAACCCTCGGCTCCCAAAGTAATTGTCTCGGCGAATGGCTTCCACTTTAATGAAACCCTTGGCTGCCTGAGCGGTGAATGTGATTTAAGTACAGTGTAGAGAGCCATGATTCACGAACGCGGCCCCTCACGGCCGCTGACCGCTATCTGCAGCCTCTTCATGCACAGTTGCCCAAATGACAGTTTAATAGCGCACTGTAAAGGCTAGTTATTTTGTATCTCTATTCACTAGGAAATGGCTAATGATGATGGGGGGTAGCTGGGGAGCGTGAGCGGGTGGGGTGGGGCGTGATCACCCACTTGGGAGCTTTGCCACAGTCTCTAGGGACTCACGCGCAGGTCCTGCAATGGCGACGCAATTCATACATGCGACCGCAGCTGAAACGGTGCAGACTTGAACATGCGACAACATAAATGTTTGGGCCTGAACATAAGCCCCCCCTAGTACAACAGAACATAAACATTAAAAAGATTACTTAAATTGCACTAGAAACCCTTTGTTCCCTCAATTGTTTTGCTTAAGAGTTCTTTGGTTTTAATTTGCGTGCATTACTAATAATTGTGTGCTATGTAAATGTTATCTATGTGTTTGTGTGTGGATGCACATTGAAAGATACTTCACTGAAGATTTGATATTCAAAGAATGGTGACTTTTTAAATACAAAAATCTGTTGTTGTTTTTTTAACATTTCTTTCTAAATCAGCATACATACAGTGCTTGATCACTTTACATTTACGCCAATATTCATTCCAGGACTAGCACATCTGTGGAAATTTGAAGGTCACAGATACTGTTCTGGGATGGGATTGATAACTCTTAGCTCTTAAGGAATTGGAGTAGTTTATGAAGGACTCCTGGTGCACGAGCCACATGGAAACACAGATCTAAAGATATCCAACTTTTTGGAACAAGTTAGAAATTAAACTGAAAACTTACCCACTCTTCAAGGAAGAGGACCGAACGCCTCTCAGAAAGGAAAATGAAATTTGTACCTGAACCCAATTTTACTGGGTCAAAGTGGGGTGAGTGAACTATGGGTCTGTGATGCACTTCTGATCTGTGCCTAATGTGATTTTAGTATTTTTTAGTGCGGTTTGACAAATTAATGTAGTCCTTACTGCTTACAACTGGTGATGTCATAGATAGTTTGATAAATGGCAGATGGTAAGCCTCAAGGATGAATTGAAAACAACCTTTCAAATTGAAAGTGTTAATTAAACTGCAGGAGCTAATTACCTTTTATTGAAGGACTTTTGTCTAAATGAACATTTAAAGGGTAAATGTATTCCATTTTCTGGCATCATAGCACGTGGCTGAATCTTTGGTTAGAATGGGAGTTCATCTTGTTTCAGTCAGAGATAGATTTAACCCACTTTGGGCTGTTCTCATTTCAGTAAAAGAACAACTCCCATGCTGGTGTATCCAGGCTCCAAGAAGACCGTCATGTTATGCAAACTCATCTCACCCGCCGGGAGAAGCCAAACTCCTAGCCAAATGTATGAAAGCAAGGGCACGGAGGATAGGACCAGCTGAATGCAGAATCACAGCTTTACATGACTTTCAAGACCATTAGAGGGTGAATGACCAGCTCGTTTTGAAAAACTGACTCATTGTATTGGGTAAGCTTGGTAGATGTTACTGGGAAGCTATACAGACATGCTTTACCTATTATGGTCTGTAGCACTCAAGGTACTCTATATGTAAAGACTATAGTGTCTCCAAGCAGTGTTCGAGAGGCTAATATTTTGTGTATTCCAGGCAGAGGTAGCTGTCCTCCAGGATTCTATGAGACAAATGAACATCAACAGCAGAATAATTTCAGGTGCATGCTGGGAAATGCCCTATGTTTACAAAATATGCAAAATTTTATGTATATATTAATTTCCCCAAGTGTATGTATGTGTGTGTGTGTATATATATATATCATACAGCTGAGGTCTTAAATGTGCAGTTGGAGGATGGTCAGCCACGCTGGACTTAATGTGTTTTTCCGACAAAATCTCTTTGAACACGATTGGAGTTGCAGCAAAGCGGCCATCGCCAAAGATGGCTGAAACGCCAGCTTGCCAGCTTCATCTGAACTCACTTCCTACTGTAAGCCATCCCACCTGTTCAAAGCACTGAAGTTGCGCCCTGGAATAGCTGGCGAGCGTCGCGGCTGCAATGAAAAGAGCGGCTGGACTATGGCACTGCGGCCATTTCATCAGAGAATAATGGGATTCCTCACCTTGGGAGAGTGAAACCCAAAGTCTATGAATTATTACAATCCCACTCAATCTCAGTGGGCTGGCAGTGAGCTCTGGACTGTGAAGGCTTTTGTCTGGTGTTTAAGTTACCATGGAAGATGAAATAGTCACAGTGCCACCGTAGCTGAGCCCAAACTCCGTTATCGGCGGCCTTGTATCTTCTATCTTCAAATAATGTTTTGTCTTTTTATTTGCTATCACAGGTGTATAAATGGAAAAAAGGGAATCTCATTTCTCTCGTTTTTTCCCTCTCTGGTTTTTTGGGAGAGATAAAAGCAGCACCATCAGTTGGTGGTACTGAGCCACAGCAGGGCAGGGAATGCAAGGATTTGTTCCTTACTTTGCTAAACCCTCGAACAAAAACTCCCCTCTGATGGCAGATTGCTTTTCTGTTATTGTTTGTTTTTTGTTCCCAGAGTGCATCGAGTTGTGGATAATTCGTTGTTGCCAAACAGCACTAATCTCATCATATTTTTGTTCGCAGTTTAGTTTCTAATATGTTTCGCCGCGGTTCGGTTACCCGGTCCTTGACGGGTACACCAGCGTATCATCAGCACGGCAGGGAAAACACATTCTGCGTTCACAGATAATGTCTCCAGGTGCCACTATATACCTTGACAAAAATATGGGGCCCCAGGATGAACTCTGAGGCACACCGTTACCCGACTGATTGATAAATCAAAATTCAATTTCAATTTGTTTGCGCAAAATGATGTAGGTAAAATCACTATGACTTAAAATGAAAGGAAAGCACATCATTTAAAGATGACTGTTCTTAATATCTGTTTACAAAGGCCTGGTGTATCACAGGTGACAGTAAAGGCATGGGATCAGTAGCAGAGAGAAATACTATGTAAAGATGGTACAGGGCAAACTAAACTACTGCAGCCCCTGACAGAATATCTTGAAGTGTATCTGAAGTGCTTAGACATCTTCTTTCCACATTACATGTGATTTGGCTGCTTAAGGGGGTGGAAATCTGCATGTTTCTGACAAATGTTCACAAAATTCAGTTAACTAATGTGTCCATTTTAAAAAGTTCCATTTTGGATTAATTTCTCTATAATGTAGCTTGAAATAGTTTAGAACAAGTATATATATTTGTTATTGTGTTCAACAATCATTGAGAAATTCTGAACTGAAGATTAATTAGGCAAAAGACTTTAGTAAAGACTAGTAGTAAGTTAGTAAAGTCTTTAGGAAATCTTGTTCCATTAGCATTAAGGGCCATTACCATTTCCAATATCAAGAACAAGCGAAGTTCTCAATCTCCTTAGACCAACCAGTCACACGGAACAGCTGTTAGTAAAGAACAGATTCATGTCCCACCATGTATCTCTTCATATCAAATAAGTGCTGAATTGCACGCTGGGAAAATTGCATTGTGAGTACATTGTGGTGCCCATCACATGATCCGGCGATATCTACTGATTGAACGCGCTATAAGAAATGCATTAAATTGTCAAAGCATGATATTGTTCTTAAGTAATGGGGTATACAACTGCGGACATGGCGCGGTGAAGCAGCCCAGAGCTGCTGGCCCCATCCTATCCTTCACCTACTTCACGTATCGGTAAATCTGAGACTGTCATTTTAACAGGACTGCGGAGAAGCACTTTGTCAGGGCGCCGTCCTTTCCGACGGCGCTCATTAATTCCCACGGTATTACTAAATCGATCCTTCGCAAATGTGCCGATCTCGTACAGAGGAGTCTCTGTTTACCAGCAGGAGATACACATGTTCAAATATGACGATGTTTTGGGGAAAACATACAAAGTCCATGCACACAGATCAAGGTGAGACCTGAACACAGATTTCTGAGGGTTTTTTTTTCTTTTTGACTCAGGATGTTTATATTTCGAACAGCAAATAAGAAAATGCTGTTTAAATGCGTATGCATTGTTCAGTTCTGTAAGGGGTTTTTGAAAACACGTCAGATATTGCTGATACCATCTATCAATAACAGTCGATGTGTTTGTATCGAGTGGTGAATCCCTAAAGCACACAGCAGCTTCAGGAACGATGCTGAAATCAGATATGACACTCGGCGTCCTGGCGCAGGTCACGAGCCGTTTTGCTCGGGTGACATTCCCAGTGCTGAGGCTTGGCTTTCAGTGTTCTTCTGTTTCCATGGCGCACTCTTCAGCTGTTCTGGCCTCTGCCCTCCTTTTGCCCCTTGATTTGTGATTTAAGAGCGACCGCAGCCTACCTGCCCGAATCTGCCGGGGTAAACAGGAGTTGTTCCGCTCCTTTTCACCTTGACACCTGAGGTCGCTTTGATGTCTGGATCTCCAGCAGGACAACTGATAAGTGTCAGCCGGCTGCTGAATGCCAGGAGTGATGGATTTCGCTGCCCTTGTGAAAAATAAAAATAAATATTAAACACGCTCAGCTGCTCTGGGTCTTACTGGGGGGTCTAAGCGCGATTGAGACCCCCATGGTGCAAGGACTCTTAAAGCCAGAACATTAACAAATACAGTTATAACTTTAAAAAAAATACATTTAGAACCAGTTTAATAGCAAATAAACTCTCAAATTGCATATGGATGTTAAAACGATCCTCTTAGCAGTTTATTAATATCATTCATGGTTTTATTCACAGCCACCAGAAGTTGCCATTGATATTGCAGTATTTTAGCCAGAGATGAGAAGTAAGGTAGTAATGTATAAGTGTATATTTTGTAAGGGCTGGGAGGGACATATATTGGATTTGAAATGGTTTACTTTCTCCCTGCAAGAGAATATTCACATAACATTAAGCAAGTATAGATTTATCCTGAGGGCACCATTCAGGACCTGCTAAAGTGCAATGACAGCACCACAAGTAATTTCATAAAGGAGAATAAAGGTTAAACATTGATTAACTGATTTACTGTTTTAAAACGGATAGCCAGCAATCACATAATATTTAACAATAAAAATCTGCCCAAAGTCAGGCCTGTAAAATTAAGATTGAATTTGTGAATTTACTGTGGTTTGGTGAAATATTATGTTAAACATGACCTTTTTTTTAGTGCACTTCATATTTGTTACTTGCACTAGTGTTTTAAAAAATCGACTAATATCACAGACTTATAGTTGAGTTTCAGCATGTAAGCGTAATCTATCCTTTCACTCTTCACTGTTCATTTATGTGCATTAAACTATATTGTAAAATGTCTCACTACTTAAAGATTAAGATGTTATACAAGTTCAAAGAACAGCTCAAATTCAGATATCCTATATTCATATCCTCAGCACACTTCATTTCACGTACGCCTTTTGGAAATTGTAGTTCTATTCGAAGAACATTAATCGTGATTTTTGAAGGTGCAGTAACACCTTCAGAACGAAGTTTATGTAAAGTGGTTTCAGTTTTACAATAAAATGGATGTATGAATAGAAAAATTAGCAGCTGCAGGGGAAAAAGCATGGATAAGGAGTTGTGAATGTGGAGGACAGGGGGCGCTACACGTGTTTGCGGTGTCTCTGGGGGCAGCTTTCAGGCAGCGCAGATACACGCTCCCCCTCTTCATTCGGGCGTGAGCCCCTTAACGTGTCTGAGGAAGCGTTTCAAGCACCATCACGCTGTCGTCAAGCTGCGTTAGCAGGTACCTTTTCCCAACACTCCACTCGGCCGATTTGAGATGCAGGCGTTCGGTCGATAAGCAATTAGTATTTTATGACGAAATGTAAGCTGCGTCGGACAGCTGGCTCGCCAGGTGCGCGGGAACCGGGGAAGAAACGATGATTTTTATGGCACAACTCATGTCTCGCAAACAGAAGTCAATGTTTATGACCGTGGTAATTACATGCCCTCAAAGTGTCCATAAAAAAATTCATTTAACACGAAAGAGACAATTAGCCGCATGTTTACTTAACAAAACCCAACCGATGGGACAGACAGAGTTAGCCCCATGTTAGTTCACCAACACGGTACCTTGACGGTCACTTGGCATAACCATATTTACACAATGACAGGTCAAGGAAACGTTATAGGTGTACTAGACCAAAACAATGCATGCCGCCTTTTTCCGCCATTGTTCCACGTTAAAAGGAACGTGTTTACATTCCAGTCCAGTGTGATTTGAGTCATTAATTAGCCTTAAAATCATCGTCACTGACGAACATCTTTAACGCAGTGCTTTGATTCTTGGGAGGTTAGAAATTCCAGTCGGCAGGTTTACAGTGAACTGTAGCTACGTGAAATATGAACGCAGATCCTGCCTCCCTGTGATCCTACCTTGAATAAGCAGCTATAAAAAGTCTATTATAAAATGCTGAAGCATATTTATGAATTATGATAAAAATATAACACCATTTTCTTATCTTTATTTACAAATTGTTCAAACAAATAGCATTAAATTGGGCTGTTTCCATTACGAGTTTGATCGTTTCTATATATGGTCTGTGCCGGAGATTTGGCCATTTGTTTTGGTTGTGCGAATGTTGCCGCCCTCTGCACCGTCATACGATACACGTGCAAAGGAAGCTCCGCCTCCCACACGCACTCGCACACACTCACACGCTGATAGGCAGGGGAGTGCATGCCTTCTCATTTGGGCCCGGGTTAATTAAATGGAGAACAAAGCGGAAGGCCCAGGCTCAACCTCAAAGCTGACTCACTTGGCGAGGCCCTGCCTCACCCTCCACCGCGTGGCCCGGCTCTGGGTCCCGCTCACGGCCAACAGCGTCCTGCCTTATTTCCCTACCACTCGCCGACGGCTCTGCCTCTACCTCCCAGCAACTTAATAGCACAGTGACAAGGAAGAAATAATTCACAAGTGGAGCTAATCAAAGGTGAAAAGAGGGAATCAGTAAGTGTCGTTTCCTTTTGCCTCTTTCATCAATCCGGCTAACAGAATTTGAACTAAAGCTGGGCAAATTTTCTGGGGAAGGACATTAATATGTAACACATCTGAGGTCTGGCAAGAGCCGGCGGAATTGGAAAAGTCTGCATTATATCACAGGGAGATTATTGTGAAGACAATTGGGGCCGTCTGTATAATCTGGGAACAGTGAGGTGTGTCTATTTTATGATGGCACTGTGACCTAGTGGGTCCTCAGCAGAGGAAATCTTTCTGTCCTTTCCAATTCAATCTCCTGGCGTATCTGTGGCCTGCCCGCCTCTGCTCACCCCACCCATGACGGTATCAATTCAATTACCCTGGAAAGTGGATACATATTCAGGGTGTAACAGGGCCTGCGTGCGGCGGAGGCAGGCCAAGGGGAGCAGGCCGGCAAGACAAAGAAATACACATTTACCCTATAATAACTTTCATTTGGACTCGGTTTGGAAACAATTCGGAGCCGCGTTTGTCCCTGTCAGATCACATTATCCGCAAATGAAGTTTACAAAATATCAATTCAATTTCAATAACGGGGACCTGTGACCATACACACAGGGGTGGGGGGAGGTGGGGGGAATTGACCATATCATAACATCTGAGGGGCCCCTGGTGGCTTCCAAATATTTTCCAGTCAGAGGTAATCAAAACCAGAGCGGTTCATGCTAATCCATTTGATTCCACCCCTTTGCCAGTGTCTTTGCCCCTATAAACATATTCTCTGCAGCCGCAGCCTGTGCTCTGTCTGCAAAGGTGTTTCCCGGAAGAATGCTCTCTGCTGGGTGGAAACACGCACTGTCATTAAGGAACTGGTAAGGTGTCTGACATCCAATCAAACATTAATTGTAATATGAAAAATAAAGAATAGGTTATTTTCTTTTAAAACCCACTGTCACACAGTTCTAACTTTTATTTTTTTATTATCCGGCGATATACTCCTTTAGATCTAATTAACTTTGTTTATTCATTTGTTTGTTTGTTTGTTTGGGGGGGGGACACTTTTCCATAACCAGTGCCTTTTTTTGAAGGACAATGTTTTATTTTTTTTCATTCCCATAGGGGGGGCCGATTTAATTTTCTGTATTTTTATGTTTGTGTTAACAGTGTTGCATCTATGACGAGATCAGATTTGAGACAGCGCTCCATGTGTGGGTTTAATGCATTATTCTACGATCGATGCCTCACTAATCATTATTACCGTCAAAAATAATCATGCAAACTTGTTTTTTATTTTTATCCTTTTATGTCTGCAGTGGGACCTTAATGGAGATTACTGTACTCCGATTTGCAATCAGGTGTCCAATAAAAGGCTTTGATGCATCTCTGTGGGAAACAGTGTGTGTCTGCCCCACAATAGTGTGAAAATGGGGTTTACCCTAATTATCATGGTGGTAGAAGCTCTCAGAAGTGGCAAAAATGCCTGTGGAAAATGCCTTTAAATGGTGTTTAACCAATCAATTTCAAAATGCTTACCTTGTAAAACACAGCAATTGTTCCAGTCAGTCCTTATTAGACCCCATAGAGTGTTCAACTATTAAATCCTTAACAAGGAGAATCAAAGTGTGTTTACAGAATCACAGTGTGGAAATATGTAATTGGAAAAGTAACAGCGAACGACTCCCTGCTAGGATATTTTAGCCCTGACATGGATGTAGCCATTGTTTTTTATTGATTTAATCCCCCCCCCCAGTCCCTTCTTTGTTATCCATTGATGCTACTTGCTCTCTTTGCAAACATTCATGCTTACAGCCTTTGCTGTAAAATGGATTTTATTTATTTTTAAGGACGACATCCTAACCTTAAACAGAAAAGACATGAAATCTTTACGTTTCACCTACAGTCCTGTTTTTCTCAGGTTTATAATTTTAATTTGACATTTTACGTTTTTTTTTTGCATCCTCACATATTACCTGAAGTTATTTGAATCAGCAGGCCTACATGAACAAAAACGCAAACACGTACACATATATAGTTTTCCACAGTTTTCACATGCATTTTACAGTTCTATATCTGCCACACCTGTTCCCAATGTTCTGATCCACTTCTAATCTAGGTTCTCATTACAACAGCTCACCAGAAAGTGACCAGCGAATCACAGGCCTCTGAGGTAGTCGCTCCTCCTAGCTGCTGTAATACACTTACACGAATGAACACACTTACACAGCGATTTATACTATA
Organism: Cyphomyrus plagiostoma; assembly: GCA_019775915.2. Taxonomy (NCBI): domain Eukaryota; kingdom Metazoa; phylum Chordata; class Actinopteri; order Osteoglossiformes; family Mormyridae; genus Cyphomyrus; species Cyphomyrus plagiostoma. Next base: position 17,749,847 of record JABFEA020000017.1, on the reverse strand, counting down.
AGTACTAATGATTGCAGCAATCACTAATCACTGGTAGATTACAGTAGCAAATGTTATGCCTTAATTTCCTTTTTGGTGATGTAGACAGAGACACAGGCTAAATGTTACAAATTATGTCACTAATTAAAACAAATTAAAAGTTAAATAGGTTATCTGCTCTTTAATGGTGTCATTTTGCTTATATATTTTCATAGCATATGTTTTTCGCATCTTAAAAGATATACATTTTAGTATAAAATAAAAGATTTGAGCTAAAAAAAACTAGTGAGCATGCTGTTTAAAAGTTACAAGAGTAAATAGATATACAGACGCTCCTTTACTTACGAACTTTCAGACATATGAACGAAGAGGACTGTAAGTCCAAATTGTGTTTATTGGGGTCTCGTTTCCTGTCCGCTATATCGATTTTTTTTTCTGTACGCCAATTCCGGGTAGTACGACTTCTGGCCACTACTCCCGCCGCGCAGCAGTGTAGCGTGCGTATTCCCTGCATCCTAGTTCTTTTTACTTCCGTATACCTTTAAATGATGTTGAATAACAATTTACGAACATTGTAAGTTACGAACGGCGGTCGGAACGCATCTCATTGGTAAGTAGAGGAGCTCCTATATACATATATACTTATACTATATATTATAGTTTTCCTTGATTTTCATCTGCCTTTTAAAGACATACCAGTTCTCAAAGCTGCTATTAATGCAAGAGAGCATTTCCGAAGTCGTATTCAAATTTATTATGAAAGCTCTGATCGGAGCACCACAATAGAATAAAATCACAGGAGCCTGACAAATGAATAAAGTCTGCTGAAAGTTAAAAGTAGACATAGGTATGAAACTGAATTCTATGTATAAACTATTTTATTAACTGAACAGTATACAGTGAATGCACAGTATTGTTTAGTGGTGAATAACATGTTATTTATAAGTTCTGCAATTCAGGCAGAGAGTACAGCTTTAGCTGCCAGGTTGGCTAATTAATTGGCTGTATAAGTCATTCCTTTAATGTTCTTATTATAAAATACTGTATGGTTTCCATGGCTGTACATAGATTTTAAACCCACAACAGGCTCTGTGTCTCAGTGGAGCTTACCCCTACTACCCCAGAAATGATTATGATTCGTCTTTTTCCCTAATGGTATATGAATAAACCACCATAATATACACTCACCTAAAGGATTATTAGGAACACCATACTAATACGGTGTTTGACCCCCTTTCGCCTTCAGAACTG
>JABFEA020000017.1:17734306-17744669 GCA_019775915.2 Cyphomyrus plagiostoma | reverse complement strand
CCAATAAAATGTTTCAAATTCATATTCATGTCCAGTTTTTTCCTTATGTGGCAAGTAGCCGTGTAATAAGCGGGATATTTCGCGTCGGGTCCTGATCACACTGTCGGGGCTTATTTCGCGATAACTATACCGGCTGCCTGTACATTATCCCTTACATATACACACACATACAAACATAGTGGGGTCTCCGAGTGCCGCGGCGCATAGTGCGTAAGAGTCACCACTGCGCTGTTGATTCAATAGTCGTAGTGTAGGCGGGGATTTTCGCGATAACCGGTAAGGGTTCATAGGAGACACCTGTGAGGCGGAAGTATGGAGGTATAAAATACCAGTGATAGAAGAGCAGGGTGGCCTCCCTATGCTCGGTGGTGCTTGGGATCCACGCTGCCGCGTCGGATACGAAAACGCGTACCTTGGGAAGATTACCGCATTGTTTTGAGATGGGGGGGGTATCCGCTTAGGAAGGTAGCGGCGCAAGTCGGCGTCGGTGGCGGCGGCGTGGACTCCAGGCGCCATGGGAAAGGTTTGTGGTTCCGACTAGAGGTGGGGTTATTAGTGTATGTTGTGGGTTTTGTTTTTGTTGTTGTTTGTGTATTTTCGGAGGATTGCGATGTTTTCCTCCGACTAGTTACTTTAAATAAGTTACTTTAAATTATAAGTTTAATGTGAAGTAATTTCTTTGTGTGTGTATTTCGTTATTTAGGAGGAACCACCTGTTACTTTGTATTCCTGACCCTGGTTACGGATGTGAGCTGTCCAGGCCCTTTTTTTTTTTTTTTTTTTTTTTAATTGTACGCGTGTGAATTCTAACAGTGTGTTTTTAATGGCGTGTGAACTATTCTAATAAGGGGTAGAGATTGCTGTGTTTAGGGCATTGTGTGGGGGTTTGCTGTGTTGCCTGGCACTCTGCTTCCTACTTGGGGCAGGGACACTGAGTTGTGGAATCTTAATAATAAATACATATTTCTATGGCTTGGTTGTGAGCGGTTTCTTCTGCTTGGTGCCCGGTTTAGCCAAGTGACGAACGTGATAATTGGGGTAAAGTTATCCCTTTACACGTAGCGTTACAAACTTCCTCTGGCATTAACCTCAGCACATAAGCTGCACTGGGAGCTTCGTGAATGGGCTTGCACAGCTGAGTAGCTGCGTATAAGCCGCACATCAAGCACAATACCCAGCGTTGGATGGAGTGCTGTAAAGCAAAGCCACCACTGGACTCTAGAGCAGCAGACCCTGCAAACCCTCTCAAACACCTTTGGGATGAACTAGAACAGAGATTGCGAGCCGGGTCTTCATGTCCACCATTAGTGCCTGACCTCACAAATGCTCTCCTGGATGAATGGGCAAAAATCCCCACAGAGACACTCCAGAATGTTGTGGAAAGCCTCCCCAGAAGAGCGGCAGCTGTTATACCTGCAAAGGCAGACCAACTCCATACTCAAGCCTATGGATTTAGGATGTGTTGTCATAGAAGTCCCTGTGGGTGTGATGACCGGGTGTGTGTGTGTGTGTGTACACACACACTGTGTAACTGTGAAATAACTGGTAATGAGTTATTACATCTTTAAAAGCTGGAAAAACCAAGCATTTTAAATGTATTTAAGTTTTAGATAATTTTATGGTATGTTTCAACATTTTAATGTGGTGCATTTTACATATTTGCCTGTATATTTGTGATTCACACCATCCCTGATCACTATAATGAACATGTGTCATTATTCCTGATGTGTTTGAAACCTTCTGTTAGACTGGCATCTGGACCAGGGTGCAGCTCTGCATCCAGGATGCCCAAGACTCTGCCCAGGTTCAGTGGTTAGGGAGTGGATGGGTCGCATTTGTATTATTTAATACATTTATACTCCATAATGCATGTCAATTACTGACTCAAAGAATTAATAGATTAGTGGTAATTAACTGAAGATTGGATCTTATACTCGTGCTCTATTTTTCTGTGATTTGCCAGCCTCATTTAATTACGCCGAAAATGTTTCCATATAATTTAAAAAGCAGTAAAAAAAAAAGAAACACAAAATACTGTCTGTGCTTAGCATTTTGAATATGTAATTATATTCACACACGAGGTTCGTATTGGCTGAATTGTTCTGGTTCTATGAGTTGGTAAATACAATACAATGTTTTACATTACATGGAGTTTCCGGGGTCTGCGTCTCTTATTAGTGAACTGAGGAGTATCAGTGGAATAGCAGAACCTTGTTCATGGCCGGCCATGTTAATGTCAGTAAATCACTTTAGAAAACTGTTTCAGTCCCTCACCCCAGCACACTGAGTGTCAGTACCTTATATTATCTAACCAAGAATCAGTCCCTTTCATCACTTGATTGAGTCTCAGTCCCAGACCCTGGCACACTGAGTCTCAATCCCATCTGACCGAGTATCTGTCCCTTTCATCAGCTGATTTAGTCAGTCCCTCACCCCAGCACACTGAGTATGAGTACCTTACATCATCTGACCAAGTCTCAGTCCCCTTCATCACCTGATTGAGTCTCAGTCCCAGATCCTTGCACACTGAGTCTCAGTCCCTTTTATCACCTGATTGGGTCACAGTCCCTCACCATGTCACACTAAATCTCAGTCTCTTACTTTAGCCGACTCAGTCTCCATCATTCGCCTCGGCACACCCTGAGTCTCATTGTTCTTTCCAAAGATGATCGAGTCTCAGTCCCTCTCTTCAAGAGACTGAGTGTTAGTGATCTTTCCAAAGTTGGCTCAGCCCCAGTCCGTCCCTCTTTTCAGAAGACTGAATCCCTGTTTTTTTTCTTAGCAAAACAAGTATATGTCTCCGTCGCATAGCAGAACACCCAAGTGTAGGTGAGTCCAGCTAATCTCTTTACCGAAATTCACTTTTACACCACCTGTGAAGAGACAGCATTATTCAAATGTAATCCCCCCCCCCTTCTTACTGAAGCAGTATAAATTACCACAGAGCAGGCCCAGCTCCTTTTAAGAAAAAAACATTAGATGTAGTTTATTGGCATGTCTGTAAATAGGATCATTTCTGAAATTTAGCTCTAATGAGCTTCCATTGCTTTCCCTGATTTATTGACAAGCAGGTATCGCCTCCCTGCTTGAGATAATTGAAGCCGCCATCTAATTAGACGGAGAAAGGCCCTGATGTGGAGCAAATCTTTGTGGTGAAAAGATAATAATTAATTATGAGTGGTGTTTGAGTCACATGAGCGTGTACTGGAAGAAGACCCAAGGCCAGCAGGGCGATGGGGGTGACATTTGTGTTTCGAGCCATTTGAAGTCACATCTGAGGTGACCATGCAAGGAGCCATATTTAACATTAGCTGATTACCGGCAAGTAATTAACAATGTCAACGAATCGGTTAGATGGAATTAATAATAATTACATCGTTAACGTGATGATGGTCTTGTAGTGAATACTGAGGCAGAGGAGAGGTTAATAGTGTCACTCCAGGCTGGCCCAATCCCCAGCCACCGATCCGTCATTAATATTGTAATCACGCTGATATATAATAAAACATGTTGACTGATGCAGTCCTATCACACCTGTACTAATGTGCTGTTATTCCACATGTATAGCTGTTGCCTAAAAGTTTAGACTAAAAACCATTAAAGGTCCTGCGTATGATTGAAAAAAGATACCTTCTATGTTTGTTGTCCATGTAGCACTACTGGTTTCAGTTTTGAACACATTTTTCAAATACAATGACTAATTCACCTCTAGTGTTGGCACTTCTGCTCCATAGATGTACAATATGAAGGGCAACAAATGCAGTGTTATGCTGAGCTAGCAGCAGGACCCTAGCTGGTTACAAAACTCAAAGGTGGAGGCGTCACCGATGACTTTGAAGCAGGTGAGGCACGTTGTGCCAAAGAAAACCTGTGGATCCGATTCGTAATCATGAGGTGGAAAGTTGAACTTTGAGTTGGACTTTAAATATGAGCTGATAAATTATTTGGAAACAATGTTGGGACCGGCTTCTAATGGAGATATCCATAGAGGTCACCCAGTGGAAGGAAAATTTACAGTGGGATCTATAATTGCTCCTCAACTGGATCTAAACAACTGATCTCTGTAGGACCTTGGAGAAGTTTCACTTTATCTTCACATCCCAGGGAATGTTAAAATGAGATGGAATCACAACTGTTTACGCTCCTCTCTTCCAACAGTCATACATGTTAGTCTATCAGTTTTAACTTTCTCAACCTATTTCTCATGTGACTTTTACAAATCATTCCGATGTTTTAATTCTTTTAATTTATCAAATAGACATTTTATAAAAAAAATAAATCAAGTGTGATTTTTCCCCAGAATTAAAAATCACTCATCTCTGCTTCTCCATCCATGTTCACATGGATTGGTGTTTGCAGTCTGCTTGTGCTGAATCCAGGGCAGGAAACACACTACGTGCAATTAACTGGAACTGATTGGTATGAACTGCAGGCCTTGGAGTCCAAGACGGAACTAGATCACCCCAACAAAATCATCACAAACGCTAGGAAAAGGAGCACAAAAATATGATTGGAGTCAAACCTGTTACTAGCTGATGTAAGCACAACTTACTAAGTCCCAATGCCACCCAGCAAAAGGAGCCCCTGTTGGAAACAAATACAAAGCAAATGCAAACATACAGTGGTACCTCAATTCTCGAATTCACTAGAACTCGAATTTCTTGAAGGTCAAACAAACCAGTTTGATTTAGAACTCGATCTGCTATCAGAAGTCGAACCGTGAACGCTGACAATATAAATTGTACGCGCCAGGAAATGAGTCACACTACAGTGCAATTCTTACTTGAATGCTTTCTTCACGGACTGGATGATTAACCAAATAAAGCAGCGCAACATTACAGGGACTAACAATAAATAAACCACTAATTTATGTGTACTATCAGAGCATTTATGTCATTTATTTAAGCTTTATTTTACCAGGTAAATTAACTGAAAACCAGTTCTCACTGCCTTACGTGATATTCGGGAGAAATAGCAAATTACGCATCGGAACTGCCTGGGATACAATCGTGATGCGTTTAACTAAACTCTTCAGCCAATAAGCAAAGGTGTGTCGTCACGGAGGCGGTTCCAGTTTGTGCAGCTGGGTGAGAGGTCGCATGCATCTAACGTAATGCATTATGTCAGGATCAGAATGCGTTGCTTTAAGCCATATGGATGAAAGTGCTATAAGCAAGTCGAACTTACCCAATAAACGGACTGGGGAAACAAACTGAAATGCGGACTTTATACAGAGGACTATTGAAAGCTGTACTGTGACCAGGATGGCCGAGTGGTTAAGGCGTTGGACTTAAGATCCAATGGACATGTGTCTGCGTGGGTTCGAACCCCACTCCTGGTACTCATATAAGCTTTAGGGGCAATATGTGGCTCAGTGGGCTAAGCTTTTGTGCCTGTTATCATGAGGTCAAACCCAGCCTCAGCATGTCTGTGGGTCCTGGAGCAAGGCCGTTAACCCCAGCTCCCAGCGAAGGTGGCTGCCCTTCGCAGACAACTTAGTCCACAAAGAGCAATAAAGTACCAATAACTATTATTATTATTAACAACCAGAAACAGCTGATCACATGGGGATCCCACACGAGGTTAACGAGGGGGTGTGGCACATGGAAGGAGCGGATGATCGGGGCAGGATAGCGTTAATGTTGGGATACGATCTTTATCGCTTTTGAAACCATTAAGAAAAAAAATTCTCTTCTTGTTTTATCCTGTTCATTTTGTGATTAAATGCTTAAAAAAGAACATAATTAGGTGTAATTTTGTGGGGCCGGGAACCAATTAATTAGTTTTCCATTATTTCTTACGGGAAAAATTCGATTAGAACTCATAACTTTTTAGGATTCAATCCGGAGTCCGGAACGGATTAAGTTCGAGAACCGAGGTACCACTGTATTTCTGCTTGGCTTCTTTATTTGGTGAAGATGAAAAGTTTCATAAAAGTATCACTTGTCTCAACAAGCTCACCAAATCACTAGCAGCTAGCAGGGAAACACTTAAGAGCTACTTCTCAAGGACTGCTACAAATATAAGAACATGAAACCGATATTGAACTGGGGCACGACATACAGAATAGGGTGGTTTTTTTTTTAAACAAAGAGGAAGTCAAAGAAGAGCAGTGGAGACGTTTCTGAACATCAATCAAAGCTGTGAAGAGCAGGTATCACATACAGCATCTCGAATGCGCTGCAGGGAAATTCTGCGTATCGAGCATCGAAATACCAAAGTCAATCCAAGTAGTTTGGTCTATTAAACGCTATTTTTCAAAGCAGAGACCTCAAAACAGTATTAGAGATAAATCACCACCTTAGACAAAAGTGGTGCCACATCAGATACATTCTTATTTGGGATTTTTATGGATAGAAGATTTGAATGTTTGACATGTTGTAACAGTGCTGTATTGGATAAATGGTTATTGTTGATTGTAAATTGAATTGTGTTACACTGGGTGCTGATACTGATGATGAGTGTATTTCACTTCGCCTAAATGCAGTCGCTGCCCCTTATCATGGCCATCCAGATTGGTTCAAATACCGAATCTCTAAGGGTGCGTCAACTAACCACTTTTCAAAAGATACTGATGCCTGACTTAAAAGAGGTTCTAAGCACACTACCCAACAAGACTGTGACCTCTCCCTATTGATTGTTAAGTCTAGTCTTTTCAATTAAATATTTATAAATTAACTTCATCTAGCGTTCGCCGGATGGCGAACACCTCCTGGGTTGGGATTTTGAATCTCACCTATGCTCTGTGTGTGTGAAAATGGGGTGTCACTGTGTGTGTAAATATTGCCGTAAGGGACTGACTTCTCATCCGGGGTGTACATGTACCCCAGCCATGTGCCTTGTGATGGACTGGAAGAGGTTCCAAGCATACATGACCCTGAAATCTTATTGGAAGATTTATCCAGTTATAGTTGTCCTTTGACATAACGGATTGTAATTTTCAGTTACTGCCATACTACCAGACGCAGCACAGTGGTGGTGCAGTGCATAGTACTGTAGCCTCATTACTCTGTCACCAGGGTTCCAGTCTCTGCCATGGCTCTCTGTGTGTGCAGTTTGCATACTCCCTCTGTGTACTCCGGGGGCCTTCTCCAGGTACTCCAGTCTCTCCCCCCCCCCCCCAGAGTCCAAAGGCATGCTGGAGTATATAGAAGTCACCAAATAGCCCGTAAGTCAGTGCATCCAGTGACCGGTCAGTGCCCTACCCAGCCTTGTTCCCTGCCTTGCGCCTATAGCTTCTGGGATCATCTCCAGATCCCCTGCAACCCTGAATAGGACAAGAGGCCAATGAAAATGGATGGCAGGATATTAAGGCATAACTTTAGCTTTAGTGTTTGAGGTCTCTACCCATTTAAGGGGGTCCAAGGGTTTGTATTGGCTAGTTTTAATTACTGTGGGGGTTACAAGCCCCCTCCCGCCATAATTTACATCCATGATTGGATAGATGGACATACTACCAAATGTGTAAGTAACCATAGCGTTTCCCCGTACTAAAACCCCAAAGATGAGTTAGTGTTTTGGGTGAGTATCCCTGTCCTTGCCTCTCAAATGTGTGCTAAACAGACACATTCCTGAGCTGGGATGGCAGAAGACGATAACGGAGTACCACCATACAGTAAACGTCAGCCGGGATGCAGGCTGCGCATATGCAAATTGAATTATGGCTGTGGACCCAGCGTGCACTATTTTCAGACCTATTTATGTCCGTTTTGTTTGCCTTTTCAGAATTCATGTTTTTTTTTCTGCAGGTGACAAAGATTGCCAGTTAATATGCCGGGAAGGCAGTTCCGGAAGCACTAGCTCTCGCGGGGCGGATGCCTGGCTGGAGGTCGTGAAGCTTCCAACTCGCCCTGGGCTGGAGACTAAAAGAAATTGAGAAGGTAAGAAGAAAACTCATCTTACAATGTTACAATGGTAAATTTTTCTTAAGACAAGAGAAAATTTTTTTTTTTTAAATAACAATGCAATTACCATAATGAGACGTTTGTACGTTACATTTTATACTTGAATCTCAAAAATACTACCTCCGTTTTAGTAAATTTGCCATTTCCATTCAGCACGTACAGACCTTATCTTCACTTATTCTTTTCTGACTTTACCTTGTCTGAAAGCACACCCATGAAGGGACTCTAATACTTTTTGCTATCAGCTCCTTATTTGAGCTAGTTGTGTTGCACACTGGATATTCTATGGACAGCATGTGGCCGAGCTGGTTAAGCCTCTGTGCCAATGAGCTGAAGAACGTCAGCAGCTTCAGCAGAACCGTCGTGTCTGAGGGCCCTTCAGCGAGGCCCTTAACCCCCAGCCCCATGGCTGCTGCTGTTCACCGTTTGCTGGCCAGCTTGCTCTCACCTGTATGTGTATCATGGAGAGCAATATGGGGTTGGTGAAAAGACAATTTTCCCGTAGGGGTCAATGAAACATCACCGTAATTGTTAAATCATGTGAGAACATTCGGCGTCAATGTTACAGCCCTGGTGTGACTTCAGGTCTGGGGGAATCACTCAGTAGCTACCAGCACTTAAATCTACAGGTTAGACTCACTTTCATCAGTTTAAGCTGAAGTAGGTCCAGGTGATGTGAAAAGCTCTGTGTACTAGATGAATTAGATATACCTGAATATCTGTTTTTAATTAAATTGTGTTTAGATTACAAAGAAAAGTGGGATAACAGGCTTTCTATTAAAACATTCCCCATTGATACAAGCTGCAGATAGCGTAGCTGGTTGCTAATCTAAGGTATTTATTACTTATTTAAGGTGGTGGCATCTTGTTTAGGTACTACGGTAAATCAATTTTTGCAGCACCATTGGAATATACACGGGACGCAGTAATAGGGGGGGTAAGGCTCCATTTATCTGTGCTATTATCCAACTGACTGCTATAAGGAACTGCGGCCTAAAGCCAGCAGAGATGAAAATTATTAGAAAACGAAAGGCGAGACAGGAGGGGTAGCTGGTTCTTTATGTGGAAAATAAATAATTAAAGAGTGTGAAAACCAGCCCTCGTAACATTAACAATTACTGTGATTAACAATGATACTCACAACTCATTTTTCATTAAAGTCTTTGAGCAGAGATAAGCTTGTTTATATAGACTAGCTTTTCAAGCAATGAGTAATTTATCACGCCGCAGCCGTGACGGGACACACGCACGGCATGCAATTAAAAGCCACGCATTGACCTTGTGACAATGTGGGACCAGCGAGACTCTGGGAAACCCGGGGAGGGAAGGGAGACACCCATACTGCACGATATTTCGTATTCAGTAAGCTTATGGAGAAATCCAACTACTGGAGTCACTACATACATAAGACGTATGGTACATAATGCACGTTGAATTGGGGCTTTAACATCTGGACTCTAAAGCCCCAGCAGGTTATAATAATCTCAGATTTATATAATTTATTACGAGGAAACTTCACTTAACCCTACACTCCATGTTATATTATTATTCAGTGATGACAGTGGTGAGATAAACAAGGTAATTGATTCACGGAGTAGCAGAGCAGTTATTATTAAGTCCATCTAATGAAAGATGTCCCCTGCTGAGGGAACAAATAAAATCCATGAAAATGATGCATTTCTTATCCTGTCAGAGAAAATGAGCTGACCTGCAATTGAATATTTAAATATCATTATGTGCTGCTAAATGGCCAAATCCAGTTATCTGAGCGAGGTTTTACTCTTATTCTGTATTTATAAGTGATTCTGTGAGGTGTTGAGATGGATTGTTGCTTCATATGTTCAGGATTGTGGGTTCAAATCCATGTCACTTTTGTTTCTGTGTTTGATGGTTACTGGGCATGCCAGAATCTAGGCACAAACCAAAGGCGTGGTTAGACGAATTAGTGACTCCACACTGTCCACAGAATGTGAGTATGTGCCGGCAATGATGAACATCCTATCCAGGATGTTCCACTGCCTTTCATTCAAGCGCACCATGATTTTATACCAGATATTCAATTCAATTCAATTTGTGTAGCAAATTTCTACATTACATTGTCTTTACATTATCCCCACCCAGAGCTCCCACTGAGCAAGACATAGGTGACAGTGACAAGGAAAAACTCCCTAGAAGGAAGAAACCTTGGGAGGAACCAGACTCAAAGGGGGGCGTTAAGTATTACTGTCCGCTCTCCTCAGGCCACTCAGGCAGGACGTCAGGTGTTCCTGTCCGCTGTCCTAACCCGGTGCTCAGGCGGGATGTCAGGTGTTACTGTCCGCTCTCCTAACCCGGTGTTCAGGCGGGACGTCAGGTGTTCCTGTCCGCTGTCCTAACCCGGTATTCAGGCGGGACGTCAGGTGTTACTGTCCGCTCTCCTAACCCGGTGTTCAGGCGGGACGTCAGGTGTTACTGTCCGC
>JABFEA020000017.1:17699409-17710098 GCA_019775915.2 Cyphomyrus plagiostoma | reverse complement strand
TTGCTTCCGGGATAGGCTCCGGACCCCCCGCGACCCAGTAGGATAAGCGGTTTGGAAAATGGATGGATGGATGTATAATCTGTAGTTGCCATACTATTTGCATGTCTACCCCACCCAACCCACAGCTATGCCCCCGCGATGCTGTGCACAGAGACGGCCTCTACGGGCTCAGAGGTGAGGCCCCTGCTATTTACATGTGGGCCGGCAGAGTCCCGCATCCGCCCCCCCTGCCCTCCCCCAAGCTGTATGTCTGTGACCTTCCCCAGGGGGCTGGGAGAGAGTCCCACAGCCTTCAGCCTCTGTCTGAGGCGGACGTGGATAATACAACCTTTATCATCTTTGATGGATCACAGCAACAACGAGCATATATCTAATATAACAATATGTCACTACCACATAAATATCATTGTATAAAGATTTCATATAATACTACTGTACACAAGCAGAGATATCCCTTATTTATCTTTGTATCGTATTATTTAATTGACAGTAGGTTCAGCAAATTATATTGTTTTTCCTGCCTTGGTAAATTAACAGTCTTATTTTCTATTCAGAAAAAGAATATTGTGACATTAAGGGATCTGGATAAACGAGATGAGCGTTTAATCGCGGTGCGACTTTGGCAGCCATTCATGCAGCAAGCAGCCAAGTGTTGGATCCCGCCGATGAAACTCCAAATGCACCAATTATTCTGACTCCATGTTAAATGGGTTTCGCTCGTCCTGCAGGATCATGCGGAAACGACAGAGGTCTGAAACCTGTAGGTGCTCACGGCAAGCAACTCGGCAAGTCTGACGAAAAGGGGGTAACCCAGAAGCCAACAGAGTGACTGTTACACGCTATATGACTCCCAAAAGAACCGGAATGAGGTGACAGGCACTGTAATATGAGCTAACACAATTGAATTGGAATAAACTTACGTTATGCATTTCTATACAATGTGCTGCTATGTGGTTCTAGCAAAATTGAGTATATTTCTAGGTTTATGGCCTAATAATTTAGAGTTCCTATCCTGGCCTATGTGCAGGTTCTTCTTTTCCTGTGTATTAGACTCCTCTTCTCTCCCATGACACGGCTTAGTGTTCGCACAGGTAACATAGCGGGGTGACACTTCCCCTTTCCCATGGTCCAATATGATTCTCTGGATTTAAATCAGCCCCACTCTCTCTGTACCTCTCTCCTTGCAAAGGACTGTGCATATGATTAAACAAGCTTCCGCACATAGATTTTCATTTCCTGCCTAGAGCAGGAACACAGGAGGTGTGTTTCTGTGGCGTTCGCTCGCTGGCCCCAGGTAGCTGAAGGGGTTAAAACGTCAGGCTGTGGCCAGATAGCACTTCAAATCCCATTGTGTAAGATAGAGCCCAAAGCCCAACCATCCTTATCCCAAAAAACCATTCCATTATGAGTAATGCTCCATCCGTGCTGCCCATTATCTCCCCTGTAGACTGCCATGAAATCGACATTTGAGAGTAATTGTAAGGTGAAATCTACAAATTCTACAAGCTGGGTTTTAGATTTGGGGGACGCGGTGCTGCCCAAGCGTGTGTACGGGCCTGACGGCACGGCGCGAGGCTCGGGGCGGGTGCCGGTGGTCAGCGGGCCGGATTAGCCGCTTTGCCGCTTGCAGATAGGCTGGGCCCAACTTCATCTGCATGGCTTATCTGGAGCCAGCAGCAGTGGGGTGGGGGCCGCCAGCGGCCTCACTCTCCTGTCCTTCCCCACCATTGTCTTGCTCTCCAGCTCCTATAAACAACCAATTACTGACCCAAACAGATGTCAGGGGCTATGATCAAATAATTTAGCAGGAGTGAGAGGCCCTTAATGCAGGTCAATTTCACTCTGTTAGACATGGTGTCTCACTGGGGCTGGGGGAGGGGGCTGGCCGGCCAAGCCGCTGCTGGATCTAATGGCTAGACGCTGGGACGTTTGGCTCAGACCCACAGCCTTCGCCAGAATGATGGGCCTGGCAGTGTCCTGGGGCAATCTTTATATATAACAAAACAGAATAATTCAAAACATATATGTATACGGGCCTGGGGAAACTGAGGGGGGAGGTGTATCCCTAAAAATCCCCCCAATAAATAGCCCTTTGTATGTAAATGATTAAGTTCAGTCCCTTCTGATATGAAACTCTTTCCTATCTATCTATCTATCTATCTATCTATCTATCTATCTATACACACACACACAGACATATTAGCGGTGGACAATTTGTCTCTGTGCCCATGATCAGGAGGTCACCAGTTCAAGCCACAGCAGAACAGTCACATGCCTGTGGTCCCTTGGCCCTCAGTTCCACACTAACCCTATGCTGTGATAGAGCAAGATGGCATCAGTGTAGAGAAGAACTGCAGTGCATTTGTGCAAATAAAGGACTTATAATTTTTACTTTATTCTTTATTTGAATCCATTGGTAGCAGTGTGTACGAGTACAGATTACGTGCCCGACACACTTTTGCAGCCTACTTTTGACATTTCTGAAATGTTTTTGGGCCCATTTATTTAAAGCTCAGTGGATGCAGCAACGACGGCCTCCACTCTGACTGTTAACAAAGACAGAACCGGCTTCAGTAATCGAATGCATGACAGTCACAGGCTGCTCATCTCTGTCACCATCTAACCTTGGGCAAGTCAATCATCAGATCTCCATCTAATTGAACCACTCAGGAATAACCGTCATCCGGTGGAAGTGTGTGGTTTTCCTGATATATCCGAAATACTCCGTGAAAAGCACAGAGGGGACGAGCTCTTAATGGACAGAATGGTAGCTGCACATGCTCACTCCTTTACATACATACAAATATTTTTACGGCAGAATCACGTTGACTGAGATATTTCTATTAAAACGTTGACAGTATCCTTCCAGGATAAAAAAAAAGATTTTGGACATCTGATTACAAGGAGCGTAAATTGTAACCCAAAGAGGTGAGAATACTTCCACAAAGAATAGACTTCACTTGCACACTGAAGAGCCCTTAATTTGTATTTCAATTTACCTGCTTTGAGTGACGCCCGTGCTGATGAGCCATGTCTCCTCTCGCCTCTCTCCTCCTGTGCTTTGCCTTTAAATACAAAAGACAAGGCCTGCAGCTCTCCTCTACCTTATTATGGTAATAATTAGGGGGCTGATTTTATCACCACCTTCACAATCACAGAGTGTGGCAATGGCTAAATAAACAGCAAAAGTCCTTTTGTCCCTATGGGCTGTTCTTTGTAATTAAAATCAATAGGTTCCTCCTCAGAGGGTCTCTTTAACCCCCTGAGCCTCCCATTCTCTTCTGTTGTTAGACAGCTACTTCGCCGCTTCCCCCAAAGCTCTCCAGCGGCTCCCAGAGCTCCCTGTCATGGAATGGCTACCTGGCCGCTCATGCTCAGCGTTACTGGCTCAGGACAGCCACCTTTAAAAACCATTTTGACTGGTTTATTTCAGGAAGTGCGGCCATTCACTAATGCCAATGTGATGAGGAGATTATGTCCTTCCTGGTAGGTCGGTTAAAATTGTTGTTCCAGCAGGTCTCATGGAATACATTTGTTGGACAGAAGGCTTAGTTAGACAAACTTACCCAATCTAAGGCTCAATTTGAAGAATACCAAGCTCTTAAAGAAATACATGGTGAAGGTCCCAGGCTAAGTTCTCAGGGCCATTGTGAACATTCCAGGCCCATGATGATGTTCTCTGGAACATTGTGAAGGTTCATCAAACTCATGATGAATTTCTCTGGTGCTGGGTGAACATCCCAGGTCTATGGTGAAGTTCTATGGGGCATCGTGAACGTTCCAGAAAAATGGTGAAGTTTTCTGGTGCGTCGTCAATTTTTCACGCTCATGGAGAAGTTGCCAGACGGTTAAAGTCCTAATCTTCCAGGGAAGGCCCCTGACTCTGGGTGAAGTTCCCAGACTTATTGGCTTCTGTGGATATGGCTAAGTGTATGGCATGCTGGCTCTCCTGCTCTAATAGTACTATCCTCCACGGGGGTGTTGGCCCAAAGCAGGCACCCATCTCTGGCTTTTCACACTTAATTCTCTGAAGATTGCTTGCCCATTGGAGAGGAGAGAGAGCCGATTCCCTTTGCTCACTGGGAGCCCTCTGGCTTTGATGAGATGTCAGTATTGTTCAGTGAGGCCCTTGGCATCAAGCTCTAACCACTACTGGCTGCTTTTAACACATGGGCCTGAATTACTTGACTGGCGAAGCTAAGCAGCAATTAGACACCTCGGCCCACGAGCGGAAATGAGAAATTTGCCGTTTGGCCTCCATATGAGTCTGAGCTGCTCCTCTGCTTGGCTGAAGACATAAGGCCATCTTCCTTCATCAGAGCCAAGGCGTGCTGACAGCTTCCACTAACAGCATTTCTCTGGCTTCCTCCCCCTCTGAAGGGTCTATCTAATCCTGGGCCCTCACTGGCCTGAGCCAGCTCTTTAGGAGACGTTGGCTGAAGACACTCAGAGGAGCTGATTGAATCCTGAGCTCTAGCGTTTCTTCAAACCTCCCCTCATGTTCACCAGTACTGTACCCACGGGCCTCTTTGACCTGAAATGTGCATGTCAGGTACATATTCAGTTATAAAGTAAGTGTTGAGTATAAAGTATTGATGAGTATTGTGTGGTGGCCTAGGGTGAAAGACTCCTCCGCAACTCTAACTTATTTTTGCTAACAGATTTTCCTTACTCACTTATACCACACCCTTTAGGACCTCCGTTGCCACGACACAGAAGAGACCCATCACAATTTTAAACAGACAACTTTATTTTGGGAATTACAGCTCATTCCTGGACTCTCACCAACACTTCCCCCCAGTCCAGCAGACTCACCATCCAGCACAAAAACAGCCAAACAATAGTGCATAAAAAACCAAGCCTCTGTCACCAGTTTCCCCATTAATTGACACCCCTACACCAAACACTGGCGGCCATTTTAAATAGTCAAAGGCCCACCCCTTCCCCTGTCCATCACCATGCCCCAACCAATCACGACCAAGGGCATGCTGCAAGGTCCTGCATAGTTGTCCGCAACACTGCCTGGGTAAAACACACACACCACCCACAACAAGAAAAAAAAAACCCAAAATAAACTCCCCCTCCTCCAAATGCCATGAGGACACGACAATTAGGTATAAACTGAGTATAGAGTATAGATGAATTTCCCTTGAGAACTAATGTTAAAGCATGACTCAATAAAAATATTTCAGGGTTTGTTTTTTGTCCAAATGAAAGATATTATTAGAGGTGGCGACCGAAACATCTTCATGACCAACAGCAGACATGAAAGATAAGGTATCCTTCTAACAATATTGTTCTGATAAATTATGTTCAGTGTCCTTTCCAGGGTCATTATGTGCAACATCTCCTGGGATAGGATCCAGCCTCATCACTGTGATGCATGGATGTACAGTTGCGTGGCTGTATGGATGGATGAATGGATGGATGTGCAGACAGATGGATATACAGATCTTCAGGCAGCTGAATAATATTTACATGCTTAGCATCTCACAATGTGTTTCCAACATTCAAGAATCACAAAACCCTTAAGAGAAGTACGATACCGGTAGTGCTGCTGGGTCCCGACCCGGGTCTCATCATAATCCCCAAAGTCGCACAGCCAGGCCCTATTGCTCGCCACTGGGGGCCTTAATGGCGGCACGCCCACCGTGAGCGATCTATCGGGAGAGAGGACGGCCGGCTGGCCAGCTGTGCTCCACATGCCTCCTCCCATGATGCCCTCCGTTTCTCCAAATTGATTTTAGATACACCATGATGACCTGGCAGGGAGGCAAAGCAATGACTCCCCAAAGTGGAAAACAGCATTATTCCCACCCAGAGCTACACCTTGCCTGCGGGCCCTATCTCATTGTCTGCTATTTATGCTGCGCCCCCCCCCCCCCAGAACCCCAGCCCCGCCTGATTCAGCCGTTCTGTGACATTTTACAGTGGCGCTGAGGCAACAAACTCCAGGCAGCAATAAGCAGCGAAATCATGCGGAGACTGTGCTCTTAGACGTGTGATTTCACGCAGGAACTTCTGACTTTGGAGGCTGTCAATTTTATATGAAATAAGTCAGGAGACAGGGATGGAAGAGGAGCCGTTCCCTCCTTTTTAGTCGTGACAGATTGTACTCGTTTCGCAGTGTTATTGCGTCTTGGTCCAGCATCTCAGTCATGCTGCTTGAGACAAACCAGTCTGGGTAAGATGGGAGAGGCAGCGACAAGAACAACAAAATGCAGAAAATTATACTCCCCTGGACAAGAAATGAGTCTTTGTCACAATGCATCTTTGTTTATCGCTCACTAACACGGCAATGGAATGGAACCATCCCAAAGGATCCATGACAACCCCTGATTGGCATTCATTTCAATATTCATCGCTCTTAGTGGCAAGAGGCAAAGCAAAGATGCAATAAACTGGCATTCAGCCTCTATAGCCTTGTAAACATTTTAGTTTCTGAGCTGGTGAGCTGGGGTCTGTCAGAATCGATAAACCTTCTGTAAGATTTGCATTCAGATGGGATGTGCATGTCATTTGACATCCAATTCATTTCATTATTCCATTTGGGGAGCCTTTTTTATTTACTTTCAGCCATTTTTGTTTATGGATTTGATAATGACTTGTGTTATGAATGATTAGCTTTATATTTAATATGACAATTTCGGCACCGTGTGTATGAAGTTAAAAGCCGTCAAACTCTTTACTCTTTGTGACAATATGGGTCGGTGGATGGACGCATATGACGATGTTGATATTGAGGTAAGAAGATAAATTATTTCTTGCGAAAGGGAAAATGTCTCTTTAATCTTTGCAAAAAAAGGATACTGGCCATCAAATCAAGTGTCTTTGGAGAATAAGTAATTGTCCCATGCAGAATATTACATCACTACAGGAAAATAGTTACAGAATGACACAACAGTATTGTCACAATGTGCAGACATTTAAAGGGACAGTCCGCCCCAAATTAAATAGACTCATTTGATACCTACCAGAAAATCTGATATGTATCCATTACCACAATTCAAGAGAATGCCAGCCTTTAGTTTCATAAAAATATTTCGCTCCCCAGTGGGATTAAGAAAAATCTGGTCCGATGTTAATTTAATTCCATGCACAGTAGAATTTAAGCATCTGAAAAATATTGTTAATGTCTCGGTATTCTCCCACCAATAAATACCCATGTCTGTCCTCTGTAAGATGATTCATTCCACATTGTAAATAAACATTCCTTTATCCTGAAATTAAAGTTAAAGTGCCTGAGTCTCAGTCTTTTTTGGTATCCAACTGTAATGTCTAATTTCCCATGAATCTTTGGTGCTATGAAAGGTACATCTGTATGTGATAGTGAGATGGTAAAGGTATTAAAATTGGAAACCTATCAGATATTAAATCATGGAACTGTAGCCAATTTCCATTTTAATATCTATTTGTACAGGCTATCTTCATTGGATTTATTTGCTACAGGGCTACAAGCAGTTAAACCCACTTGCTTTGTGTAAGTTAGAAGCGCCTTAGCTCCATGTCTGACTTGGGTTCAGGCAGTCCTTCAATCTTCTAATGCTTGATATAACCCTTTCCTGCTCCCGTTCCAGCATTGTATATGTGATGGGTAGCTGAAATCCTCCATATTTTCCATTTCATTTTTTTCTCTTTCTCTTTTCAAACTTAGTGATTTTAACAGCTGGACTCTTCCCCAAAGGGTGGCATGGTGGTGCAGTGATTAGCACTGTTGCCTCACACCTCTGGGACCAGGGTTCAAGTATGAGTGTGTGGAGGTTGTATGTTCTCTTTTTGCCATTGTGCGGTTTCCTCTGGTTACCCTCCACAGTCTAAAAGCATGCTGATTTACTAAATCGGCTGTGTGTGTGTGTGTGTGTGTGCGTGCGTGCGTGCGTGTGTGTGAATGGTATGTGAGGACAGCCTATCTTACATTGTTTCCTGCTCTGGGATAGGCTCCTGAACTAGATCAGCGATTCCAGAAAATGGATGGACACTTTTCCAAAGCAGCTTGGAGTTCAACACAGTATCATGTTGTCCTGATGGTATCATGTGCCACGATCCTTCTATTGACCGCCATAATTGATCGGCATCTTCCCAAAGTTTCCTACATTTCATAGAGAGTTTTCATATTCCTATGGTTCTTTCAAACGTCATTGAAGCACACCTCTATCTTGATAGTCAGTACAGATGTTGGGTGTGTTAGTAAATAGCTGATTTCTGAGTATTTCTTTTTTCTTTAGCATCACACCCCATATTTTTTCTTCTTGGGAGAATCACTGGTGGTCATATTTTCATCAATGGCTGTTTTCACCATAATATCAGCCTGAATGAAAACTCCCACTCAGATTTGTTACTTCTACAGCCCTCCAGTTGAAGAGAGACTATGGGAAAGCATGGGGGAGACTGAGGCAGCTTCTGTGGCTACGAAGCTTCAGATCCCAGTATGCAGATAATTTGGTGGACTTTTATAGAGGGTGGGTCATGAAACTGGGAACTTGGAGCTGATCCCAAGTACAAAAATACAAGAAACCATGAAGCATCTCACTGAGTTGCTCCAGTGCATTTCAGTCAATGGTATAAACTAGAACTCCCATAAGCAACATTACGACTCATCCCTAGTATAACAGGTGCATTCAAAGACCCAAGTCCCAGCTCAGGAAACTGATTGATCTTCTGCTCTAACTCCAGAGGGCACCATCACCATCACAGCAGACTTATTCTCTCTCAGTGAGCTCTGCTACATCATCATCATCATCATCCTAATCACCATCTTTACCCAACTTCTCCTGGTGAGGACCAAGGTCAGACCTATGTTTCCACAAATTCTATCCCGTGCCAGATGGGAGATATAAGCTAAGGTGTGGGACATGCCTGGAACCATTTCCTTGGGGGGCGGAATTGGTCGTACCTCTCAACTTTGAGGTTCCTCCAGATTTTTCTCATCCCTAGAAACCCTACAGAGAAACCTCATTGTAGCTGCTTGTACTAGAGGTCTAGCACATTGCAATAAAATTATGTGTCTCTTTGCAGGGTAGTGAGGACACATCTTTGACATGAATACACTATACGGGCAAAAGTATTGGAACATCTGACTATTACGACCACAGGAACTTTTATGACATCACATTCTAAATCCATAGGCTTGAGTGTGGAGTTGGTCTCCCTTTGCCGGTATGACAGCTGCCGCTCTTCTGGGGAGGCTTTCCACAACATTTTGGAGTGTGTCTGTAGAGAGTTTTGCCCATTCATCCAGAAGAGCATTTGTGAGGTCAGGCACTGATGTTGGACATGAAGACCTGGCTCACAATCTCCGTTCTAGTTCATCGCAAAGGTGTTTGATGGGGTTGAGGTCAGGGCTCTGTGTGGGCCAGTCAAATTCTTCCACACCAAACTCACCCAACCATGTCTTTATGAACCTTGCTTTGTGCACTGGGGCACAGTCATGCTGGAACAGAAAAGGGCCACCTTCCCCAAACTGGTCCCACAAAGTTGGAAGAATAGAATTTTCTTGGTATGCATGGTTGAGTGAGTTTTGTGTGGAAGAACTTGACAGGCCCACACAGAACACTGACCTCAGCCTCAAATGAAGAAAACAAACTTTGGCTTTACCATGTCACCTAATATGGAATTTCTATTACAGTCTATGTGTTTAATTTCTTTATTTTTTTGTGTCTTAAATATTTCTGTATGATTTATTCAGTCTGTCCGAGCAGCTCTCAGTTTCCAAAAGGAATGTATCAATTTGTCATCGTCCTCTGTACTTTTCTGCCGAAATGTGGGAATTCAGTGCCGGATTCAGCCCTTTAAGTCCTTTATGACACGCTGTCACGTTTCAAAGAGGGGGAAGAGACAAACAAAGCAAAGCGCTGGTGATACATGAAAGCAACTGAATAACATGCGCTGTAACTAACGGCGTGTGTCAGTCTGCTTGTGGTCACACCATAATGAATCCGGCAGTCTGCATCACTCGCTTGGACATCTTCAGCACTTCAGAATCAGCCATCCATGCCTCTTTTGTCCCGGTATATGACAACAGTGACTGGGGCCAGGATTTAAAACTATTTGCAAACATAATAATGGAGGGGGGTGGGGGTCATGGACCCTGACTGTCACAGCATTGAGGTGATAAAGTGTTACCATTATATGACTGTGACACAATTCCTCCAAGGGCAATTTCTAAAAATTATTTAAACAATGAAACAAAAGAAATGTCATCGTTCCCTAATTATGTTTATGCTAATTGTTAATTAGCCTCTTAATGGAGCCCGTCTTAATTAACAATGACAATAAAAATGCGTGCTAGGCTGAGCAGGACCGTAAATGCAGTCAGTAATTGCCAACTTCTTTGATTAACATGGAGTTACTGGCCTTTTATTGCATTGGGTTAATTCTATGATGGATCGAACACTCCTCTCTTTAAACACATATAAATATAATGCTGATAATCATTTGGTTGATGATTATTTTCTTCCTGTAATTAAATTATATGGTTTTATTAATACTGAAATTCATATCTTGTATCCAAGAAAATTCAGCAGAGCTGTAAGGCCGTCCATTGTGTATTAAGTGTACACAATAAGCAAAATTCATTCATCTTCCTATTGCTTTTCCGGGTCATCTGAACCCTAGGGCACATGGCTGGGGAACACCCTGCATAGGGTACCGGTCCATCACAGGGCACATGGCTGGGGAACACCCTGCATA
>JABFEA020000017.1:17674511-17689895 GCA_019775915.2 Cyphomyrus plagiostoma | reverse complement strand
CATGTGATTGGTTGATTAGATAATTGCATTAATGAGAAATTGAACTGGTGTTCCTAATAATCCTTTAGGTGAGTGTAAGTTATGAGTTATAAGAGAAACAATCCAGGATCACTGCTAGTTCCCACAATCATCCACCTTGAAAATAGCAGACTGGTGGCATATTGGTTCAGTGTGTGGCACAAATCACAAGCATCCGGACTTATCATACTCTGGCAAATTGTCAGCTAAGATTTTCAAAGTAAATGTTTGGTATACCCGTACACCCACTGGTGAGACATATAGCATTTCCAACAGCAAACTAAACTACAAATTACCAACTAGACTTTATAAATTACAACTCCGACCGTTATTCAGTATCCCTACAGTTTTAATCACAAGTCACTGACATGACCCGTCTTTCAGATGAATTGAAATATGAGAGTTCACGGCAACACAGTATGAAATTACAACAGATATCTTTCATTCATCAGAGACCCTATTAATAGTGTTAGCCAACTACTTTTTTGTGATTTGAACAATTGACAATAATCCAATTCCAAAAAAATGTTACAGTTTTAAGAATGATTCAACGTGTGCATTTCTCCTTGCAACCTACAATCCTCTCATTTTTTCCTTTTCCCCTTTTCCCTCTTACCTCTCTCTCTCGCCCTGCCTCTCGCTCTCCCTCTCTCTCTCGCCCTGTATCTGACGGCAATTGTATATTTGTTCCTTCACGGCTCCTCGTCCTTAGATTAGATTTCTCCTTTCTCATTACAGGCCTTAATAGACCCTTCAAACCTCATTCCAGCTTCAGATATTATCTGACCCGTATAATTAATTAATTATAGCCCAAATATTATAGATTATTAAAAATAGCATAACTAATAGTGTAATATCTCAAGCTGTCGAGTTTAATAGTCAACATTGTCTTGGTTGGTCTTATCAGCCCGAGACACCCGGCCAGAATATTGATTTCTGGTCATTTTAACCGTCATCTGCCATCGTGATGGGGGAATTGTCAGATTTTAACCAGTCGGGGCTCATTTGAAATCGTTAAATTGGTGGCGCACTCTGAGCCACAAATGATATTTTCGTTCTCTTAAAATGCACTATATTTTGCTAAGAGAGGAAATTGTCAAGAAAGCTGGCTTGAGTTTGGAATTTGCTATCTTTCTGGTTTTCAGTATACAACAATGGGATTTCTCAATAATGATCTCTTCTATTATTATTATAATTAATAATAATATTTATTATTATTATTATTATTATTATTATTGTTGTTGTTATTGTTGTTGTTATTATTATATATTTGTTTATTATTGTAAGACTACAGAACCAACAACAATTGTGTACTAGAGGTGGCGACTAATTTGCTCTTTAATTAGTTCGGATTTTTGGAAAGAAAAGTATAGAATGTAAGACTACGTAAATATTCTGAGGAAATATTTTACATAGTCGATAGAATCTTTTAGTTCTCATATACCCGATAAGCTACGTGTTTATAACATTCCACCTTTGGGCAAGTATTCTGCCAGAGATACTCTAGTTCCTAATTATGATTTATGTGTATGATCACCTTAATTTAATAACCAAGAGCCTTTGAGGAGCACATTAACCTTAAGTAAGATCAGTTCTGTCCGAACTTCGTTCTCGACTACGGGTGCGGATGCGACCAAATTGATACCTGAAGATTTTCTAATATTTTTAAGCAACGGCGGCTCGGTGCTTCCTTTAAACCCCAGCGGAGAAACGATACCGAAAGCTGAAATGAAAGGTTAGGCATTGTTTAACTTTCTTGTCACCTCAGCTGCCGTGTTCATCCCTTTTCGGACAGGAAATGCCTTGATGTTTTCGCGACATCAAGCTAGATGGCGACAGAGCGGTGACTCGCCTTTTAGCGCGTAGGTGAAAGTTCTGTATTTGGCTAAATAACACATAAGGAAAATGACTCATTAAAACTTTAAAACTCTGTCATCCGCCATACAGAAAACGCTGCTATTTTTGAATCTCTGGACTGCATATCTGTTTTGGAAGGAAGAATATTTTAAGGTAGAATTTAGGAATCGCTAAATATGAGGGAAATTAATAATATATTTTTTTAGATGTTTATGTCAATTGTGTAATTGCATCATATGTATGCAAAAATCACATTAACTGACCTCAGAAATTGTTATAACAATGTCATCGTATTAAAACGGCCATATATTGCGTATATTATAAACTGTATTTTCCGCTTCATTGGATACACAAAACACGGGGTACATGTTGCATGCGGCCAGAAAATATCATTAGAAAATTAAGTACATCCCCTCCTTAAAAATATCGCTTATTCATCAATAATTGCCATTAATTGTCCTTCTGTGGTGAGCAAGCATAGTAATTTGTGAATATTTTTTCCATCGCCTCTCGTGTTTAAAAGCGTAGGGCAAATATACACGAATCTATTTAGCTAAAATATGTAGCTACATGCCTTATAACTCTTACTTAATATCATACAGTTTCTATTAATGCAGTTAATGGTTGCTAATTTACGCCAGGACATTGCCCTGTTTTGTTATTATTATTGGTTAAAAAGTGAGCTGAAAGTCTCATTTGATGAAACAGGCCGCTCATATCTTAAGTTCATTGTACATTTCATGCAGGTAATTTAACTGAAATATGATTAAGCAGTCTAATTTATAGTACGATTTTACTCTCGCGATTTAATTGAGCGAGTGACTGTGGGAAGGGTGGGCCCTCCAATTTACTGAGGACAGAGTCGGATCCCACACTGGGAATAAAGGGGTCCTGTCGACGTCATTTACATGCAAATTACTACACATTACCGCAATACCTATATCTGTATATTGTATTCTGGGTTTATACATAACAATGCATGTGATTCAAACGTTCCGCTGATGGGACTGGCATGGAATTAATTTTGTGCGTTAGAAGTCGAAGGGCAGCACTGAGACATCTTAAGAATATCATAGTGGAAAAATACCGGAGAAATGCGTCCTTGTTGGTTAAATTTCCAAGGGAAATAGACTACAAGTTTGACACAGTTGTGGACGGTCGTAATCACACTGTTATGACGGAAAATGCCCTTACTTATTGAGTCACTTATTAATGGACATATTGATATTGAGATATTATTTAAAGTTAAAGTGACTTTCAAAAAAGATATTACTTGTCAGAACTGATAAAGAACTCGAAATAATCAATGACGGCACTCGAGTTGACGAAGTCAGAATAAATTAGCACACGGCCCGTCAGCTGCTGGCACTGAAACATCATCATCGTCGTCTCGTCTTCGTAATTATTGTTATTACTATTAATACACCGTATTATAATAATTTGTCTGACGTGTTTCCAGACGTGTTTTACATATACGTCAAGGAATAGACTTTAAAAGGCTAAAAATGAGAGCTATTCAATTAAAATCATTTCAAATTTTATGTTTAGTTACATGACATATCAGTTTGCGGTATGTAGTCACTGAGGTTTTAGCATATTAAATTTTAACTTAAATGCACAATCTATACCAACAGTGAATATACTTCAGCTGTGTATAATAAACACGTGTTTTCTTTATGTTTTCATGATAAATTTTGGTAAGTATTCTATGATTTTTTTTTCAACGAGGGTGGCGCAAAGGCATGCATGGACTCATCCAGTTACCCAAGGCAATTACATATATATTGCCAAAATATTTAAACAAGGCATAATTTTTAAACACAGCAAAAATGAATATAAAAATGGTGAAGAAAAGCCATTAAAGGCATTGTAACTAAGGACACTGATGGAGCCTGATTCAAATCTAATAGCTATTACATTACAGATTAGACGCCGCGGCTGCTGCCGTTGGGTTCCCAGTGCACGAGCAGTCTCCCTCCCTGGGGTTCAGCCCTCTGATGGGCTAATCATGTTCACCCCAAACCAAAATTACATCTGATTGTTTTACCGATTATTTTCTCCAACTTTTAATTTCTTCTTTCTAAAGGATCATTGCCCGCGGTAATTGCAAAAGACCCGTCCTTGTATTTGTCACTCGCCCTATATAAAAGGAAAAAATAATCTCATTTTGTTTCGCCTTTTTCGCTAAATGAGCTTTGATTCGCTTCTCGTTTTTACTATTACCGCTTAACTGTGAAACAGAGAATAACTAAAATTCAACATGAAACGATGCAATTAAATAATTAACAAGATCGATGGCGACATATCAATTTTAAAAACCAATATTTAACTAAAAAAGTTATACCGAGCACCCCATAAAAAGATAATATTTATGTAATACCCGAAAATACTGATATCTAGAGGATGCTAAATGATTAATAGGCATTGAAGTAAGTATTTGTATTGGGTTTTGAAAAATTGTCTAAAGGAAAACTCAAATTCCGAGATGTGAATATATGTTGATATTAGTAATAATTATCCTTGGCAAAATACAACATTTTTCCAGTTTATTGGCATGTAAAGTGCAATAAAATCAAAAGACGGCAAACGTAGAGCTTGATATAAAACATTTAAATATTTTTGAAGCAAACGTAGGGTTCAGTCGCTGTGTAATTATTTAAAGAGACTACCGTCATTATCACAATCGCACCTCCTTTTTGACCCCCGTCCAGAAACGAAAGAGGCAGGAAAAAAATAAGCCTATTTAGATGCTTTCCAGTCGAGTGGAGTTCCGCTGAAACAGAGCTGACAGCTAAGTATATCATAAAGTACATCATCCCTCACTCTCCGCTCCGACGTGCTCCCTCTCCCGCTCACGGACGGAGATTACAGGCTATTAGAAGCACGGGATTAATTTGTAGCCAATTACAATCCGCCGTTGAATATGAATGCATAAATAAGGCACCGTCTGTGTGTGTGTGCGTGTGTGTGTATGTGTGTGTGTGTGTGTGTGTGGGAGGGGGACACGCCGTAGGCACATAAATGGTGTAAGGTCCTGAGGGGACTGTTAAAACTCAAAAAAGGTGTGGAGCAGGGGAGATCAGCATCCAGCAGTGGACCACCACCTCCTGGTTTTGCCGGGGAACTCTGCTACTACTTCACGAGGATTCGGCAAAGATCCATAGCTCTGCACAAGTATTGTATTGCATAGCTGATTTTCTGAATTTCTTTTTAAAATATACCCTCATATGTTTTATCGTCCTATTAATTCTTTTTAGATTGTAGAGACGTTCGCCGTTTCTTTGATCAGTAATTAAATTCGCAACTGTCCGGAAGATTGCTCTACCATCTGGTAGGGAGCCATGAATCGGGACAAGGTTCAGTTGGGTGACATCTCCATTGTTCCTCAGGCGACCGGTGTGGCTTCCCAGACCGCTGTGGTGGTGGCCGCCTCTGAGAGCATGGAGAGCCACGGTGAGAAGCGGCTGTCTGCCAGCGAGCTGTCGGTCTTCTCCTGCCCTGCGAGCAGAGACAGGCTGACAGCGGACAGTCGAGAAAACTCGCCCAGACAGGAGCCAGTCGTGGTCGCTCCCCCAACCGTTCATCGGACAACCTCCTTCTCTGTTCTGGACATTTTGGACCCAAATAAATTTACGAGTAAAAGGCAACAGCCGAACCGGACAGGCAGCACCTACTCAATCGGGACAGAGAACAGAGTTAACGAAGATTCAGCTATTGCGATTGATCCAAAATCATACGCGGAAGACTATGAGAGTTGTAAAAAGCCAACAGCATTATTAAGTAAGTGGAGCTTTTGCATTTGGACCGTTTGTGGTACTAATTTAATTAGAATTCATGTTAGATTGGCTGGTTCTTTATTTAAAAGTGTGATTTTAAATTTATCTTAAAATGCGAATAAATCGGTTTTCCCGAAAATGTCATATTGTATTTAAAAAAAACCTTGCACGTCGATATTAAACGCAAGAAAACCTTCAGCTGAAAATGTTTGTATGTGACTAATGTAAGTCAGGAGAAAAGTATACACGTAAAAAATGATAAAAGACCGAACAATGAGTTCTGTTTTTATGTTAGTTTTCTTTACAAACAAACAGTAAGTTATTTCTTTAAAGTAGGCCTATAATAGACCTATAGCCTCTTCTTTAATAGTGATTTTTAGTAGTTGTATATGCTACGTAAGTAGTAGTTTTATATGCTACGTAATTTTAGAAAACATACAGTAAAGCAACAAGTTAATTATAAAATGTCCGAAGTTATTACAGAATTAGCATAGATATTACCGAACATAAATAATTAACAAACTTCCTAAAACTAAGATTTGTTCACACTGCGTTCTTATGATCCAATGCCCAGTTGTCTATTAGGTTTCCTGTAAGTACCAGCATACTTGCAAACGAAAATTCAAGACTTAAAAAAATCTAAAACACGTATGAAAAAATTGTTGTTATGTCAAATTAGTTTTGCATGCCAATTATACATTAATTCTATTTAAATGTAAATTAATTCTAAATTGTCTTTATTGGTGCATCTAACAGACTAAACATATCTTAGAGCTGAGAG
Organism: Cyphomyrus plagiostoma; assembly: GCA_019775915.2. NCBI lineage: Eukaryota > Metazoa > Chordata > Actinopteri > Osteoglossiformes > Mormyridae > Cyphomyrus > Cyphomyrus plagiostoma. The sequence goes on along the minus strand of JABFEA020000017.1, from coordinate 17,683,463 downwards.
ATTTTTAAAATGATTTAACTGATTGTGTTATCAAAACAATAGTGAGGTTAAATATGCCTGTGAAATAAAACAGTAACGTTAAACATTAAACAACACACGTTATGCAATAAATAAATGTCCGCAAAGTTTTTCAAACGAATGTAGCCTACTCTTACCAGATGCTAGAAAATATACAAAATATTATTTTATGCAACATTAATATTTTATCCTAAAAGTATCATTTGGGAAATTTGTTTGATGAAGACATGAGTGAATTTGGTTTGCTTCCCGTTCGGTTCGTCTTCATGCAAAAAACAGACTAATTGTGAGAAAGACGCTGGCTAAAAAAAAAAAACAATTAAATTCTTTCGATTACATTTAAGGTAAAATGTGCTTAGCAGCGTTAAAGAGGCACGATAATGAGTGAAATCGCCCTAAAGAGACATGTAGGACGGCCTGGTCGATATCCTATTATCGAATTGTGCGTATCTCTTTCAGGCACCTTGCAAAGTCCCCTCCAACATCTAAATTATAGGGTCAAAATTCAGATAATTACTCGATTAAAACCTATTATACTTATTAAGGGAGGTTATTGATCGAAGGTTGTCTGCTTTCCAAAGAGACGTGAGATTGCTTTTCCCGTCTCGTTCAAAATCAAAACTAAGTCATTTTCAATACTGCTTTTCCCTTTACCAGGAAAGAAGACATTTGGAATACTTTTATGCTAAATTGGGGTTTTCAAAAATCGAAACGACAGATGTATATAGCTACATGGGCTACCCAACAATAACAGAAATTCAGACCTCTGACTTTTTCGGAAGTTTTTCTATGGTGTATTAAAAAGTCAAGTCGAGGGTATGAGGGGGAAAAGTATACAATTACAACAGCCTACGTACAGTCGATTTAGTTGTAAATTGAGGAATTAACTGGGATTGCTTTATTTACAATTTAAAATAACCAATCATATCCATATTAAGGATGGTGACATAAAATTGGTTAAATTTCGCATTTACATTTCACAAATGCGGAAACCGTTTATACACGTTTTAGACGCATAGGCCTACATGAAATGAGGAAAAAAAACTTGCTTCAGGTTGAAATGTTTTTGCAATACATTGTAATAACGTGGCGGAATCCATTTAGAAAACAAATATCAGTCTATATTATATATACGTGTATACTATAAGGAATACTAATCTTACGGTATTATGGGATGTATACCTATATCATATTGTGCTGCGACAAATATATCGTTTGCATGGATTTAAAAATGGAATGAAGACACCATGAAGTTGCAGCTATTATAATTTATATATAAGTATTAACTTTTTCCATTTTGATTGTGTCTCACTCCTGTATCTTTGGATGAAGCTAAATATTTAGAAAGGGGAAGTAAGTGAAGTAGTTGTTTTTGTACTTTTTAGCCCTAAAATATAGTTAAAATCACATATCTCGTAGTTTGGAAATGTTCGCACAATGATTTGCTGATATATAAATTTTTTAAAAAAAATAATCGATGTGCTGTTGTTACCTCCAGAAGACGGGTACGCCTTCAAAACGGACGAATGCGAGAACGACTACAGCAGAAGTCCCGATAGCGAGACTCAGGACGAGCTCTGCAGCGAGGAGAGCAGCGCTGGTCTCGCAGGCAATGCGGACTCTGAGCTGTGTCACCATGAGGAGGACGAACCGGGCACCCGGAGTTCCAGTCCCACCGCACAGCAGAATCAACAGAGCGGCCAAAACCAGCAAGCCAAACCGAAAAGGAAGCGGTCAGGCTCTGATTCCAAATCGGGCAAACCCCGAAGAGCCCGGACCGCCTTTACCTACGAACAACTTGTGGCTCTGGAAAACAAATTTAAGTCCACTAGGTACTTGTCCGTGTGTGAAAGGCTCAATTTGGCTCTGTCACTCAGTTTAACAGAAACCCAAGTGAAGATCTGGTTTCAGAATCGTCGGACCAAATGGAAGAAGCAGAATCCTGGGGCGGATACTAGCGCTCCTACCGGTGGCGGCGGCGGGGGTCCGAACGGCCCGAGCAATGGACTCGGAAACCTCAGTCCTCTGAGTCCATCTCCCCCCATGACCGGCCATCTGTCAATGCACGCAAGCTACCCGGGTCATGCGCCCGGAGGACTAGTGTGCGCCACACAGCTACCCTTTCTGCCCAGTCCCGCTGTCCTGTCACCTTTCGTCTTAGGATCTCAGACTTACGGGGGGCATGCATTTTACACCCCGCATTTGTAAAGACGATCGCAAAGTTGGAAATACGCCTGTTTTATACAAAACCAGACTTGTTTGTCTGTTAGTTGTAAAATGCGCCGATTAAAAAAGAAAAAATCAATGAAAGCGTGAAGAATGTTTTGGATCATGGTGGAAAAAAATATAAGAACAGAACTTTTCGGACTATGTTTCAATGCATCTAATGGACAAATGCATCTAATGCTGAAGATGTTCATAAAGTTTAGTGTCTTTCCGACAAATGTTTCGTTTAGTTTGTCGTGTCTATTACGGACTATTAATGGCTGCAAACTAATTACATATGTTTTTGTATGTGTAAGTTAATTTGATTTTAATTTTGTTAGATTGTATTTTTTTTGTCTTTGAGCCACATAGACGCGTGTATATTTAATTAACGGTGATACGTATGTAAGTCATCAGTCGCATCTGAATGCATTTCTTTAAAAGATTAGAAAAGTGGAATGGTTAAAACAAGTATATTCTGAAAAAAATATTCATGCCATTTAGGAAGGCACAACATTTTTCATCTGGAATGGCTTGTAATACGTATAAGTATTGTTTAATCAAACTGTTTACGATTAGTAGGAAAAATGTAAAGTTATTTTAAAATTTAAGTTTGCCAAATTAATTCCCACGCTATTTATTATTTTCTGTGTCGTAGGCTTTTAATTTAATTTTTGATTCTCCACAGAAGGATGTAAGCGAACTGACTGTAGCGAAATTCTGCAAAATTTTGGAGTTTCACTTAACGACCACTTTGTTGAGTCACCTGAAAAAAACGAGGCACGTGTCAATCTTATGTATATTGCTTATTATATACTGACGAATTTTTAAATTATTTATTGTAAAATAAAGTGACTCATAATAGATATTGACCAGAAGAGCACTTATACGAAGAGGCAACATTGAATAAACCCGTTAATATGTTGTAAGCAAACACGTGGCATTATTTCCCGTATTAATTTATTTTAAGTAATTCGTCACCTGTCTGACTAAAATGACTAAAATGAAGTAACTTTAAAAGTGGTAAAAGTATTAATGTGATTTTATATGTCTATGCACTCCTACTGTGAAACTCACATACGTTCTCTTAAAGTTTAAATGAATAGGCCCAAAACAAACACGTGCACGAGAAAAGCTATAGTGGTAAATAAACGATTTATTGCAGTGAACAAAAATGTGCCATATTTGTGCCAATGTTCCATTTCACTTTACACAGCATTAAAAATGTAAAAAAAATAAATAAAAAAAAACCTATCCAGAAGAAAATGTTTTAGTTTTGGATAATGGACAACGGCCCGTAGATTATATATATATATATATATATATATATATATATAAAAAACGACGATATACTATACAACGGATTCCAGATAATTCAAGGTTGGATTACAATTACAATTATACAAATAGAAAAGTAGTTTGTGTTCAGATGCTGTTTTGTTTGTGGCCGCCTGTTGTATTTACTGATATAAAGAATGTATCCAAGCTGTGATCTCCTGAATACCTATTTACTACAAGAAACATGACGCCATGGGAAATGGTCGCTAAAATATTTGCCCATTGTAGACGTACCTGAAACATTGTACAACTTACACATTTTATCATTTTCCAAACTGAGGACATACGCTGTTAACCAGTACAATTATACCATTTAAGTATGTTGGCTTGTAGGAGTCGCAACTTCAGCAAATTACGTGATTTTCAAAATATTTTTAAGTAAGACTACCAATAGAGAATGCAGATAAAGAAATAAGGCCTAGTCTCAGGTTTACATACCATACATTTCCCACACTTGAAACACGCACATTTTAATAAAATGGAAAAAAATAATTTCCGGGATTTAAAAGTTTTCCTCTATAGGAACGAACCTGAGAAGCCTGAGAACACCTATTACCATATCGACGCCCAGCGCTCATCTAGTTATTTAACTGTTCATGATTTTAATAGACGTGATAGGTACAAAGTTGTTTTATAATCCGCCCCCCACCCCCCGAGGTTAGACACAAATGTATTTTATTAATGTGTATAACGGCGAAATACATTCTCAAACGTATTTTTAAAAATATTTGTTAATTTAAAAACTTAAATTATTAATTACCTCATGCAACAGCTCCCTAGAGGTTATTCGTGGCGGATACCGAAGGATGTACCTGGTTAATGACAGATTTTAAGCACGATAAAATTCAGTCATAATTTACATACAAGCGAAAATATATTTGATGGAGTCCCTTTATGAAGATGGGCAAAGTGACAAGGAATAATTAAAACTACTGGCAAGAGGAATCATTCAAAGAAACACACATCACAGCTTCAAGCTGGAAAACCATGCAAGCCCCTAAAACAATTCTAAGACAGGCTGGAGTTCATATTCGCCAGCTATCTCTATACCGTGTTTCTTTGCGCTTTCCGAATGAAAAGCAGAACATCCTAATAGTTTTTGAAATAGACTGCGTCCTAAGTGCAATATCGTTTACTTCACAGCAGCACCGCCTTCCACTTTACACTCACTCTCAAGCTCATCTAAAAAATAAGTTTCTAGATAAAAACCATTTACATACCGCATATTTTCAAAATATAGTAATAGTACTAGACACACCTCCAAAAGACGGAACGCAAAATAGATTTTTAAAGGATTTAACAGCACGCCTCATGCGCGGCTGCACGTTGGCAGCAGTTTGTGCATCACGTGATTATAATTACTGCTGCCAAAACACCCAGATGACCGCAAAACAGAGTTGCCGTGAGAAATAGCCACGTGACCGACTTTTAAAATAATCTATACATATATAGATGATCGTAAAAGTCGGTCACGTGGCCATATATATATATTTATATATATACTGATTAATATATATATAAAACTTTTTGAAAATACGTGGAATGTCTGGTCGTTAGTCAACTATAGGCTAGCTGAGGGATCGCACGTGTACAGGGTAATTAAGCGTCTGTTAAAAGCGGCATTTACCGTAATTACCTTGTGAAGAGAAAGTCTGAAGTGGCCTGCGCCCATGCGACATTACAGCAGCTCCGCGGCCGTCGCTGGGCGCAGATCCCGGCGCTGATCGCGTTGCCGTTTAAATGCGCAGCACTAGACAGTCACAGGCAGGGCTCTCCCCTCCGCCCAGTTTTATGTATAATTGTATATATTGATGGTGCTCTATCAAGTGCTGGACCCGCTGGATCTGCCGGGGTATCCGTGTCCCTCCGACACCCCAGATCACAGGAATAAGAATCAGTAACTGATTAGGATGGGAAACGTGGGAGTAAGTTTTCAGATGAACTGGTTAGGCTACAGGTAGAAATGTCAAGGTGAACCACCGACCCTCAATCTAGCGGAGTTCATTGCTTACAACCATTATAGGCAAGATTCCGTTAGGCTTGGTTTATAGGCTACTAACGAAGGAAAACCAGCTATGTCCATTCATTATAAGCAAGTAAGCGGATTTTAAAACCCAACTATTAAAACTGATGTATGCAGTAATCCAAAGAAATGTGCTTAAGTCAACTAACCTAACATGTACACATTTTAATTTTAAACTCCATGTAAATGATAAAACGATATATTTGACTGGTCACCTCGTTTAGAAACAGCGTGAAAATATCAAGTAAAATTTTATTCTTGCATATGACGTGCATTAGCCAACTGCATTTCGATTACTACGTCCATTAACACGTTACGTTACACGGTTACAGTAAACGTGCTCCTTTGTTGGGTGCATGACAGCTGATGTACTTGTTTCTTTCACTTTTTGTTAGATTCACAAAACTTGACATGGTTGGTTACTACATTTCCCTACTCGCATGGCGTTTTACTCAGTCAGTGATAATCTGCTGCAAAGACCTTAACAACAATGACTATGGTAGACTGTGCAACAGTAAACAGCTACGCAATGGATATTCATAGAAAAATAGATCCGTGAAACTTTTTTGTGACGTTATTGGGTAAAATCTATGTTTCAAGATACTGATGATCGGCTGTAGTTACCAATCGGTGTGAAAATAAATCTCTATTTATTGCTCCTGGAATTTAGTCAAAACATGAATAAATAATAATTATAGTAATAAATAATAATTAAGTTCCATTTATACAAATTCCTTCCTCAAAACAGAACTACTGATGGATGGCAAATTACACGTGCTTGATTAATAGTGCAACACAGTTGATTTGCAGGGTATTCAGACTACCTTAATTAATGAAAGATCATGTCTCGCTTACTTATAGCACCATAGCAAACTACATCAGGGCTGGGATGATAATGTCAGTGAAAAGGAGTTTACAAACAAGTCAACAGACAAAGGACAAAGAATGTTACAAAATCTCTTTATCCATCATAAAAATCGGAAAAGGTCAAAACATTTCACATTGAAATCAAAAATCTAACACAGGAAAATACATCATAATCAAAGATGTCATTAATTAACATAAAACGTGTATTACTGCAGGTAAGGATAATTCAAATTATCGACTACAATTCACTTCTGAATTGCTACAATTCAGACGTGCAGCATCAACCGAGTTAATTTACAAATCATGTCTGTTTGAACGACCAACACGGCTGAAGCTTAATTCAAGGCGTAGTTGAACTGAAGCTTAATTCAAGGGGTAGTTGAACTGAAGCTTAATTCAAGGCATAGTTGAACTGAAGCTTAATTCAAGGCGTAGTTGAACTGGTTGGCAAACTTTTCGTGTTTCCTTTGGTCCATTCGATTCATGGCTTCTGTGACTCGTCTCATGGAACTCCTGCATAGGATGGGAGGAAAACGGCAGAAAAAAGATGGATGAAGTTTGTATCGCTCTAATGAGCTTCTACAGGCCTGGTCTTCAGAGGCCAAGGTCCTAAGAATTTCAGAATTAGCTTCTGGCTCAGAGAAGTCGCCTGGGTGTCCCCCTGTGCCCCCGGGGCTCAACGCAATCGCTCTCCCTCATAAAGACGTCTCTCTGAGGAGTGAGGCGGCAACCTTTCCATCCCCCTAGCATACAAGATGGTCAAATACAAAATCAATACCTACAGCACTGTAACATATTCTCTAACATAAGCTTATATTCCCACTGCAGCAAAGGAATCCCATCTGAAACAGACGTGAGATACATGTACATACAACCGTATAGGGAATTTAACGTTGCTATGGATGATTTTTCTCACAGGCCGTGTAATCTGACAGTCATTTTTTTAGTCACAGCTATGAAGTTCGGTACTCACTTGTTGAAGACCTTTCTCTCAAGCCTGGAGCGAGATGTGTTTGCGCTCTGCTTCAGGTCCGTCAGGTTGGGATACTTCCTCTTCTTCCCTTTGCCCTTGGACCCTTTCTTGCCCTTCCCGTAGAACCTGGAGGAGCCCAGATCCTCTCCTGTGGCAGCCTCAATCTCTCGCATCAGCCCCCGGTCTCGCCAGTCTGCGCCGGAAGGAGCGTTAGCACGTTAGCAACACGAGATGGCGGGTGCAAACACCCTGACAGTCACGCCCCCATCCCCCTTTCCGTAGCACTCACTTGCTCGGAAGCCTTGCCAATCAGCTCCTGAAAGCCCAGAACCTTTGAAACCAGCACGGCAGCCGACCTGAACTGTTCGAGAACTAAAACACACGTGGGAAGCCTCTGCAGCAATTTAGTATCTACTGGCAAACTCAAGGATGCAACGGAACTTGGAGTAAAATGAAGGGAAACCGCCTTCAGGAACATTTCGATGGTCATTCTGCTAATTCCACTGAAAGACAGTGTGTTGCTTAATGACAGGGATACATTCTGAGAACTGCAACGTTAGGCGAATTTATCGTTGTGCGATCGTCATGGACTGTACTTACACAGATCTAGATGGAACAGCCAACTACGCATCAAGGCTACAGTAAACCATTTATAAGCAGAGTACACTGAAAATAATGATTAAAAAAGTACAGTATAGTAAATCATAAGCCAGCAGTATAGTTATCATTATTGAGTATTTCGTACTGCACATAATTGTATGTCCTACCCTTTTGTACGACTGGCAGAGCAGTAGGCTTTTTCACAGCAGCATCACCACAAACACGCGAGAAGTGCGTCGTGCTACGATGGCATGATGGCTGCGATGTTAGGCAGCAGGAATTTTTTAGCCCCTTTATAATCTTGTGGGGCCACCATCATGCATACAGGCCACTGCTGACCAAGATGTCGTTACGCGGCTCATGACTGTCTTTGGTTTCATTTACCTCCGTGCTAATAAATAATAATAATAAAAAAGCGAAAACCCCGGCTCTGGCAAACACCTGGCTTAATCAATCACCTCTCATCCGCTTTTTTTTGTTTACAAAACCGGGGGGCAACGATATTAGTTACAAATTAATTTGGGAAGCTGTTTCGACCCCCCTGGGTTTGGGGGCCAAAAGCCAATCCCCTAATTACAAGCGGTCTGTGATCCCCTTCCTTAAGGCCTGGCTTTTGTTGGGCCTCATTCCCAGCTGTGTGATCAGAGTGGAGTTATTATGAAGCTAAGCTGGGCAAGGCCCCCCACCCCCAAGTAGACTCACATATCAGTGAACTGCCCCCTCCACCCACCGCGTCAGAACAGCACGGGCCCCACGCTGCACACACAGCTGTGACTCTGCCCTCACCAGATGGAGAGAATAAATGGGGCAGAAGCCATGAAGAAGGGCAGCCCCACCGCTACCCATAATGCTCAGCTCTCTGCTGTCCAGAGCACGAGACAGGGAAGGGCTGTGTCCAAAGTATGTGTGTAATTATTGTTTTTATATA
>JABFEA020000017.1:17614650-17627100 GCA_019775915.2 Cyphomyrus plagiostoma | reverse complement strand
CCCGCCCCCCCCCCCCCCCCCCCCCCCGCAGTCTCTGACAGCTGCTGATAATAGCCGACAACAAATATGACAAATTAAAAAATATGGCCGCGAGTCGCCGCCATAGTTCCCGAGAAGAAACGCCGGGCCGGCTTCCCGACCCTTCAGCCAACCTTGCTAGCTGACATCGAAGAGGCAAGTATTTGTGGTGGTTCTGTGATGCCACTGGCGTTGAACGGTTCGGGTGCGGCACAGAGCGGCAGCAGAGGGCAAACGCCAACGTTTTGCCGTCGTAGGCCTTCGGGCCTGGAGTAGAGCCCACTTTGACAAACAGCGCGGGATCAGCGCCGGCGGCCTACCTTCCTCTTGAGGGCGCTCAGCTTCTCCACCACGCCGTCCAGCAGAGACACCACGGAGTCCACCACAGGGAAGCTGCTGAGGGTCTTCTCCAGCTCAGCCACCACCATGGTCACGTGACTCGTCTCCCGGTCGATGTTCTTCTGGGCGGCCCGGAACCGCTTATTCAGGGTCTCGTACGGTACCTGTAGGGGGCGTGAAACAGTCAGGAGCTATTAGCAAACAGTGCCCAAACCTTTCAGCTACACTGTCTTGAAAATATGCTCCTTCTCATTAAAAAAGCCGGATTCTAAAAAGAAAGACCTTTTGCAAAGTCAGTCTTCATAAACTTTATAAACAGCATTAATAGAATTTTTGCCTGCTTTTATTCCACCAGATGTTAGACAGATGTTGGTCAGGGCTCCATTCAAACCCTCTGTTACTGCCCGCCTACTATTGCAGACACTCAGTGTAGCATCAATCTTGCACATCAGTTTAACCACAAAAATTATTTCCATTGACACTGCAACCAAAATGAAAAGATTTGTGCAAATCCAGGCTGCCACAGTATACAATTACCCCCACATTACAGAACTCAGCTTATCAATATCTAATCAACATCACAGACAGGATATATTTAGCCAGAAGAATATATTTATTTTTCTACACATCCAACCATTAACTTCCAACATTCTTAATTTAATTCATAAATTAATAAACACAAGATAATTGTAAAAAGAAAATTTAATGAAATAATTAAAGTATAAATATTTCCACCCCCCCCCCCCCTTTCACAATCCTATTTACAACAGAGGACACCTGTAACATGGGCTGCACGGTATCGTAAAAAAAAATCATATTTTAAATACGTGGTTAATACTGTGACATTAATAAAACAAAAAAGGAGTTGAAATTTTACCCAGACCAAGCTATAGCCAAACAGAACTTATTATCTACCAACAGCATCTGTCAAATAAGATGGTGTTTCCACAAGTTGTGCCGACATAAAACATTGCCTGACAAATCACTTGCTTTTCACAATATCGTATCTATGGAATACAAAATATTTCCATACAGCGGAAGACTGATGTCTTTTCATGATCAGTGCCTTGTTCGCTTTTCTCCTCCTCATTCATTTTAGTAAATTTCTCACAAACACACCGCTGTCCGCCGGACCAACAGCAAGGCTCAGAATCCGTGCATGCTGAACTCACACAAAAGCAGCGCTGGGTACACTGACGTAACAGACTACATCTCGAAAAGGAGCGATCATTAAAATTGCAAAGTTTGCCAAGTTTATATTCCTATGACTGAGCAAAAATGTTTTAATGGCACATATTGCCGGTCTCAACACAGCTGACTATGGAGGCCCTTGTAATATGACAACTGCTTGAGCATTACACTCATTATCAATAGTGTCATCACACATCGCGTAGGCCTATCTGTAACCATGTTATATGACAAAAATAAATAAATAGATAATCGATGAAGGCACAGGGGACACCATCGAGACAAGCGATGCTCTGTTCAGCACAGCATGAGTGTGTCGCTCATGCCAAACACAACCCGACAAAATTCAATCTTACTTAGGAAGACAGCAGCATTTAACACTGTCTCCCTCATTGGTTATTTCCTGTTTTGAGGTGCTGGAAAGTAAAAACTGAAATATATGCGTCTTTTCTAATGAAACAAAAACACTGAATATTAATCCTCCTATTAACAGCCTAAATTATGTCGAATACAATCCAATCTCATGTGAGATGGGGCTGTAGTAGATCAGTGGATTTTAGACTGTTTTAGTCATATGGTCTCAAGCTGAACAATGAATATTACTAGTTTTGCGGTCTTAGGAGAGAAAAAGGCAGGTATTCCTCTCGGGGTAATCAAAGGTCAAGGAACTACCACAAACATATAATACTAAGTGGAGCAGTAAGTTAGAGATGGATATAAAGACCGGAAATGCTTTGAATGGTCCTAGAGGAAGCATTCAGTCCATGGTGCAGACTACCAGAGCCAAACAGATGAGAAAGGTCATATTCAGTAAGGATCCCTGACAGAGCAGCCGAGCTTTCTGGCTGAAATATAACAATACTGCTTGGAGATTAACGGTCTCTTCACACTATGACAAACCAAGCCTGCAGTTTGCCCAAAGCCAAGTGTCAGACGTCGAGACCAAAGGAGGATTCAGGGTCTGAATGAAACTAACCATGGGGCCTTTGGTGCAAGTCGAACTGGGTCCAGCACTCAGGTAACACCACCCCCACCAACAAGTGCTCTAGGGGCTGGGCTTTCAGAAGGTGCTGGAAGGCCTTTTTGCCATCGATGTCACAAGGGACCGAGTCAAGTACAGGCCGACTCCTACAGAGAACCTGTTTCAGTCAGCAAGAGAGCTGCGCTTTTGGGGTAAAGCCAGCGTGTTGGATGGCAACCAGAAGAAAAACACCTGGGAAAAACTACAAGACTTCAAAAAAATAATAAACAGAATCAGCACTGAGGAATAGCACACCCGAAACATAGATCATTATCTCCAGATAATCTGTGGCGTGATCTGAAAAATTCTTTCCTGCAGAGCGTAATCAAACTATCATGGAGGAAAATGACAAAAAAAGGAAAATAAACAGGTAAAATTCAAACAGATATACAAACAAAGGTTTGGAGCTGTAATCGCTGCCAAAGACCTATAGACAATCACCGATTCATGTGAAACATTGAAAATGATTTCACGGGAAAAAAAAAGGCGTCATAAACATGTCCAATTTGCTGTGTGAATCATGAAAAGTTTAGAGGTTCAGTCATATGCAAGACATGAGGTCTGGCTTCACAGGGAGAATTTATGCAAGTTTGGGAAGCCACACTCCACTGTAACAGTGAAGCCCTGTTTGGGTGACCGTCCCACCATTAAGGATAGTCACCAGCAAACAAACAAGAAAATTAGGTCAAGTGCTTCTCTCTTCTAAAGTCTGAACACGACTTTATTTCTGAACAGCGATGCAGATAGCCAAAAGCGATACCATTAATTGAAGAGCCAAGGAAAACTATCCTTCAGGAAAATTCCACACATTACAAAGGACAACGGAACTTGGGTATATAACGCATTCTGCACCCTAAGCAGTCAATAACACAATCCTGCTGCATTACTTGCATCCCCCATATGCCTGACAGTGATTAACGCTGCGGGGAAGACTTGACAGGCTTCCTGTGTATCTGGGGGGAGTTAGGACTTCAGGCTATGGTCTCTTACAGGCACCACCTCCCCCCCCCCCCCCAAACATGCTTCAGTTTTGCTGTGTTAAACCAAGCTGAACGGCACTGCTGCAGCCAAAGTCGCACTGTGGCATGTCCGAAAACAGCCCCCACATCAAAGCTGAAGTGGGTCGCATTCCTGAAGCATTACAGGCTTTGTCACTCATGGAGGTCAGTCTGACACGCGTAGCCTGGCGAGGCCCCGCCCCCGTCCCCAAAAACAACAGCCGGCTACCATCGCTACAAAGATTTTAATAATAGAAACTATGTCGATAAATGCCTAAACCAACAGAACACACTTTTCCTGATTCCAGCTCTGATAACTCGGGAGGGAAGCCCATTGGCCGGTCAAATTCAATTCGCCCAGCGTTTGCAAAGCACGTTTCATTGTGAAAGAGCACAAATTACCCTGATGCAGGAAGGCTTGTAAAGATTTCAACCCATTAACATTAACTCAGATGGATGCACAAACTGACATGCTTTCACTCAAACTAGCCCATGTTATGCCAGCGGGAAAAAGCTGAAGGCTGGTAGCACACTGGCTAATTAGAAACTGAAGTGATACTCAAATAAAAATATCAATTATTTTTGTAGCTTGCTTATTAAACAACCCAGTGCACAACTCCTACAGTACACAGAACAGTAAAATACTGTACCTGGTGTGCATCAAGATTAGGACAAGAATGTGTCACATACATTCTTACCCATTATACCTTGTTCAACTTAAAAACATTTTTTTTTAATTTGGAGAGCATTTAAATAAGATACAACCTATTTTCTGGCAGTAAATAAAACAGAAAAAAAATACTGCTTAACCATCAACAAAATAAACTACAGGTCTTCGGACACGTAATTAAAGCTCATACATGTGATGATTAATGCTTCGAGTTTTACTTGGAAACTTCCTCAGACAAAAAATAAATTAATTGTTTCCAAAAGGATAATCGACATCAGTTAACACATTATGTCCTCCCTTTCTCAAATGTCATCAAACACAGATTTTCAAATTATTTCCTGAATATGTTGGAGGCAAGATATAGTGCAATTTTAAGCAAAAGACCTGAATATATGATATGGTATGATGTTCCTATGTAACACTGACAGGTAATGCTGTATATCAGGGATCTGCACACATCTACTTTTCGTAAACAGGAAGTTTCCAATTCCCTTGGGCTTATAAGAGAGCAATATAAAAGAGCAACCTAGCATATAAACATATAATAGCAAAGGCTAAAATTGTTCGAAAACATTGGAATGCTAATAAACTTGCTTAATAAAGTCCCATAATACCCTGTGCATCAGTATAACTTGAGAAATTCTCAATATTAATTATCACCTTGGTAGAAATAAGGTTTCATTACTGATATACAAGCTGCCATTTCTCTAAAAATGTCATGCTATACAATTATTTAAAGGTTATAGTACATTCCAACTCAAACACTCGTTAGTACGAGATTTTCAGTTTTATTTCAACAAAACAGCAAAGAAAAATGTCACGAGGAGAATAACTCATCTTGTATGCAGCATGCATAAAATCGTATATTAGTACTAACAACGACCATCAGCGACAGTTGGTGCATTTCCTATTACTGCTTGTACACTGATAGAAATGCAAAGCTAGATTCATCATCTATTCAGTGGATGTGTCACCCATCGCTTTTTAGAGATTAGGGAGACGACGGGGACATGGGAGATCTGGTTACCTGCAGGTAAAACAAAGCAGGCTGAGTGAACTGTCATATTTATATGACACGCAGCTAGTTAGGTGCCTATGGACTAACCCTCTGCAGATGATCCAGCTACCAAAGTTTAGGAATGCCAGTTGATCAGTTGACTTGGTAACACATTTATTTGAGCGTTGCAGCAGCACTACCTGCGCAGCATATACATATTAATGGTACGTCAGATCTCAGAAATATTTTGATCGCTTGGTAGCCCGATCAAGTCGCTGTCTCGACCTAGTCTAGAAGAACAGTTTTATTTGCATGGAGCCTTCGACGATTGCTAAAAGGCGCAGAGATTAATCTATCATACAACGTTTGTCTAATAGGGGCAGTGGTTGAATACGCCATACTCCTTTAACGTGCAAACAAACAGCAGACCTTTAAAGTTGGATATTCCTGGACCTTCAGTGCCATGGAGAGTTGTGCTGCTGATTCCTGCACCGCCATCTTCGTTTGGGAAAAAGTCTGTATGCTGTAAGTCTAGGCACATGGTTGCGTCATGCGTCACGTGATCAGACCCCGGAAGTTTACGAGTTTTAGGTTTCGGCTGCCTCGCGCGCCACGTGATCAAAACCCGGAAGAAGATACTGTTTTGACGAAAGTACCCTTCATAGTCAGTGTTATTACAATGAGGAGTTTTGCAGTATATTCAGTGCCAAAACCCCATAATCTGTGAGGATGGGTTTGGTAACTGTAAAGCTTACTTAGAGTTTAAGTATATCGTATGTTTGAGTTGACTGAAAAACAGATATCTGAACTACATTTCCCAGCAGGCCCCTGAGACTATAATTGGGTATTGATGTAAAAACAAATAGTTTATACAAAATACAATACACGCCTAGTTTTAATATGAAGTCGAATATATAGGAATTATATTAAGCAGTGTTTGACATTTGCAATGTTGTTCACAATGTTAACACGATTGTGTTGTTTTTCAAAACAACTCAGGGAAGGACGAGTTCTTCCAACCGAGATGTCTTAAATCAGTTTTGAACAGCCAGATTGTCTTTGTGCCAAATTACAGGCAGTGTCTCTGATCCAAACATATGCCTACAAAGACTATTATTCAATTACTGTCCGTCCATTACGTACAACTACGTGAATCCTCTGTTATTCTACGTTGGAGCCAGGATGCTGTCATTCACCTACTAGTTGCTATCTTTCACGGAAGGCGTTCAAAATGCCGCTAGGTGTAACATTTCGTGTTAGTGACTTGTGTTTTACCGTTGCATTTTTAAACATAATAATAATAATTTAAAGTTAACAATAATAATTACTACTTTACCCATGAACTAATTTTAGAAAAAAAAAATCAGAGTTTATATTGTGTTTTTACTGCTGCTGAATCCTTACACCACAGAAATTTGTGAAGTCATTACAGATACGACCGCAGCTTGTTTTGTTTTAGTAATCCAGTAATCTGAGTGAACTAAATCATTCGGTATGGGCTCACGCAATACCATTTTATGTCAGGTTGTATGTACCTGACATAAATGTACAAAAAGATATAAGTAAGGCAACCCCAGCCCCCAGAGACTGTGCATGGGAACTCTGTGTGTTTCAATGGTCTTAGTAGTAGTAGTACTTATATAGCCCTTATTAGGATACATTTCTGTTATACGTGAGTAGGGAAGGGACTGTATTATGTGGATCTCATCATTTAATAGCAAGCCCACACACATACATATATTTCCAGAAACATCTGCAGCAGGATTTGGCGCCTTTTTTAGTGTACCATCAATACATTTATATTAAACATAAAACAAATTAATAATTACTGTGTGTGGTGGGTCTGATTTTCAGCGTCAGGTTTTCTTTTGTTTATCTTTACCCTCTTTTATTTGTTTCATAGATCTGTTTGCCGTTGACTTGGGGTTTTTATTAATCTTGAAAATAAAAAGCCTAACCATACTACCGATTTTACACAGGATTATGTGCTACATATAATACGTATAGGCCCCATAAGAGCCAAACGGCTGTTCAATATGGTAAGCGATGTATATGGAGTTTTCCTTCAATTGGCCACTGGATGGCAGTGTTCTAAATACGCATTTCGTCAAATTTGCCAGTTGAGGTCAGTGTTTCCCTTTTTTTAAAAAAAAAGTTTTTGTTGTATCTAATCCATTTCAGTTAGTATTCCGGATTTATTCCAATGTTATTGTAATACGAAAGAATATGATTTGAGTTTTAGCTTCTACTGTAATGTAATAATTTGGTTTCTTAAAATATCCTTTTTTGGTAATGGGAACTGGAAAACTGAAGCTCCGTGTTCCTGCAGTTACAGCTCCCACACACCAATCTGTTCTGGCTGGCTTCTGGCATATTTCAGTGGAACATCCTCAGTACAAGATTAACAGCTTTGCTGACTTCGTGCTAATACTGCTGATATCTGTACTAATACTAATTGTATAATTAATAACGATTTAAATAATAGGCAAAATAGTAATGATTTAAATTACAGGCATGATAGCTGTAGTTCTTGTACTTGTATATTTGCCATTGTCTTTTTTCTGAAGCTTTTTACAAGGCAGAGGAAGTTGTAGGTGCCTTAAGAAGCAGACATATACCATGGAGTAAGTCTTATGGCTTCCGATCTGGGTATTGCTATTATGGAAGTATTGTATAATGCAAAGTCAATTTAACATGCAGAAAATTGGCTTCAGGCAGATCATGCAGCTATGTACACTAATAGCGACCTCCTAAAGCTAATTACAAGAGTTAAAGATTAGCTTTAGGTTAAAAGGGTAAAAACCCAAGGTCCTGCTGCAGTGAAAGGAGTGGATTAAATGTGTGCGTGTAAATACACAGAGGTGGGTTTGGGTTCTGCAGCCAGGAGTCCTCAAGAATGCAGCCGGGATTTCGGGGTTGAAGTATAGGCAGAAGGAGAGAAAGAAGTCATTGTTTCGCATAAAACCCACAAGCCTGAGTGATGGGCGATTCATTTCAGCCAAAAGCTGCTATTGTATAATGTTTAGGCCACAGGTATTGACCATTCATCCCATCTTGAGTCTATAGAATTTTTAATATGGAAGTATCAGCAGTATGTTGTCTGTTGCTGACTTAATCGACAGTTTGTGCCTTCCTGATGTTCCCAGGAGGCCCACCCAGAATGCACTCCAACATTTCTATAAAATGTCCTCTTGGTTCCAATCCCAACTGCTCCCAGGCAAGCTCAGATTTAGGTGATCAGTGGTCATTGTTGACACACCAAAGCACCCAGTACATAACAACGAAATGTGGCCTCTGCATTTAACCCATATGTGACATTGTGACATAACAGAGGGCAGCTAATTCAGCACCCGGGAAGCAGTGCTTGGGGGCGGCACCTTGCTCAGAGTACCCCAGTGGTGCCTTGCTGGTCAGGGCTTTGAACCAGCAATCTTTCAATTAAGTGTGCTTCCCAAACTATTAGGCCACCATTGGCCCATTTTTAATTTTTATAATTTTTTTTTTATTATTATTTGTGGAAATCATGCATGATGTTGTTTCAGTGATGAATTTTCAAAACACAGAAAGGTATTTGAAATTAGATACTTGTTTCATATAGGAACTAAGTTAAATTCCTCTCTGGGAAATTTACCAAGCACTTCTTCCCCGCAGAGAGATAAACCACTGTATGTCATGTCGTTTAATACTCGCTGACCCCACTTTCACTGCAATCACTGCTATAACTGCTATCTCTAAATCATCACACGGCATTCCAGTGAATCTAAAATATGTGTAGTTTCATAATAGTTAAGGATATCAACTGGACGTATGTTCGAAAAGATACGTGCTCTGAACTCTGTCAGGCTCTCGGCAATCTGACGTCTCGTTGGGGAAGCAGCATGATCTTGCTCCCTCTGCTCCATTAATTACATATCTTGTCAGCGCCGGTTACAGGAATGGAGATGCTGCTGTGTGAGGCTGGGGAGAGAACTTTATGGACCAGAGGTGGGCATCGCCTCCCAGTACTGGTGCACGATGAGTGGAGGCAGCTGGTTATATCATGTGACCTCCACTGAGAAAGAGATTGGGCAAGGGGAAGCCATATTTATGCAAAGTCCCTTCAGCAAATGTCATGCTTCATCTAACTAAGTAATCTGCTCTTGAAAAGGCCGCATTCTTCTGCACCTTTAGTTTCATTTCTTTTGGCTTCTTTCTTCACACCTGTCTTCTTTTATTTCATTTCCTGCAGCATTCAGCGGGTTTTTTTAAGGCAGCTTCACATTCTGTTATGTCTCTCTCCACTCAGCCCTGAAGGACAGAGCAGTATCTGGGAAAAGGTTTTGGGGGGAAAAAAACATTGATCAGAGGTTTTGTTGTAGCTGGTTGTTTCTCTCAATCTTGCATTGTGTCTGCTAATCCCTATGTAGTGGCACTCTGCAAATGACTAGTTAAATGAGCAGTTGTGGTGACATCAGATACAGTGAATGATGGCATATCCCCCCTGTGGTCACCTGACCATCTTCACTGCAGCCTCTGAGGCAACACCTTTGGCCTTTGACAAGCCAAATACTGCCACAGAAATTCTACCAGTTTGTTGGCATTTGTCTAAACTGGAGGTCTTTTCTTGTTGAATGTAAGGGATGACTTGTTAAGCATCAAACCGTGCCAATGTGGAGGATTGTGGGGTTAAATTTAGAGGCGATACAATCATATTTCCATGGTTGTGTGGAGGGTCATGGCTTAAATGTGGGTTCTGTGAGATAATGTGGATAATCTGCCCCGAGTGAACTTTCCAACAAAGGTGGGGCACCCCCACGCCCGCCTGATCGCCCCCTCGGCCCGGTGCGCCCCCACGCCCGCCTGATCGTCCCCTCGGCCCGGTGCGCCCCCACGCCCGCCTGATCATCGCAGCTGAGGGCACCCCTTCATATCCATTACAGAGAACATTTCTTTTTTCTTGTCATTATTATTAACAAAGGTAATCTCCCATTCCAGGGCTTCTACAGAAGACTTCCTGACCTGCAAGGTCAATGGTAAGGTCAGAGTAACCTGCTGGATCACGCCTTAACGATAAGTACATTCTTCAGGGGGTAATGGTTAACTTTGCAAGCATGACTACACGTTGCCCTTTTGGGATTAATATTAACCAGCCATTCCATATGCTTGTAATAACCTGGAGGTCAGAAAAAGGAAGGGAGATAGAATATTAAAGAGATGAGAAGTAACAGTCATATAAAAGCCATGCTTTTGTGGGGGTTATGGACATGTAACAAAGGGTCACGGGCTGTCTCGTCCCTGACCAGCACGAGCAACTTGAAGATGAGTTTGAAACGTTTTTTTTTTTTTACCACAAATAAAATGGCCTCCTTATCATTCCATGGTAGTTTCCCTCACTCTTCCTGTGTGGTTACTGCCACAGCTGGCTGTCACAGGCCACGATTCCCTTTGTCTGTGAGTGACGCTATAGAGCCAGGGCAACCCCTGCGACCCAACGCCATGCTCTGACAGCCCAAAGGTTTGCTACCAAAGTCGTGCAGGGAATCAAAGGCCTGAATTAGGCAGTAGGTAGAACCATGATGCCCTTTCTGTTGCTGGGCTGCCTTCGCTGAGATAAGAAAAAAACTGAACTAGAAGGAGTGTTATAAAGTTGGAAACGGAAGTGAAACTGTGCCTGTATTATTGAGAGTTAGTAAACACCTCACCGGGCCCGTTTATAAACCTCCTACACCTGCCTTATGTCACCAAGGCAGGACTTTCCGTTAGCGACAATAATCAAACACCAAAAGCCAGTTACCAGGGAACGATAGTAAAAGGCTCAATTGTGTATTAAATGTGGAATATACACACCTGTACATATTAATTTTAAATATGTAACTCATACATATTATATATAAGAAAATGTAATGAAAATTGAAAACATTTGACCCAGCGCAAAGGACCTATTTTACCACTAGGCGGCGACATTTCAGCAATGAACTACTTATAGATGATTTTAATATACTGCAAAATAATTATAAACCCTCCCTGAATGCCCCCCCTCCCAAAAAAAAAAAAAAAACTCGCTAAGATAACCAGGAGCAGCATACAGAAGCACACAAAGTGCGCTGTGGCATGTTTTACAATATTACCACAATTACGTGATTTGCTTTGCATGCGTTTTAATACTACTGCCTTGGAACGACTAAACTGGCAGCCTAGTATTGTATGTAGTGGCAGAGTCTTCAAATGACTATTCTCAGGAAACTTAAAAGCTGGATCAAATTAGAAAATTATGGGGTATTAGGCTGAGCTATGATAAATACTCATGTTTTGATTCATAATAAATGTATCCTTGGGTTATGTGTGGGTGTCTGTAAAAAATTAGAATACAACACATGCAAGCAGTCATGTTTTGTTGTTATTCATTAACAGAATTCTATGGAATTAGTAGTTTAGATGAGAATATTAAATCATTGTCATGTCATTCTATTCCTGTCAGTGTAGTTAAACAGGACACACCCCCCCATTATTCAAGTCATTGAATAAAGTTTTTGAGTGGGCCTTGAGTTCACCTGAAGGATACATGTCACGCTCTTCTTTTGATGCTGTTATGGCAGAACGGGTGAGTGCATATAACTGGAGATGCTGATTTATTCACAGCAGGGCAGAAAAATACCTTTAGATGTAAACCAAGACAAAACAACAAGCTGTGCACATTTAGCTAGGGTTCAATTTCAAGGTTCAAATCAGGTTATTTACCTAAAACTACCTAACACAACTTGCATGCAAAAATCATGTTAAAAGACATCCACGTCCTTCATGGGGACATGTGATCACCAATGGGAGGCCGGGAGGGGGAGGGCACAGCTCAGGGATTGGACCACAGATGGAATGCTTAACTGACAGACACGTGACCTGGCACAGTGCAGACAAATGCAGGCAAATCGCAACGGTGTATAATTATACTCCATTTTGTATTGTTTGAAAATTAGAGAGATTTATGTGCTGCCAGTGAAGTTAAATAAGAATGAAATTGGGGGATTCGACGAAACCGAATCACAACTACAATGAAAGATCAGTACGAATGAAAGAAACCAGACAAACACATTTTGTCAGGATCAAGCCAGCGCCTGTCTCTGAGCTGCACTGCGTCCGGAGCCGGGGCTCCCCCCCCGTCACATGGGGCGGGTGCTGTGCGGAGCCGGGGCTCTCACCCCGTCACATGGAGCGGGTGCTGTGCGGAGCCGGGGCTCTCACCCCG
>JABFEA020000017.1:17519170-17543876 GCA_019775915.2 Cyphomyrus plagiostoma | reverse complement strand
GGTCGCCCCGCTCTGCCTCTACTCCAGAGCCTTGGGTCGCCCCGCTCTGCCTCTACTCCAGAGCCTTGGGTCGCCCCGCTCTGCCTCTACTCCAGAGCCTTGGGTCGCCCCGCTCTGCCTCTACTCCAGAGCCTTGGGTCGCCCCGCTCTGCCTCTACTCCAGAGCCTTGGGTCGCCCCACTCTGCCTCTACTCCAGAGCCTTGGGTCGCCACACTCTGCCTCTGCTCCAGAGACCTGGGTCGCCACACTCTGCCTCTGCTCCAGAGACCTGGGTCGCCACACTCTGCCTCTGCTCCAGAGACCAAGGCCGCCCCTGTCTGCCTCTACTCCAGAGACCAGGGCCGCCCCTTGTCCGCCTCTGCTCCAGAGCCCAGGGCCGCTCCTGTCTGCCTCTGCTCCAGAGCCTGGGGCTGCCCCTGTCTACCTCTGGTCCAGAGCCCGGAACAGCTCCTCTTGGTCTCTGTTCCACGCCCCATAGCTGCCTGTGCAACCTCCCAATCCACCTTCTGCAGCATTGAAGTGGCTGCTGCCTTGTTATTTGAAAGATGCAAGTCAGCATTAAAGACAGCAATAGCCTTTCACTAGTGAAAGTGGGGCTTTACAGCACATCACTTCGCCTTGTGTGCTGGACGCCCGTGAATATCCTGAATTCTTACTATAGCAAAATCAGGAGTTGTATGAAGTACTCTGTCTTCTGTTTTGCCTAATTAAGCAGTACTCTCACAAACCAACAGATTCTGAACCTCACTGAGGGAGGGCCAATTAGTAGAGACTGTAATTAGTAATGCTTTAGGGCATGTTTCTGCTCTTATCCTGTTCTTAATTTAACCCCCCACCCCTGGAGGTGAAATGCATTGTTGACTTTCAACAATGTCAAGATAACTGCAGCAAGGACGGTCCTAAACCGAACCTGGGCCAGGCGAGTCTTCCAACAATCCCATCATGCTTTTCTTCATCACCATGCCCGCCAACTGTCATCTTACTGGGACACCGGGCCATGGATGCTTAGTGTCAGCATATGTGTAGCCCCCCAGTTCCCTGAGGAATGTGCTCTGTTGTTAAAGTACGTTAATGGTTTATCTAAAAGACAGAGACCAGACCTCTCATGAACCATATTTTTTGCGATTGGCTAGAAAAGCAGCAGTGACCATTAATTATGCCAGAATCTCAGATTGAGTGGGAGTTAGCAGTGTGTCTGTCATCTATCTGAAGAAACCCAAGGCACACCTTGGACAGGATGCTAGTGCATCACGGATCACGGCCAATTTAGAGGCCCAAATTCATGGACCCCACAAGTGATGGGCTGAGTCACATGGGGTCCATATTAGCCTCACACAGAGTGTTAGGGCAGGAACTAACCCTCAGGTATGTGAGCTGTGTTGGGCACTTCAGGTCCAGAATCTACAACTCCAGACCTAGATTTTGTTTCTACCAGCCAGTTGAGCATGAAGAGTCGCCGTCACAGAGAACTCGGCTGGTTGGTCTGGATTCGGAGCTTCTGCACCCGAAGTACCCGGCACTGGGTGTGAGGTTGTAGCTCAGCCCACCGAGGCATCAATGGTGAAACAGTAGCTTTGCACATGTAGCTCATCTGTTTCCATTTTAAGAACGGCACTTTATCCAAAGCAGGATTTTATGACGTCACCATGGAAGCCAGCCGATTTGTACATGAATGCAGTGTTTGTGCAGGTGTCACGTTTCCCAGGTGTCTCGTGCATTGTCAAAGACTCCATCGTTGCTGTAGAAGGTAAAGAGATATAGGGGGCAGCTGGCTCCATCAGAACTTTGAGAGGACTATCAGATCCTTAATCTCTTCTTCAGGCACCTTTGAGATCCCTCCGGTCACCCTCGAGCACCGAAAGGTGTGCCAGAGGCTTCAAACACATCCAGACAGAGCTAGTCTTTTTTGTAACGTCTGCTCTGCGTTTTCATTTGTTCAGCTTTGAGATTGACTGCAAAAAAATACCCACTGGTCCTCATATTAAGGAGAGTACAGTTCACCAGCGTCCGGCTTCAGCAGCTGCTTTCCCTGATAAAGCACAATTATATTTACAATAACAGCACAATTTGTTTTTTCCTCCATTTTAATGTCAGCTTTGACAAGAACATTGCTCAGCTAACTAACAAAGCAGTGTAATTACATCTTGGTTTTGTAAGAATGGTTTTGCAGTTTCCTTTTATGTCAGGGTCAATATATGAAGAGGAATTAATATCCTTGGTTAAATTGATATTAAAAAATATGCAAATGATGTAGTGGGAAAAGGACAATGTCTGCACACTGAGGGGTAAAAGTAAAGGGGGTACAGGCTGTGGGGAATATGGTATAAGGAGTGGAAATGGGGTACAGGGTTTGGGGAATAGGGTATAAGATGTGGAAATGGGGTACAAGCTGTGGGGAATAGGGTATAAGATGTGGAAATGGGGTACAGGCTGTGGGGAATAGGGTATAAGATGTGTAAATGGGGTACAGGCTGTGGGGAATAGGGTATAAGGAGTATAAATGAGGTACAAGCTGTGGGAATAGGGTATAAGGAGTATAAATGGGGTACAAGCTGTGGGAATAGGGTATAAGGAGTATAAATGGGGTACAAGCTGTAGGAATAGGGTATAAGGGGTATAAATGGGGTACAAGCTGTGGGAATAGGGTATAAGGAGTATAAATGGGGTACAGGGTTTGGTAATGGGGTACGAGGTGTGTACATGGCATGCCTGATATTGTGACAAACACAATAATGTAATGTAATGTAAGCAATCCAATAGAAAGAAGGAGGTACATGAGAGTGATTCTTACCTTGGATGAAAAGGCTCCATCTGCACGCCAGTGCATCATAATGTCGGGCCTCTGAATCACGCCACTCCTCCTCAATCTCTCCTGCAGTGTCTCCATACGCTGCCTGCAGCCTCCTCTGACAGTAAAATCATGACTTAATTTATGGTTATATAGTTTGAATAAGTACATTTTAGTACATTTTCTTAGCTAAGTTTGCCTACAATTATTTGATTTATAGCCATTTTAAACACAAAGAAAACGAATCTGTCTTGTACATAGATGTGTATTATTACTTTGGTTTGTCTTGTTTTAAGATAATGGGTGTATCTTGTCTTCGTGTTTATGCACGTGTGAAACAACCTTTTTATTCTCTGCCTGATCCCAGCTTCCTCTCTCATTGTCCAGTCTAGACAACACACCCAAAGGAAGATATATTTCACATTTTAAACAAAATCTGATGTTCCCGGGCACTGTTTTTAATTGCAATGCAGTGACTTCATTGAGATAATAAATGGTTTTATCTGTCACTGTGATTAATTAGTACTGATAACATTTGCATTGTTTTCAGAGGCGGTTTTGAGTGTAACTGAATTCTATAGAGTACGGCATGAGCCATATTTAATACAGTTAACAGTTTTATTTTTATTTTATTTTTTAAAAGACGAGCCCCCAGACCTCTCTGTCCTTCCCCATCCTGCAGGGATCGCCGTCTGCAACATGCCAGCGGCCTCAGTGGAGGAGACGGCCGACTCCACCATGTGTCACATCCTCAACCTGTACAGACGGACCACCTGGCTCCACCAGGCGCTGCGGGAGGGCACGCGGGTGCAGAGCGTGGAGCAGATCCGCGAGGTGGCCTCCGGGGCGGCCCGAATCCGCGGGGAGACGCTGGGAATCATCGGCCTCGGTCAGCGCCAATTCCCACAATATACTGCCCCTTTAACCCTGTCCTACACTGTGTTTGAGTCCTGTGATATTCCAAATATCTATCATATTAATATACTCAGAAAACTATCGTATCCCATACCTATACTGTACTGTACTTGCATTGTACTACGTCTGTACTATGCTAAATATGCGCTGTACTACACATGCATTGTACTACACCTATATTTTAGTACCCCTGCGTTGTGCTACACCTATACTGTAGTACTCCCACTCTATAATACACCTGCACTGTAATACACCTGTACTGTACCACACCCATACTGTAATACACCTATACGGTAGTAATCCTGCACTGTAATTAGACATGGACCAATTCTGTAAGCCAACTCTCGGTATTGGCTGATACAGCACCAATCAGCCATGGGCCGATGGTTGAAATTGGGCTGAAATTCACTGCCGATTTAATTTCCTTCAGAATGGTGACCCATATTGCTTTGGATACCGTGTATTAAACAGTTAGAGAAGTGTCTGCTGTGTGGAACTATTTTAATATTAGAGTAAATGACATTAGAAACGCATTTTACAAACATTTGCTCTGATAAGATTTAATGAGGAGGATCTGTTCATAGACATTTCACCACCGTGAATTAGATTGCTCAGCTTAAGGCGAGACAGGGAATAGCATGAAGAGTTTCTGCAAAGCACAAGTCCTGGAGTACTGCCATAAGGCTTATGTTCCAATCAGTGTTTTCTTACTAAAAAATAAATACCTTTTCGTATTTCTGGAATGTAATTAATTTTTTTATTTTATATGGGTGCAGTGTGCTTATTTAAGCAGATTCTGCCAAACAATCGATGTCTGTATTGGTTTCAGGTTTTGAAGGAATCGGCTATCGGTATCGACAAGAAAATTCCTTATCGGTGCATCACTAACCCGAATACACCTCCACTGTACTGTACCTATACTGTTATACACCTACACTGTACTGCACCTATACTGTTATACACCTCCACTGTACTGCACTTATACTGTTGTACACCTACACTGTACTGCACCGATACTGTTGTACACCTCCACTGTACTGCACTTATACTGTTATACACCTCCACTGTACTGCACCTATACTGTTGTACACCTCCACTGTACTGCACCTATACTGTTGTACACCTCCACTGTACTGCACCTATACTGTTATACACCTCCACTGTACTGTACCTATACTGTTATACACCTCCACTGTACTGCACCTATACTGTTGTACACCTCCACTGTACTGCACCGATACTGTTGTACACCTCCACTGTACTGCACCTATACTGTTATACACCTCCACTGTACTGCACCTATACTGTTATACACCTCCACTGTACTGCACCGATACTGTTGTACACCTCCACTGTACTGCACCTATACTGTTGTACACCTCCACTGTACTAGACCGATACTGTAGTACACCTGCACTATGCTCTGACTATACTGTAGTATACCTGCACTATGCTCTGCCTATACTGTAGTACACCACGCTCATCTAGGGTCCAAACAACGCCCTAAAACACCAACCTAACGTTCAGCACTGGTCTAGCAGGAGGTACATGTGAACAATCAGAGAGATTGTGTGTCTGTCGGGATAAACCTGATGGAATGTTGCGAAGCCGGTGATTTACTGAGGTGGCAGAGTGTGTTCTGCTGGGGTGGATTACAGAGATAAACCAGGAAGCCCCTTCCAGTGTCTCTTGCTGCAATCCTTTATTTTCCACCTGTAATATGCTCTGCCAGCATCTCTTATTGTAAACTGCGAAACGCCATATTGCCGATGGATTCTTTGGGGTGACTGTGAACTATCCAGTGGACGGTACAAGGCGGTGGGCAGGCATTTTGCTGGACCAGATATTGTGAGAAATATTAATAGAGTCGGGATTGTTTGGTCACTGGTCCCTGGGTTCGAATTGCGGGAGCATAGCCTTTGCAGCAGCATTCCTTTAAGATAGAGGGGATGCATAATTCTTAGGCCCTTTGAAGCACTTGGACAGGACACCGCTTGAAATCGTGTGTGGTGGGTGTAATCTGCGTTGGCACAAGCAGGGTGAAGCCTTTTTTGATGTCTTTGATGTGCAGTAGGGGGCTGAGGTGGCCTGTTCTTGCAGGAGGTTTCTGAAACCATCTAACAATCTCGCATTTCCTTGACCTATGACTACCGAAACATAGCATTAGATATTCTTTTGAGAATTTTATAATATTTATAATGGGGTTAGGGAAAGCCTTTTTCCTCAGGACCAACTCCACCATTCTGTTACAGTTATTTTTGGTATATGAGGTAACAACCCCCACTTAATTTGAGATAAGTAATGTGCATTAAGTTTGACACCAAGGCCTGAATATATCTTAGACATGTTTAATTTTGTGGCGAGTAATTTATCATTGGGATTATCTGACACAGGTGGCTAGACTCGTCAGCCCTGAGGGATGAAATATATGGACTGTTGACTTTCCCCAGATGGTGCCACAGTTGGCATTCCAGAAAAGTGTAAAAAAGATGGGCCTGTAAGGCATTGGTGCCAGCCTACAACTGAACTAGAATAGAGCCCTAACAGTGCCTGGTGAAGGTGAGCAGAATAAGGATGTTCAAGGAGGACGGTATGAGAGTCAAAGTAATATATGTTTTTATTTCTTTATGAGTGAATGATTGCAGTGGAACCTTACAGTCCGTAGAAAATGTGCATCTTAACATGACATCGCAAATATTTAGATATAGATATTTAGATTATATTTATTTACCTTCATCATTCTTTTCAGAGCTCCTTTACAGTGCTGATATCCCATACTCGGCCAGAATAATAATCACCACAGTGGTTTTGACCTATTTCATATAAATCCTTCTTGCCCTGTAGCCGCCATTCAGACAAAAACTGTCAGAGATGCATGACTGGATCTTGTAATGCGATACTATGGTCTCCAGCGCAGCATTGCTTCAGTATGTCTTATGTGGAAGAGCCCCGCATGCCCGCTTGGTTCGTTCTCATGCTAACGCCTGCCCCCCCCCTCCGCTTCCAGGACGCGTGGGGCAGGCCGTGGCTCTGAGGGCCAAAGCGTTCGGCTTCAACGTGATCTTCTACGACCCATACCTGTCGGACGGCATGGAGCGTGCCTTGGGCTTGCAGCGCGTCAACACCCTACAGGACCTCCTCTTCCACAGCGACTGCGTCACCCTCCACTGCAGCCTAAACGAGCACAACCATCACCTTATCAACGACTTCACCATCAAACAGGTGCTGGTCCCTGCCCGTGGCCGCCTCTCACTGCTCTTTGATCATCCGGGGTGCGCCATATGCAGATGGGCATCCAGAAGGCACTCGTCCAAAGCCCGGGCTAAAGCTCTGCAGCTCAGCCTTACTTTTGGCCTCTGATGTAATGTCTCCATTACGGATGGGAGGGTGAGAGGGACTGGTGACATCATAGGTCCTTGCAGTTGTACAGTTGGCTTCCTGTGGGATATGTCTTGTGTGACATATTGAGGGCCCCACTCTGTCCTGCATGCTGTCCCAGGAAACCTTGGTTACTTCTAAAACTTTGGCAGAGTCCTTCTGATTCCATAATACAGAGATACCAATTGGAAAATTACATTGCAATTTTTTTTTTTTTGAAGATTTTTCTGAAGAAAGGTTAACCTTAAAAAACTTAAAATCAGTGTTGGGAATTTCAGATCCAGAAGCTACAAATCCAGGCCACGATTTTGTTTCTTTGAGTCTCTGTGACTCTGACTCTGTGACTGTGACTTTTTATGCTCACCTAGTTGGTCTGGATCTGTAGCTTCTGCTCTTGAACTGCCCAACACTGCTTACAATTGTTTGTTGCTTCTAACATGATTCCTCATGAGCTTTTAGGTCTACATTTAAGTAAAGTCTTCATTATCTATTATTTATTCTTACAATCAAGACCCTTTATTGAGCTCTGCTCTGCTAACACACCTGCATACATAAGACCGTTTCGTACAAACTCCAGTACCTACAGCAGTTACAGCTTTTTAGCAATTAAGGGATCAGAACTGAAAATGTAGCGGGCGACACCGAAATGACCACCTGCACAGTATGCAGTGTGTCTGTTACAGGGGGAAAGCAGGGTATAAAAATTCAGTCTGAACTGAGAGATTAAATTTGTGAACGTGGCAGTGTGTGGCTCTATGGGCTAAACCTGTCTGCCTGTAATAATAAGGTCACCAGTTCAAACCCAGCCTCAGCATGTGTGCAGCTCCTTGAGCAAGGCCCTTAACCCCCAGCTCCCTGGGCGCCCCAACAGGTGGCTGCCCTTCGACGACATCTTACTCTGCAAAGAGCAAGGTGAGGGAGGCGTAAAAAGTCAGTTTCCCCACAGGGATCAATAGAAGTATCAATAATTATTATAATGTTTCTATATACGTTTATAACTAAATGTTTTTAAATCTGAGCTATTAGTTAAGTTCTACCCAAATGAGCTTGATGGGCCGAATGGCCTCCTCTCCTTTGTAAATTTGTGTTCCTAAGTTCTTATTAGTGCTGTGGAACATTATTTTTTATAATGATCGGATGATCAACATGCTCTGGTGTAAGACTGTTTCTTTGGGAATGAGACATGCAAAATTTAGTGGTATTACCACAATATTTAAGTATTCTGTGGTGAATCCATACTGGTGTCTTGCTGTCCATTTCCTTTGGAGATGCTCAAGTTTGCCCAAACTGAGGCAGTGCTGGAAACGTCTCTCTAGGCTCATTCCGGACAGCACTGTGCCAGACCAGCGCATGTCGCTTCCTGGCCAAAGTCGGGCCATGTGCAGCGGTGTTCCTGTAATAACAGTAGCAACCATGTGACCAGCATAATTATAATAACCTGCATTTAAATTGGTATTAAAATATTTTTTACTCATGTGTTGATCTGACAAATGGCCACTTCGAAGAAGCATAACTTGAATTCCGAATCTGACCCAAAGGAAATCCTTTACTGATGGCTGAAATGGCGGGAAAATTATTGTTGGGCAAGAACGAAATATTTAATTCTAAGAATAAAATACGAGTCTGGCTTTCCTAAGAAAGGTGACGAAGCATTAGCAGTGCCCAGTTTAATATGGTCGATACAACCAACTATGGCTTCATCTGATTTCTCATGGAGCTACAGTACATCTGCAACAATGTATTTAAATGTATTTTAATATATTTAAATATAAATATTTATTTTGGTTGTTGTTTACAGATGTGAATAATAATATACAGCTTGCGTGTCTCCAAATACATGATACTGTGGTCTTTTTTTGAAGTCTGTTTTTGGTCTGCTTATCTCATTTGGGTATTGCATGCCTTTGAATTTTAAATGAATGAATGTGAAATGTTTCAGTTTTCAGCAGCACAAAGGTGAGTCATCAGTCTGGTTACATTGTGATAAAGGCAACTGGATAGCTGTATGACAGGCCGTGGCTGTAATCAGTGTGGTACTCTACTGTGATGAAACTGTGGAAGAACAGAATAGAACTTCAGTCAGTATATGTACAGAGAATACCCACCGATCTGGCCACTTTGGCAGTTGCTGATGTGCCAGATCTATTAGGGGATGTAGGTGAGATTGCGTCTATTATGTGACATGGAAAAACTTGGCTTAGGCTCTGAGCTGTGTTGAAAATTTGAAGTGGAACTTCTAGAAATCCATTCTGACTGCGGCCCTTCAAACTTTGAGATGATAGCTCTGTGTGAACCCATCTCCAAACAGCTCAGCTCCTTTTCATGTGAGCTTGTTGTTTCAGAGCAAGATCAAAAGGTAAATTCTAAAGGCATGTGCCTCCTGTATTTTACATCAATGCCACTTATCAAATTAATAGTGACTTTACTAAGGAAATTGGACTCTTTGCTCTTTTCTTGGCTATACCCGACGAAGGCTGTGCGCTTTTGCTTTCCTGACAACCGTAAGGAGTGTCCGTTACACTAGGAATCACCCAACTTGGGTCAGCTTTTCAATTTCAGACCAGTCTGCACACATGTACATGCATTTGCATGTAAGCAACAATTTTTAATATAATTTTAATGTATAATCTGTCAAGTTGCAAACTACCCCAACACCTACCATGCAGCTGATCTTAGTTTCATAATGAAATAATACAGGTTTGCTGTAGGACTTCTTGTGCGAGCATCACGCCGGATTGGCGACAGTTGGCAAACCCTTTGCACGCTAACGCCTTTTCAACGTTATCTTTGGTTTTCTCGCCCCGTGGTCTTGCACAGATGCGCCAGGGCGCCTTCCTGGTGAACACGGCTCGGGGGGGCTTGGTGGATGAGAAAGCCCTGGCCCAGGCCTTAAAGGAGGGCAGGATACGGGGGGCCGCCCTTGACGTACACGAAACGGAGCCTTTCAGGTGAGCATTCCCCTCCCATCTCGGGGGTGTCTGGTACCGGCAAGCAGCCGTGCTCTGCTGCTGCTTGGAGTCCTGCAGAATCGCCAGGCCTTAACCCCAGACTCACTCCTTTATCCATCTTTATGCCACCTCTCGCGTGGCGGCCTGGCACAGGCCGGGCGCACTCACGCTGACAGATGGGCGGACAGCTGCTCCCCATGTACGGCCGAGTTGTGCCCCCCCCAGGAATAGGAAGGATTATTCTGGCCGAGGAAGACAATGCAGAATTCTCTGGGGTGTTTTATATAATTGCTGCCTTTGTTGCATTCTCTGTTTAGCATTTTGGTTTCATTGTCCCTTGAAAAATGTTTATTCGATTAATTGCTTTGGAAGCAGCGCACATATGCATTGAAGTAAGTAACTGCTGCTAAACAGATTATTTCAGCATGTGACAATGCTTTTGTTTCCTTTTTAAAAATTGATATAACAAATGAAATGCGTCAGATTCGGTACTGGAGGAATGACGATATTCTTGCAGCAGTCTTTGATGACAGTGAAAATGGGCGGGCCCATGAACAGGATCATGTGACATGGGGGAGGCGGTTCATTTTTACAGAGCCTATTTTGAATACCTTCCTCTCTCACTGGGGAAGCCCGCTTGCTATTCACAGCCAGACAGAAACAGCACAATGTCACATATTTAGGCTGAACTGCACCGAGTTTCCCCAGCTCTCTATCAAAAATACATACTGACTTTGTCCTTAGGATATTTCAGGAGGTCACTGTATTTGTCACATCAACTGTATATGAGGCGGATGATTGCTGTCATTGATTATAAGAGCTGTCAGTGTCATTTGACGAGTGGCAGTGAAGTCAAGTTGATTTCTAAAACCAGTAGGCATTTTTTCATAGCATAAATACAATCAACCACTCTTGATCACATAGATTGTGAGAGATCTTGCTCTTTTTTAATATCTACCATATTATAAGATACAATGTGTATACGTATAGAGTTATAGAGTTAAGTCATATTACAGAAATCCTTTTTCTTGATGGGTCTTGTGTTCCACCCCTCAGCTTCAACCAAGGCCCGCTGAAAGATGCCCCCAACCTCATCTGCACGCCCCACGCTGCCTGGTACAGCGAGCAGGCCTCCATAGAGATGCGAGAGGAGGCTGCCAGGGAAATCCGCAGGGCAATCACAGGTGAGGGACACCCTGGCGCCCCCTTGAGGTCACAGAAGGGCCTTCAGCTGAGATGGGGAGAGGACTTCCTGAACTGTGTCCTTAACTCATTAAGCTGTGGTGCTGTTAGGACCTTCATAAGCATGACTGGCATGATAAGTGGAAGCAAACCAGCGCTTTGTGAGGAGCACTTAAAACCAGTAAGATATTCATGAAGCATGGGAGAGAGGTACAGTCACTGTCCCCCGTCCCTCAGCCTGTCCCTGAATCACTCCTCACATCAGTCTCCCCAATCGCACGCCAGCTCTGTCCATGAGCTGGGTCACCGCTTACTTCCAGACAGATGGCACACCTATCTGCCGATCCGTGAGAGAGACGGCTCAGCCTTCCCAAGGAAACTCCGTACATCCAGAGCTTGGAAGAGGCTTAGGATTGCGGGAACGAAATCAAAATCACCCCCAAACATTTATCAGTAAGGCCCTCGTGAAACAGGACGTCATTAAATATGTGCTTTGCAGATCAGATTTAAAGTACATTTGACGGCCTGCTGATCACAGGCACACTGGCTGTTCAGATACAGATTAGGATTCTTGGGAAGTAGGATTCTTAATAACTGCTATTTTAAGAGAATTATAAGTGATATTATCTGACAGATAGCAATGATTTTATAATGCCTAACGTGCCAATTACATGCAGATCCTTCTACCCCACATTACTTAGAACGGAATCAAGCAATGAAATGACTGCGAAGATTACCATTATTACATTATTTTCATGTCAGCCATTATTCATCTGTGAACTGAATTGTATTTGCGTTCAGGCAAAGGTTCATGCCCAGTGAAATTGCAAAATGTAGTTGAATATTCACGCTTCCTGTAGTGAGGAACACATGAGTGTGAGATATATAATTGAGGAACCAGTGTGGTTAGGGTTCATGTTCAGTGTTCAGCCTCATGGACCGATGAGGTGCAAATGCCACCCTTTTAGACTGGGACAGTTAACTGGAATAGAATGGCTAGTTTTTTTTTCCAGTTTCTTTTAGTTTTTTCTGTGGTGCCATCAATGTAATATATACATGACACCACACACACACACACACACACACACACACACACACAGAGGATTGTAATTAAATCTTTGTAGGGACTCTTCATTCACTTCTATGAGGGAAAAATCCCAACATGATGACCTTAATCCCTAACCAGCCCTAACCATAACCATAAGGAACCAAACAAAATACAAGACATTTTTAGTTTTTTGACTGCATTTAGAGATCTTTCTAAGGACCTGAACAATGGTCCCCACAATGTCAACGTAACAGGTTTTTAATCATACTGTTGGGGACATTTGGTCCCCACAGTGTAATATAAACTTAATCCACACACACACACACAGACACGCACACACACCCTTAGGGTATTTGACGATTCCAGGATTCTGCTGGATGATAATGTAATAAATGCATCGATCTAAGAACATACCTGTTAGAGAGCTTTGAAGGGACTGAATCTGAATGAGCACCATCTGCTCTCCTTGCCCGGCCCTGGTGATGCGAGACGCTGTGATTGATGGATCTCATGCTGACGCCGTCGGGCAGCCGTCAGCCCAGCCTCATACTCCAGCAGAAGCCCAGAGCCAGTGGCGTAGCCCCCCTTGCCGTCATTAACCCGGCCAGAAAACTACTGCACGACCAGGCCCCTTGGTGTGGAGGCAGAAGAGCACTGGGTTGCGGTAATAAAGTGTCACTCTTCCACATAGCCGGTCTGCTGTTCCAACGCAGTCCGGCCGTTCCCTGTGACACTGGCATGCTATCCGCATCGCACGACGATTGAGGCCATCAATGTAGATGCAGACCTACGGGCGTGTTGCTATGGACAACGTTTCGCTTGGAATTTCATTCAGGCCCCTTCCAAGACTTTCTGCGTACCGATGCCCACCATGGGAGACCTCAGTCCCAGGACTGGCCGTGGCCTTCCCACAGCGAGCCTCTATAACACATACTGCTTGCGAATTCACCTTCCTGTGTTGGGGGAGTTTCCTTACCTCATAAAGTCTGCTTTTCATGTTGTGGGAAGAGACAGCATTAATACAATAAGTCCACCACTCAAAGCATATCGCGGCCGCCGTGTTCATCTGTATGTGCAACCAAGTTCCTGTCTGGCCATCCCTGCCACAGCTGCTAACACCCCGTTTGAGTTCCTTCTCATTCCGATTGACCTCAAGGATGATGCACGGAGATCTCAGAGGCTAATGGATCCCGTCGTAAAGGACCTCAATTTCCCGCCGGATGGTATAGTCATCACCGGCTCCTCTAGATCCGAACATCTTTTGCATCACAAGATGCTTTACAAGCGTCTCAGCCAAAATAGACTCATCACAGACCCTCTACTCTCTGGCAGTTCAGGCTGCTGTCGATTAGCTTCCTCGGTCATCATGTTGGCACAAACGACTAAGGGCCTTCAGAATGTCGAGTGAAAGACTCTCTTTCCCGGGTAGCTGTCGGCCCAGCCCACCTGAATTTGGGTCAGCCAGACGTGGCTGCTAACCAAGCCACTGACCCGGAGGTGCAGACTGCCCAGATGGTGGTCACAGGCCCATGGCCGGCAGCATCAAGCTGGGCAGCGTAAGGGTCTCCACAGGTCAGCCATAGCCAGTTGTGTCCATCGGCTGGAAGGAGCTTCCAGTGCCAGTTTCTGCAAATTCTGCGGGAGCCTGGGGACACAGGCATCAGTCACATAATCCACACGCCTGCTTAGCTTCATGTTATGTCCTTTTCAAGATTCCCGGTGTCATGCATCAGTTATAACGGAGTGATGCCACATCTTTTTGTGTTATTGAGACAGCTGTGTATTAATACGGTTTTCTCTTCATTTTGAAAAGCATCCACTGTATGTGCTTCTCTACACACATGCAGACACACACACACAAGCGTACAGACACACACTCAGACACACACACAGACACTCACAAACACGTACAGATGCACACACAGACATTCACAAACACACATAGACGCATGCACACAGACACAGACACACGCGCATACACAGACAATCAGAAACGCACACAGACACTCACAAACGCACACAGACACACACACACAGATGTATACACACACAGACGCATATTCACACAGACACCCACAGCAGCATACAGACGCGCGCACACACACACAGAAATGTACAGACGCACACAGAGATACTCACAAATGCACACGCACACGCACAGACACACGCACACACACACACACACATTACATTCCACTGGTTAAAATAAATAACTCTGCTTAGCAGCGACTGTTCCCCCAAATTTGAATGGTGGTTTCTGGGGATGATGATGGGAGACGTGCGAGCGTGAAGTGTGAAGACAAACAGCAGAGATGGCGCAGCACAGAAACAGCTTCCACTAGGCCGAACAAATAAATTAGCGCTTTTTGGGGATTTGGGCGGTGTGCAACACATAGCATATGATCTGAGGTGTGGCTGGGATTTTCCATCTGTGGTCTGACTGGTCTCATGGACTGAGGTTTCAGAAACACTTATTACCAATTAATAATGTGCTGATTAATTGACAATGAAGAGGAAAAATGGAAAGTGATATCTTTGTTTTCTGCTCTGATGGGCTTCAGTTTTAGGAAGCATTTTAATAACAGTGAGTGACGTTCATGGTATGTCATTTGGGCTTGACACGGGTATTCCCAATCCGATCCAGGGCGCATTCCAGACAGTCTGAAAAACTGCGTCAACAAAGACTACCTAACCCAGGCTACACACTGGGCCAACATGGATCCTGCTGTTATTCATCCAGAGCTCAACGGGGCATACAGGTAAAAGGACCATACACGTCTCTACTCCCATGCAGACTGTATATAAAAGTTCCCCAGCCCATTGACCTCAAAGTAATGGGATGTTATTTGATAAATATTGTAGCTCAGTTACATTGAACAACCTCCCGATTTCCTCTTCTGATAAGTGTTCAAGTTGAAAAGTAGAATAATCCCCAAGTTGTTTTTTTTCTGTTGTGCACAGAAGTGGATCTCCTTCCCAGTCAGATTGATGGCTATCATGATTTATTCTGCCCATCACTGACCTTAAGCCATAGGCCTTGTTCAGGCAGGTCATTGGGTGGCAATAGCATACAGGCTTAGGACTGATGTTCATGCAGAAAAGCTAGCAGCGGCTTCAAAGACAGATGTAAGTATGTTCTGCTCTCTCCTGTTGTCTGCCCACAGGTACCCCCCAGGAGTGGTGAGCCTGGCCTCTGGTGGCCTCCCCCCGGCAGTGGAAGGAATCGTGCCCAGCGCTATGCCCATTTCCCACGGCCTCCCCACCGTTGCCCACCCCCCACACGCCCCATCCCCTGGCCAGACTGGCAAACCGGAGGTGGAAAGAGAGCAGCATCCCAGTGACCAGTTGTAGCCCCACCCCTCTCTGCCTTGCCCCGCCCCCTGTGGCCCTTTGTCCAATCATGGAACACTCCCCCTCCTTTCTGTGGCCCATAGCTGGAGACGTCATGGGTTACCAAAAGCACCAGTAAAAGTGTGGATTTGCAGGAGTCTGTTGCAGTTCTGAAGCTGGTCCAGTAACAATTGGTGGCAATTTTTTTTCTTTTTAAACTATTTGTGCAGGAGATGAATAACATGGATTTTAAAAGAAAAGAAGATAAAAATCCCTGAGTATAAATTGTAGTTTGTCCCTGTACAGTGGGCTGATTTTACCGTTTCTGTGTCCTTATGGGTTTCTCATTAATCAAGAGTAGTCAATTATATCATGAATGTAACCTGTCTGTGTACAGTTTTTAGAACATTTAAAGGGTCTGTTTGTTTAGCAGTTAAAAAAACAACAAAAACGCAGATACAAGGGGAAGCATTCAGTCACCTGAAGACAACTAAATATATATTTGTTCTTGTATATTTAAACAAGCCCAAAAAGAGAGGCAGTTTTGAGGCAGACCTTCTCAGGAAATTATTTTTTCCCACTTCTTTTCCTTTATAAGCCACATAGTGCATTGTTTTGTACTCGCTTGTCTTTTTTTAGAGTAATTTAGTACCAAACTGCAGAAAAAGAATCACTATTATTTTAAGAGTTGATTTTAAGAGGCAACGACACCCTCTGTTTTAAGGTTCGAAAAACACAAGACTTTTCCCAGAGGCAAAAGGTTCCCCAAACGCCCGACCACCTGCCTGCATTCGCCCGTTTCATTGTAACTTCATTGGTGATCATACGTCCGCAAAGCAGAGCCTGATTGGCCCAGTAGCACCATCCCATTGCCTACAGTGGTTCTTCCTGGTCAAGTAGTAGGCTAGCAATATATTTTGGGTTGAACTACAAAGAGAAAAAAAATTAACAAATGTTTGTGACTGTATCCATTTGTATGAATTATTTTAAAAAGAAATAAAAATCTGAGTTAAAGGCCCATGTCTGTGTTCTTGTATGTCCAAGCTTGCAATTTGTCAAACTCTATAACATGAATACAGCCTCACTGAATATAGTAAATGACAGCAGGTTTACTCTATTCAGTGGGGAAAGCGAGCGTGTTCACTGACTTCATGTTCGCTGTTCACAGTTTAATGTTACTAGATTGTTGTTGGCTCACATGTGTGCAAAACTCACA
This sequence comes from Cyphomyrus plagiostoma, assembly GCA_019775915.2. NCBI lineage: Eukaryota > Metazoa > Chordata > Actinopteri > Osteoglossiformes > Mormyridae > Cyphomyrus > Cyphomyrus plagiostoma. The sequence goes on along the minus strand of JABFEA020000017.1, from coordinate 17,527,070 downwards.
GGAATCTTCACGTATTGACCAATCCGCCGACCGGTTACTGGCCTTAAAATGTGGCTGTGTAATCGGTGCTCGTTGAGTGGAGATTAGGTGGAAAAGTTTGGTGAGCCAAGACTGCTGGGATTTCTGAAAGATGTGTTAAAAGTAGCCCCAGCTTATAGTAGTTCAGTGTATTAGTTGTGAGCATGGTGTAGATTAACATAGAGCAGGGGTGTCAAACTCCAGTCCTCCACATCTTTGTTCCCCTCATTTAACACCTGACTCAACTCCTTGTGCTAATTACCACACAGCCCTTGAGCTGAATCATTTGTGGTGGACCAGGAAAAGAGATAAGCTACACAGGGCTCCGGACCCCCAGGACAGGAGTTTGACACCCCTGACAGGGTGGGTGTAGACTAACATGACTCTAGAGTGTTAGTATGGTGCGGTTTTACATCACTGTCGCTCTCCAAGACCCAGCAACACCTATACTTACCCTTCTGCAGTGGAACAGTGAAGCCAGCTGGACCCATGCAGTAACCGGTCTCCCAGTACAGTATGACTCAGGTACGACCTGGTTCCAGTGTGCGAGGGGAAACGCGCCAAGGGGCTAACATGAGTTCAGATTGTCCTAGTGGTGGAGGTGATTATAATCAGAGTCTCAGGTGGCCCAAACGTCTTTGAGTAGAGATTAATGTAATCAGAGAGTCTCAGGATGGGTGTAAACTGATATTAATACAGTGCCAGTATGGTGCCGATTAACATTATTTGAAGTTAAATATAGATATTGTTGAACCTAATATAGATTTGCCCAGAGGTAGTCAGACTGGATATAGATATACTATAAAAATTATGGATAAGCTATCGCTCACTTCCCCCTGTTAAATGCTCAACGGTTTATTCCTGGAAATTGGATGTCATTTTCCCTTAGGGGAAAATGGTAGGAATTGTCCAACTTGCCTCAACTAGGTTTTTAGGTACCGGAACTGCCCTGGTTTTTTAAGGTAAAAAATTCTTGGTCTCCTGGTCTGTGTCATTAACAACCTTTGAATGCATTTTACTTGTAGGTAATACAGCCCTGCTCATCACTTTTTACCTTCCGACGGAGGCTGGAGTTTCCACAGGACTGTATTTATGCTGACATAATGATTATATGAAATAAATTTTGAATAAGTATTACAAATACAAACACAGATATTCAGAGAAATGGGATATGAGCAGGAAACGTTTACACCCCAAAGACAATGGTGAAGCTAAGGTAAATGTATCTTATTCTGTTCTCTGAATATGCAGGGTCATTAGCTTTCTCAAGTAATTTTTTCAAGGTATGATGCCTGTGATGTTATTGTTATTTTGGATTTTTGAAGGTGATATCAAATTCCACTACATTGCCAAGCGGTGTTGGTTATCTGAAGCTGTCTGTCCTGTCTGTAAGCACGCGGCCATTAATCACTTTGGCCCTATCAAATTATCAGATTTTTTCCAAGAAATGCAAAGGCCCTTTGTCCTCATTGGATACTAAAAGTCTTGTAGGGATGTTACCATATAAGGTAACACTGGGTGGCAGTATAGAGCCAGATTCAAAAAGACTGCAGTACAATCCCTTTAAATATTACTTTAAATATTGTGAGCTTTCACAAAAGAAAAGCACTTAGTTTTACGATAAGAATCGTACAGGTGAAGTTATCAATTCACTGCACTATAGAAAAGTAAAGGCTGGCAAATCATTCCAGGCCGGTCTCTTCAGTTGCTAAAATCCAGTGTCTGTCCAGAGTCTGCTTTGTGCATTTCGTTGGAGCTGTGAAGGACAGCCAGGTCAAACAGGAACTGAGGAGCCTGCAAGGAGCCCTGCTTGATCATCTACATTCCCCAAGTGGTAATGATGATCAGCCAGGGGGGTCATGAGGAGCCCCAGATAACGTTATATTATTCGCTGTTGAGACGTCCAATTAGGATCCATGTTCTGGCAGTCTGGGTGGTCTTCAGAAAATGAGGAATTGTCCAGAGGAATTCTCAGGGCTTCCTTTATGCAAACCAAACTCATCGACATCACAGTTGTCTGTCAGTGGCGTCAGCAGAAAATTTTGATTGGCCATCGAGGGCCAGTTTTGCTTTTGGGGGGTGCTCACACTAAGCTCTGCTTAGAAAATAATGCGTATTTCGTTTTTATTACTTTGAGGTGGGGTGGCAACAGGGGTGGCCACATATTTACTTGCCGGGGGCGTGGCCACCCCCGGGCCCACTTTGGATCCGCTCCTGTTTAGTATATTGTGCATTATATTCAACCATAGTTACAACACACAGCAGGTCCGCTGTATGCACCTTAGCCAAATGTATCATTATTGCTTTTAATGCTGCATAAAAATGTGGTAACTGTATAGCTCAAGGAGATCTTAGTGCAGCAATCTTACCCCACTGAACTGGCACTGGTTCAACACACATTATAATACATTATATATGCTAATAAATGCTTGTCACTCTTCATTGTTTATGAAATGTCAGACTAACATCTGGGACTCCATGTTTAACAGTATAGTATGAAAGGCTAGAGCTTTAAGGACATAATCGGCTTAATGAAATGATTAAAGTGTGTGAGTGGCCTTGCAGGCACATTGGCCTTCGGCATGAACTCTGCGAGTTTCGTTTGCTCACACTCCGCCGGAAGGCCTGAGGATGGCATTGCATGTTACTTATCTTATTACGGAAACCACAGAAATTTGCTCTCCCCCCACGCTTCCAAGCATGAGGAAACATTACATCTGAACCCTACCCTTTACTCTCAGATTGCATAATGGGGACGTGATACTTTTATCCAAAGTACCTTACTTTTTTTTTTTTGAGAAAGCAAAGTCAGTTCCTGGAGTGATCAGGTGTTTAAGAGCCTTGCTCGAGGGCCCAACAGTAGAGTCCTCTTGCAAACCTAGGATTTGGACCAGTAACCTTGCGATCACAGCCATAGCCACCTAACCTACTGAGCTACACATCATCCCAAACCAAACCACTTATAATCTCTTTTCAGTGAGATTACCATCAAAACGCCAGTCCAGGCACCCTGTTCCTGGACCCCATAATCTGTGATTATATTGTTGGCTTGAAAGTGGCACTTCTCGTCCTCTTAGTCTCTTCCTCTTTATGGACCGTCAGACCCTTTGACGTTCCCTGCCTCACACTGTGGAGTGTGCTGTTCCTCGTTGATTTTACTTCTTTTTTTGTTGGAATCCTTGTAGCCATAATTTCATTTTTATTTTCATTGTTCTCTTTTCCCTTTTTGTGTCTGTCCCCGTTAGCACACTAAGTCATTATTGGTAACAGCGTTAGACAAATTAATCGCAGTAATTGAAATGTGATTGTCCAATGGCTGCATGTTAAATCAATTATTGACTTACCTCCTGTTTTCATTTTAATAAAAGTCTTATTGGCTGCAGGAGACATTTAGACTTCAGTGACCTCCACCACCACCCCCCGCTCCCCCGCTAAAGAGAAACAGGTGCAATGAGGTCGCCAAGTGTCATACTTGGATCCTCTGTGGCCCCACGAGGACAACATTGTGTCGATGACATCATCTGCGATACTTCGAGGAATGCATGCAAATGGTCCCAAACGGCCCAAATCCACTGATAGCACGTGTCTCGCCGACTGGACAGATTTACACAGCCACCTGTAAGCCACACAGTCGCTCTCCCCGCCAGCCCTTGAAGCTCACACTCACTTAACTAGTGATGTTTCAGGAAGGTTGCGAGTCTGCAAAGCCTCGCGCTTAAAGAGAATATTCCGGGGTTTTCACTGCGGTCGCAGCTCTCACGTCCTCGCTAGCTATGCTTCCTTGGCTGGGCCAGCACGCCTGGTTTTATCAAACCCGTAAAATCTCCTGATTTTTTAAGCAAACGCAAACATTGGACCATGTCAGTAGTGGAAACAGCACCCTGCACTCCAAGCTGCCAAAAGGCGGAAATTGATCTGCTGGGGAAAATCTTTGTAAAGTAACGGACTCTCCCTGGGGTGAATGATACCACAAGAGCCATAAAGAACCACAAACGCATCCGCCATTGTGACCTATATTCAGAAGTAAAGTGGAACGTGTCTATCTTCTTTGGCCTTTCTATGTCATAAACGCATCCTAATTTGGAAGTTATTGTTTGGTTGCTTGACCCTTTGATTAAACTTGATTGCCTGACACTTTGATTAAAAACAGCCTACAATTTTGACATAGTTCTATAGCTCAGTGTGTTCTGGCCCATTTCTGGATAAAGGGTTGACCTACGAATACTATAACTGCACCTTTCCTGGGATTTTAACGCCAACTTTCCACATTGTAGTTGAAGTCATATCCGTAACCAATGTGCCTCACTCTATTCTGAAAATTTGGCAGTTTTACTTATTCAGTAAGTGCTGTTGTTTAATGTCAGTCTTTCATTCAGGAAAATCACATACGAGTGAGGCATAGTGGCCGTAGGAAGTTAGAGAAAGTACCCAGTGGAGTGTTACCATCCCAGGAGTGGAGCAGCTGTTGAACCTCATCTAGACTGATATCTTGCAGGTCACATTTAAATGGTTTCAAGCTGTAAGTTGTTGAAGAAATATGTAAATGTGTCTGCAGAACATTGATAGATTTTGTTTCTTTCTGCCTTTGCATTTCATTTGATAGATAAATCCATGTCAGGGTGGACACTTTGAGTTTTACAAACTGCTTTAAAAGTGAAAGGCTCCTGTGCTTAGACAAACAGTTCAGCTCTTCTTGTGCTTTGACTGATCTGCTGCTTAAAAGACTCACCCAGCTGTTTCACAATAACATTAGTGATAAATACATGATCATTGGAGACTGACCAATCAGCACACAGGTAGAACTCAGTGCAATTAATTGAAATGGTAGTTTACAAATCCTGTCCTAGCCCAAAGGTCACCCTATGAGTGAGGACTGCAATATGCAATGCCAGCTGAAAATGGCTTGAGTTTTGTGAGCGAATACTGCCGATAACGTACTAAAGACAGAAACCCCACTAAATGGGCAATATCCAAACTAAAATGGAGGGAAGGGATACTGGTCACTAGTTCCCATCAACAGCCAGACTTTCGAAAACACTGACGACCGTCATCTTAATTTTCGCACTTTCATTGAAGCTTGTGGCAGAAGCAAAGGCGGTGACTTCAGTGCCTTGTTTACAGCAGCAGTATGGGCATGCAAGGGAGTCCCGATCCAGGATGGCATTAGCCCTGGTGCCCCGGACGTCTACCAGAGCAGAGGAGGTGCTGCCCACTTCATCAGCTCCATCTTCTGAAAGGCTTCCCTGAAATGATCTCTCTCTTTAACAGCACTCCACCTCCATCATTACATCATCAAAACGTGAGATGTTACAAACCCATGTGGACGATGGGTGTTATCCAGCACCTAGGGCAGTGGAACAAAAGCTGTGGGACGCATTTCCATTCAGTGTCCAAGTCTTGTGGTCTTCATGTTCCACTCTAATCACACTTACAACATGTACCCATGTTGTTCGTTGGCTTTGTTAGTTGGCTTTGGAAGCAAGTGTTTCCTGGTGGCTATATACTTACAGTTTTTATGGATGATGGACCTTAGAGATGCTAAATCACTTCTATGATTATCCTGCTAAATGTCCATCTAACCCTATCGGGGAGCTTTGACTAGTGTCTGTTGCTGCTGGTTCAGTTTGTCCTCATTTGCCATATGCTGTCATGATATTTCCTTGACACATGAGATCATTTTGCAGTTTCTATTACTGATGCATCAGCAATGACTCTTTGGAACACAGACTTTAGTTGCACTGCAGTAGATCCTCATAAGGGTGTTTCTATGTCTTTTTTATACCCCCAGTAGTTCTAAACTAAAACATCGAGTAAAAAACTGGGAGCAGCGGTTAAGGTTTTTAAACGAACTTGTGCTCTGTGATGCGTATTTTATATTTTTTTTCCCTTTTAAACATAATCAATAAGCTAATGTGGTACAGCTGTACAGACTATTGATTTCCTAGATGGGGATGGTGCTCTTACCAATTGAATTACATCTTCAAATAATCAAGTTATTTGCCTGCCTTGGCTGCATTGTTAAAAATGCCATTTAGTTCAAATGGAGAGAGAACCTTTATTCGTGTAACCGGTTTGCATTTTTGTTTATAAGAATAAAATATGAAATGGACATAAAACACGTTAATTACAGCCAGTGTTTTGCTCTTCCATCATCAGCATATGTTCCTGACTAAGCGTGGTTAGCTGAAAAAAAGCTGGTTTTAGAAATAAATACTCTTAAAGAATAACAGACACTTGATTCTTTTTCCAGTGTGTCTGTTTGTAGTGATCTCAACTACTCTGGCCAAGACTGGAAACACTGGTGTGGCAGGGAACCAGCTTAGAGTGCAACTGGCCTTAATTAGTAAATGTGGTAAATCGTCACATCAGCATCAGCGTCTACATGCAGACAACACAAGTCATGCATAGCATTAAACCTCTGCTCTTGCTTTTTCTGTTTTTAAAACTCATGTCAATATCTGTCACCTAAGTGTTCAATGTTAATATAGCGGGAGACATAACCCATAAACGGCATAGTGCTGTCAATGTAAACAGTTACGGGAGTCTTCACGAGGGAATCTGGCCTTTCTTGAAAAAAGAAATAAACTGGTACGTTATTCACCTTTTGTACAAGTATGAACACATCTTATCTTCCTCCTCATTGAGACACACACACACACAGGTGAGCGCGATCCTTGGGTTCTGGGTGCAGGGTCAGCCATTTAGCCACTGTTTCTGGGGCATTTTTCAAGAGGTTCACTAAAGGGCTCAAAAGCGAAATGACAGTTCTGCCAGTGGCGGGATTCAAACTGGTGACCATCTGATCACCTATGTCAGTAAGCCACCCACTACTTGAGCAGAATCATATAAAGGGCACCAAGCTTGGAACCTCATACCTCTTCTTCTAGTCAAAAGCTCTTTCACTGATATATGCACCTAACATTAAAGAACTCCTTCTTTTTCCAAAGCACACAACCAACATCACCTCTGCTGGAATACAAACCCAGAACCTCTGGATTCAAAGTCCGGCATGCTAGTGCATCGCACCACTGAAACCAGGCTGCTTTTACTGTAGACACAAGAGGTCTGTAAACAAAGAGAGTAAGTATTACAGTATTTTAGCTGTGATACATAGATTGGTGACACCATGACATGGTGAGGAGTTTCCGTACATCTGTGCTGAATTTACACCTCCACCCCCCACCAGTGTCATCTTCCCAGAATTCTCAGCTCACATTTTGTCACAATTTCACCAACCATTCTGAGTACTTATGGTATTCAAAAGTCAAAATATTTCATCATCGTGATGCTTTAACTGTCTATGAGGATCACGCAGGCTACCACACATAAATATTTATAACAGTATTGATGCATAACTGATGTATCATAATATTACACAAGTGAGTCAAAGGAACTATGACCAGTTGTTACTCTCGATTGTTTTGATAAGCCATAAAAGGTGAAATATTAACGACTGAGCAATACTGAATGAAACGTTTGTTGTTTGCTGGGTCTCCACCCCTGACTGAATGTTATTGTTACTGGGGAGGACTGTGGGATGGGCACCTCCCAAGGGTGGGCAAAGATGGAGGACAGCAGGACTAGATAAAATGAAGGATATAAAAGACTGAAATGGAGAAACATGAGACAAGGCAAAGCAAGCAGGCACAGGAACCCTTGATCAACCAAAACATCAGCAAATGTTCAAAAATGAACAAAATCCATCCATCCATCCATTTTCCAACCCACTTATCCTTCTGGAGCCGATCCCGGAAGCTACAGGTTACAACCCAGGACGGAGGGCCAGCCCATCGCAGATGAACAAAATCCATCCATCCATTTTCCAAACCACTTATCCTACTGGGTCGCGGGGGGTCCGGAGCCTATCCCGGAAGCAACGGGC
>JABFEA020000017.1:17493068-17516958 GCA_019775915.2 Cyphomyrus plagiostoma | reverse complement strand
ACACCAAGGCTGGAAGGGTATGAGGCAGTGGACATTAAGGCTGGAAGGGTATGAGGCAGTGGACACCAAGGCTGGGCGGGCATGAGGCAGTGGGCACCAAGGCTGGGAGGGCATGAGGCAGTGGACACCAAGGCTGGAAGGGTATGAGGCAGTGGACATTAAGGCTGGAAGGGTATGAGGCAGTGGACACCAAGGCTGGGCAGGCATGAGGCAGTGGGCACCAAGGCTGGGAGGGTATGAGGCAGTGGACATAAAGGCTGGGAGGCCACTCAGAGTCGTTCACATAGCTATATGTTTTTGGGGCTGTAAGTAGAATCCTGTGCAAACACAGGGAGAGTGTGTAAACTCCACAAACGCTGCAGGTGTGATGCTACCATGCTACCAGCTAAAAAAAAATTAACTCAATAATTACACAAATTATCTATCCACTTTGCAAGTAATGCCAATCACATCCAGAAGTGCATAAATTTAACGTATGGGATATACTGCAAATTTTTACACATTGTTTACCTTCAGACAACACACCATACTGTACAGACTTATAATGTTTTGGCTATACTTATTGCTTACTTGTGTCTAATATCTCTCTCTATCCTTACCAAAATGATTAAAATAGGACATTGTGGGCTGTGTGCTGTGACCAAATCGAGAACATGACATTGTATCGATCTGACCTATGCTATCTGTTTGGAGATGATCTGGGCACTGCAGTGGATCAGAACGATTAACATGAGTACAGTTGTTGACTTTCCTAATTGCCCAGCCGTGTTTTTTTTGCCTGGTGAACCATCTGGAAAACTATTTCTCAATAGCTTTTTTGTTCCCAAAATTGGGTGGTTTCTAATCCTGTTCAAATGCCCCAGCGTGCCCAGTGTAATGTGCCCCTATTTACTCCAAAAAAAGAATATATCGCCACTCAGAGCAAAACAATTAGAATTACTTTGAATTACTGATCGTTTATCGGATGCTCTACTTAAATGCTTTAAAGGCCAGAGACCTTAACGCCCATCAGTGGCAGATGTTGTGGAGCACTGCAAGGCATTCTGGGGGGTCGACCGGGAAGCTGGGAATGGGAGAGGTATGAGCATAAAGGAGCTTTTGAACGAGACAAGGGGAGGGGGAACCTGAGGTAGGAATGACGGCCATATGTGAGGCGGACGGCCAGGCACCTCCCTGCTAGCGAGAGGGAGTGAGGCTGGTGGTACCAAAAGATGGTCTTCAGGAGGCAGAAGAGAAACTCCTGCATCACCATCTGCTCCACGATGGAGTCCAGCAGTGATCACAGCGTCTGCTGATTTACTGCCTCGGGTTTCCACACCATGTGTGCGGCCGCCTCAGGTGGGGGGAATAGGCTCATGGTTCATGAGGATCAAAGAGTGGCGGACAGAAAGAGGTGGCAGTAAAATAATGTCACGCCTTTCAGCAGGGAGAAGTCACATCCCGAATACAATGCTTGTCTCAGTTGGGGGATAACAGACACAAATAACATATCACACATTCAACAGCGGAGCCAAAAGACTATTCCTGATTACTGTGGGGGAATCCAAATGGAGCACACTAACCCACTCACACCCCGAGCCAGCAGCAGGGGAAAGGGCCAGACTGAATGCCTCCACAGAGACGTGGTAGTGCCTATCCCACCTTCATATTATTTACATACAGTATCACTCATTGAAAAGCGATACATAATGGTTAGGGACATCAAGAGCTGCTTTTAATCTGCTGGTCAATGGACCTACTTGAGTTTAGCTTGCCCACACCTAAATGCTGCTATACCTGCCATTTTGATCTACTGTGCTTGTCTGTCAATGTGTCTATGCGTTTTCTGACCATCCACGCTCTCTGCTTTCCTTCCCACGTGTCCGGATGGTGTTTGGAGTGGGCACCATCTGAACTGGAGTCCTGGTTCGGTCCTATGGAGGGGAACATTGCGAATGGGACCTACGGACTGTATCATCGTGGGTGCAGCCTTCAGTGCCGCCTACACAGGCCAATGTGGATAACGGACTCATTGGTGGACTTTGTCTTGATCCTTAATCATAGATTATACCTGGCTTTTAGTAAGCAAGTCCACTCATTCCTGTATTCAGTAATGTTAGTATGCCCAGGGGGGGTTGGACCCCCAGATGTTTTTCTCTCCCTACTACAGGTGCCTCTCCTCCATTGTCATCTGTCATTCTTTCTTTCTGTCTTCCATTTTTCCATTTACATTTATTATTCTGTATAAATGATGTAGGGATGTATTTCAATATACCCATATAAAGCACCTTGCGGTGACTCTGTTGTGAAAGGTGCCATTTAAAATTTAATCAAATTTAATTGAATTTTTAACTGCATTATATCCATCCATCCATCCATCCACCCATTTTATAACTGCTAACCTTGGTTAGGGTCATACAAACTGTGTTATAAGTAAATTGTAATGGGCTCTAGCAAAGCATTGACAAAAAGTGAAGCAGGACCTATGTTGACTCCTTTTAATATTTTCTCTGTTTTTAACTTGCTGACACGGTCAGAGTGTCAGAGAGATACTTGTTTTCTGCACACATACGGGAAGGAGGGGGGTTCTGTGTTTTATACAGCTGTTTACAGCTTAGTTGTTTTTGTAGAGACCCTAATGGGTCCCGAGAGCAGATTTTCAACATTTCAGCTTGCAGCTTTATTCCTTATTTTTTTTTTTTTAAAAAAAAAAACATCCGTTTCTATTAGCAATCTCACGGTAGATGTCTTTCCCAGGAGCAACAGCCCACATGTCGATGAGGCCGCTGGCAGATTTCAGTTCTGTTTGTGCAAGAAATATACGGCTGGCAGACTCCATCGGCGGGGGAATGTGATTTAGCGCCATAGAGTGAATCCTCTCTGGTGGACATTCATCAATAGTCAACAGCAATAAGGGAAGAACAGTTAAATTCAGTCACACTACAGGAAGTGCAGATCAGCTGTGATTTCCAATAATCAAGTTTTAACAATTCTACAGTGCCAGTCAATAGTTTGGACACAAAGGAGAGTGATAGGGTATCACATGACTTGGCCACCTGACCTAAACACAACAGAAATGGTTTTGGAGGAGTTTAACCAGAGAGTTAAGGAAAAGCGGCCAGTCAGTGCTCAGAATATGTGGGACCTCCTTCAGGAGAGCTGGAAAAGAATCCCAGGAGGCCACCTCATGAACCTGGCATAGAGGAGACAGTAGGGTCACCCAGTCCCTGGAGCAACTGGGGTTAAGGGAATTGCTCAAGGGCACAATGGTGGCATCACTCTGCCGACCATGGGATTTGAACCAACAACCCTCCGAGTCCCAACTCACAGATTATTTTTAATACTTTTTTAGTCAGTGCACAATTCCATATATTTTATTATTATTCTAAAATGTAGAAAATAGTACAAATAAACCTTTCTCTGGATAGGTGTGTCCAAACCTTTGTACTGTACTGTAGATGCAAGAAATTAAGCAAAGTCTCAAGGCTTTGCAGGTTGGGGTGTAAGTGCAGGAACATACAGGTGGAAGCATTTACCTCGGGCTGCATGACACCACGATGAAATTCCGGATCTTCATCCTTGTGGTGAACGAGATGGGCTACATCTGGTGTCATTTAACAGCACCGCGTGTGGCGGGCCAGTCTGGGCTTGGAAACGCTGGGGTGGGATATTCGCTGTCAGGTTAGGGGGCTTCTTTTCTGGACGCCCTGCCCAGCGTCCCATGGATCTGAGGAGACTGCGCTGACAGGCCGGTGTGGCACCCAGGTTGGAGAGCCTCATCCAGGCCTCCAGTGGTCCTGATTAGCTCAGAGCACCTGCTCTCCTTCCCAGGGCTCCCGTAAGACAGGCAGGCAGCCTGGATGACCTGCTGTGACATCCAGGTCATGTAGCCAAAATTATATCCCGGCACCAGACACACTGGTACAGTATTTAACAAATGACACAATTGGCTTTATGTTGAAAATTGTAGAAACATGCCGCAAATACAATGACAAGCACACAAAATATTTAGAGCAAAAAAGCCGTTTTGAAAGACCAAGAGCAAGGTCTCCTTAGAAAACACTGACTGATTGTTAGCTACTGTTGTGTTTAACCAGAATCTAAAGTCATAAAGTTTTGTCCTTAATGTTCGTAGATGATTTATGACTAATGGGCATTGAAAAACCTCTGGTTTCCACTCAGTTTCCTCCTTATTCTCTGAAAAGCAGCTTGAGTTTTGCCGTGGGACGTGGAACTGACAGGCCCCGTCTGCGTTTCCATTCTCACAGCTACTGAAAGCCCAGTGATTTACACCAGGGCAGGTGAACCTGCGCGCCACCTTCTGATTGCAGCCTTGGGGTCCCTCTATCACTCTCCTTCCTCTTTCTTCTTCGCTTCGCTGATGTACCTGCTCTCCCCGTGTAGACAGCAGAGTGGGGTGGTCTTAGCACACATGTAGAGATCGAGGTTCTGGAAGCCAAGTCAACATTTCCAGACTTCTCAAAGTGACCTGTCTCTCCTCTATCCAGATCCACACAACATGGCACAGCCCCCCGGATCAGCAAATATTTCCTGGATGGATCAGCCAACATGTCTGCTGCAAAGAGTGGTCTGCTGACAGGAGAGTGGTCAGGGAGCTGTGATCCACCAGAGTGAGGAGTAGCTCTGCTGGCAAAAATGAATCCTTTGTTTTCTTGGCCTAATTAAGTCACCATGGTTTTCTGGCTCCATGGATACAAAACACGTTGTCCTTAGTCTAACAAATTAAATGAAGATCAGCTAGTGAATGAGTTAGTCTGTTAACAATACAGTGGTATCCATGTTCTCTGGGTTTTAATGAAACCTAACCTCCTTCAGTGGGTGCTTATATTCCAAACAATTCTGTTTTTATGGGTCACATTTTGTCCTGTCCCTTTGTGGTGAGGGTCAATGTCCATCTCACCAAATATAAACATTCCACATTTGAAACGTCCTGCGATTGCCGCTCTGCTATGGAAGAAAAATCTACGCTCTGCTTTGGTTTTAGTCAGATATTGCCACATTATTCTGTTTTATTACAACAGACTTTTATATAACTGAGGCTATGAGAAATTTGACACTTTTTGTTTTTATTAAAAAAGATGCTGCTCTCAAAATGATATTTATTTGGAAGCATTAAAACAATGTACCACAGCTAAAAAGTTGAACTACAAACTGAGGATAACATGTTTCAATGTTCTTTTGCATGGCTAAAATTAACACTAAATAGTCCGACAGCCACTGTAGTCCTTAATGAACTTTAAGTAAATTAGTTCTAGACAATGTATCTGTGTTACTACTCATTCATGTGGTTTTAGTTAAATTACATATGAAAGCAAACTTATGTCACTGCCAGAATGCCCACAGACAGCTTGAGGGGAAACTCTGGATGGTCTCGAGAGTTTGAGCGGAAACGTTGTTCAGAATATGCTGACGCTCTCAGGTTCTGACGATTCCTGCTGGGAGAACAAAACGCCTGTGCTTAAAGTGAAGCCGTACATGAAGCGAGTCTGAAGGGTGGAAGCGTGTGAAACACATTAGCTACAATGCCTGGGCTGTTTCCCCATTCCGGATGCTGATGTCCTGAAGAAAAACATATTGTCTTTCTTTGCAATCAGTTTATAGGAAATTTTACAGGAGAAAACAGACACCAGGTGGTCAATCTGCAAAAATGGAGAACCACACCTTCAGTTAGGTAATCTATGGACTTGTGTGTATCAATTGAAAGTAATGATTTTAAGAGAATTCTTGTTTGGTGCAATCTGGCAGAAGCTGCCACGGAGACTGTAGTCTGCGCAGCACAATCACATGATGTTACTGAGGAAATTGAATGTGACTTTCTTATAGCATGACGTGATGCATCAAATCGGCGGAACTGCAATCAACAGAGCGAGCTCCACCTTGTTTGGGGATCCGACTGGATTCACCGCAGATATTTTAAGCTCTTTTGCAATCAGACTTAAGCAAAAACATGAAGGACATCATCTCATTATTGATCCATCCATCCAGCAACTTAGGGAATACAGGGAAATGCCAAACATCTGAACAAGCATGTGTATAAAGAGAATATATTTCTTAGCTACCTAAACACTAAAAAGGGTCATATGTTCCTATGAGTATTTAAGCTATAATTGAAGCCTTACCATCGTCACAGAGGGCTAGGGATTTCTGCACAGGTGTAAGAGAAAGATCAGCTGAGGGGGTGATGAAAAAGGCTATCAGTATACTGGAGTCTCCTCCAAGCTGCAGGGAAGCTCTCAGCTCTTAATCTTCCCTAGACTGCTGGACATCCATGCCAGAAAAAACACAGGTAATTGAATAAAGGAGGCCCCGAAAGTTCTTTAGCAGATTTAAAGCAGAGCTGGATTACTCACATCCTGATGTTGGAGAAACAGCCCCACTGACCGCATTAACCGTGCCGGTCTCCAGGATGCGGGGCTCCGAGCATCGGAGGCAGCCAAAGCAGCGGGGAAACAGCACAGCCTCATGAAGCAGAGCGGCAGGTGGTGCAATAGTTAGGGCGACTTCAGTAGTAGGTTTCAGGGACGATTCTGTTGCCTTATCCTGCCCTTGGGCCCAGATTCTTAACATTTTATGAGAGGCTCCAATGAGCCCCTCATTATGAAAGGGTACGGTGGAGAACTGCAAGATATCGTAAGTCATTCAAGTGCTTTCTTGCGATCGTTTCATAAATGCTCACAACCATTCCGCTCCAGTCAGGATGAATTGGCAATGAAAAAAGCAGACTTCGTACCATGTATCCAGAAGGTGAAAAGTTTGCGTGTGTTTTTGATGACATCCAAATACACAGGGCCATCTGGGAAACATGCTCAAATAATGTCATAAAATCGTAACGTTTATCTTCATCATCCACAACAAGACAGGGTTTTAAAGACTATAATACTCTGCTAAGAGATTTATGAATTTATTTATAGGCCAATAAATGTATTTAAAATACGATTTTAATTAATGAGTTAAGGGACTCATTTACACACTCTCACTGGTCATTTTATTAGGTACCTAAGGAATACCAGGCAGGTTCTGCTTCCAATTCAGCCAATTGAAATACAGGCAAGGTGTGCATTCAGAGAAGCCTCACCGCAGCTGTTTGTAGCTGTTGTTTTTGCACTTGTGGCCTTCCTGTCAGCCTCATTAGACCAGGCCATTCTCCTTTGTCCTCCTTCATTACCAAGGTCTTTTTGCTCTAGTACTGCCACTAATTGGATGTTACTGCTTAATGCACCATTATATGTAAACTCTGCAGCACGTGAGGATCGCTGGAGGATCCGCCACACCTGATCACACCATGTTCACGATCACTTAAATCACGCATCTCACCTAGAACAGAACAGCTTAGCCACACAATGACTGGCCACCCTGACCCTGTCTGTATGCTGTATGCATTCAGCCGCAGTAACGTGATTTTCTTTAGGCAGGGCTGCCAACTCACAGGTGTGAGTGGTGTGACACTCACATTTTCAGACTCTCACACCCACACAAGAAGTCTTATGACAAATCTATATCATTCCATTACCAAACCTAAAATTAGTTACATCAAAAGCATTGGGGTAGTTAGCAATAGTGATGCAGTCAACACCACTTAAACGAAGATCGAGTCATTACCAAGACCAGAGTGTATCGAGACCAAGACAAGACCATGACCAAGGCAGTGTGTGACCAAGGCAAGACCAAGACCAAGACCAGGGCAGGGCGAGACCAAGTCAACATCAGAATCAGACTAATATTTGAGTCTACGCAGCACAGCACACTATAAAATGAGGAGCAGAGGCACCGTCTTGGGGCTCGGCAGTATTGTCTAAATGTGTATCACACTATAAGTTAAATATGAACATTTTCTCTTGAAATTTCAATAAACGCTTCTGTCAAATGTTTTTCAAATAAGACATTGATTGCATCTGAACTTTGAAGCAGGACATTTTGCCCCCAATCACAGTACCGTGTTAATAAACTCATCACTGGATGTGCAGTATATGTTGCAGAAAGTCTGTCTCTTTGTTTACTGCACACCATTTAGTTATGCAGGCAGGGCAGCCATTACCTCAATTAGCATAAATGGTGTAATATATAGATTTAATTTTAATCTGAAATCAATGTAATTCTGCAACAAAAAAGCCAATAATTTAACAGCAGTTGGATTTCTTTTAATAATTAAATTACAGGAATTGTCCCATTAAGGTTGGCATTTTGAATTCCAGTCCAGGTGGCAATTGGTCCTGCATGTGTGAAGATTCCAGCCCTCCTGTTAGTCGCCCCACGTTCAGGTACGTGCCCCTCACTGGGAGGTGCCATCCTGGTGGCTGAGGGAGAACAAGCCCTGTGACCTCTGCCCCTCCCCCTCCTCTCTTTGGCGGGACCTAAAATGATTTCTGCAGCATCTGAACTGATGATTATAACATCTCTGAATCCTGCAGAAGGATGGTGGGCCAGCGTGGAGGAGGAAATACAGGACACACCTCATTTGCACAGATCCTGCAGGGTCATTGCCAAGGAGCGTCAATTACCATGGAGAAATATAATCACCCTACAGCCTTCAGAACTGCATAATCATTCATTGCTGCACCAAACAGACAGTTCAGGTTCTCTATCTGAAAGGCAACTCGCAGTACAGAGATAATAACCCCCCTTGAGGTGCCAGGTAATGAAGTGGATAAAGCACGGGTGTGACAGGTCAACGGCAGGCGAGAAACCAGACCTGAAGAAGCGGTGCTCTGCACCTCTATGTAACGCTGTTACCCTGCTGATGACCTGGTACTCCAGCCGAAATGGAAATGTTTAGTAATTACGGCTGGGTTTCACATTCCTGAGCATGACGTTATTTATGAAATCTGGATATCTCTGTGAAGATCGGCCTTGGGTGGCTGGCCTCCTTCGTTGAGCTCACTTGGAAGGCAAGTTGCTTAGAAGTTCAAGGGGAAATCCTGGCTTGTGAGCAGAACTACTGACTGGAAAAACCTTAAGGACACAGGGATACATAGTCGAGGCTTTGGAAGTATTAAGTTTTTAAATTTAAAAAAATGTGAAAACAGCACTAAAGAGATGAATCCATTGCCAGGGTCGATGTTGGTATATTAAGACAGCCGGGGCTTATTCTAGAGGCCTGATCTGTCTGGGGGTTTGCAAACTGAGAGCATGGCTGTTAAAACATCAGAGCTAAACCAATCATTCAGGGTTTACCCAAATTCATTTGACTCTTCAGCCCCAGGCCCCTAATGTGTCTGGTTATCACTACAGAAGTTGATTGCGGGAATATTTGCATTTATTTCTGCAGACTTAGTAGCTAATTATAGATTTCCCCCTTCCGTTTGCTTACATTGGCTTATGTGGGCATTTGAAAACCCTAGAAACGGAAACAGGTTGAGACTTGCTCTGTGCGTCTCTCTCTGATTCTTTTTCTGATGATGCACTTGCCAAGGAGAAAGGCTTGGATGATCTTTCCCTGGTAGTTCTGCACTTAATTAGATCAGAAGATGCCCATTAAAATACTGGGTCGGAAATGTGTGCTTTGGAGAGGGAAAAATTGTAAGATACCTTCTAATACATTCAATTAAAAAGGTTTAAGACCAACATTTTGTGTTTAAAATATCATGTCACGAATGCAGCAAAACTAAACATTTTTCAGGCTAAACATTTCCAGTCACAGTTAAATGTTGCATATAATATTAAGCTAGACTAGATAGTAGGATGATTATACTTTACTGATCCCCTGGGCAAGTTCCCTTTTCACCTCCCCCATTTTGCTCTCTGCAGGTGACAGCAAGCTTGGCAGCAAAGAGTAGCCCCCTGTAGCATCACCAAAGGAGTTGGGGGTTAAGGTCCTTGCTCAAGGGCCACCAGATGTACTGAGACCAGGCTTGAAAATGTGACCTTCTGACCACATGCACAGAGGCTTCGCCCATTGAGTCACACACTGCCCACACTGGAAGCTTTGAATAAATAAATGCAGTTGTTGAACCAAAGTGACATTACATTAATGTTCAGTTCATCAATCCATTACCTGTGTCTGCTTAACCCTGTACTCCTGTACATGCTTGTCCTATTAAAGGTAACAGGAGCCTATGGGCACAAGGTAGGGAACAACCCAGGATGGGTGCCAACCCATCACACCAATCACTTACACTCATTCAGTCACATCACTCACTCACACATCACTCACTCACACATGCATTCACTCACACACCGTTCACTCACACACCATTCATACCTATGGGCACTTTAGAAACTCCAGTTCACCTCAGCATGTTTTTGGATACTGGGGGGTGGGGGAAACTGGAGTACCTGGAGGAAAGCCCACGACAATGTAAGGAGAAGATGCAAGCTCCAGACACATGGAGCCATGGCAGAGACTCACACCCTGGTTCCAGAGGTGTGAGACAGCAGTGCTGACACCATTGTATTAATATTATAGTGCCAATTCTATTTGTACGATTGTATTATATGGAAGAACATCCTATCCAGGGTGTATCCCTACTTTGTAAGTAAGGAATAAGTAGATGGAAGATGATGGATGGATGGATGGATATTACATAAAGTCATTAATATCATTCAATATTGCAAATGTTACAGGTGCCATGTATCAAGTTCCATCTTCATTTTGGCACAAAATCCACCAGCAGGGTCCCACTCTTTCAATAAAAGCTCAGAAGACTCTAATGTTAATTTTAACAGTCTGGAAATAGGCGGGGGTGGGGCATATGACGTTCCATAGATCACAATATAACTAAAATGAATCCATAACAGTTGCCTACATTACTCTGCTTAACTTCTCTTTGCTACCATACCCTTCTATATTAACTAGTTAACTAATTCCGGTGCTAGTATAAGATACGCAGATTTCCTTATAGAGATGTGCTGAAAGCTCAAATTTTATTCTTCAGACTTAAAAGCACTGAAATATTTAAAAGTTCTAAGAAAGGGCTGCTTCATTTAACCATCTATCCAGACAGCTTATAAAAATGACAATAAAATAGAAATGATTAAACGTCACAGTTATGGAAAGAAATCGCCGTCTGGGCAAGTCAGCAAAATGAAGCCTTTCTGTGGTGCTAAAAGGCCAGAACCCTGAATTTTACTGGCAATAGTCTCTCACAAAGCTCTATTGCAAAGTCATACAGTTAGTTTGGTGCTCCACTGGACCTCTCCCTACAGACAAAGGCGGTAATATCTGCTACTATCTATCTATCCATGGAATCCTTTATTATGGCCAGGGCTGTGGGCGGGGGGGGGGGGGGCACGAGGCTGGGGTACACCTTGGCTGGGATGCCAGTCATAGAGCTAATGTGATTTTTCCATTTAGCATAAAAACATGTGTTCTTCAAGCCACAGACTATGCAGTTGTGTTTCACTGACATACATGTGCAAAATATGATGTCATTCACAGTGCATTTACTGGGGTTAAGGCAGAGGTGGTTCATTCAGGCCCAGGAAGTAAGAATCTGGACCAAGATCTTGTTTCACCCAAGCAGTTGAGCACTATGCGACTGTTACTCTTTATACACGACTGGTTAGTTGAAATATAATCATGGTCTGGATTTTTATTTTCTGGACCTGAACTATCTACCGCTGGTTTAAGGCCAATATGGTTCAGCAAGTTCAGGTTTAATCACAGTATCTATATGATTTTAAGACTGTCAAACTGGTCATAATAGTGACTTAATGGGTTTAAGGGCATTATCATAATTTAGTGGTGAGGCTTCTTACATTTATTTCAGGGTATATTTTCTGGAATGAGCTCCGGGTTACAGCAACCCCAGTTAAACGAGTGACTATTGACAATGAATGGACCTATGTATAAGTTAGCAGCATTAACTGCCTCAACAAAAGCTTTGGCGCATGGACAGCTGGAAATAAGTGGAAGCCAGGAGGTAGAAAAATTTTGGAGGCACTCCAGTGAATTTAAGCAGTCATCACAAACGCCACTTCTGAATTACTGTTTTATCGTGCATGAAGGCCACTGTACATTTAAACTTGTGGAAAGTGTGAACTAGCCTGTTGATAATAGTAACAGACACAGAAAACCATGAAATGTCGACAGGAAGGTCACTGCTTTGCTTGTAGGTGTTCTGTTATTTTTTGCAAACACGAGTATCGACTGAAACAATGCAGGCTTTGACAGAGCTGAAAGTGACCAATAAGCTAGAAAGAGTCCCGGGAAACATTCGCAAACAGACACTGCAAAACAGCCATGTATGCTTGCTCACTGAGTTGTTGCTCTGGGCAAATAATGAGGACAGAGTTAATCAAACAGGGGCAGTCACTGGTAACTGTTGCCTAAACCACTGAAATCAGAGCATCTCTTCTGTCGTCTTTGTTAGAATTTGAATGCAAGGCTATACCTGAGTGTTTGAGTACAGTAATGCTTAATGGAATTTACTCTGTGAGAAATGGAATCGATTCCACATGGCCAATTTATGCATCCTCTCACTCATACATTAAACCCAGTGTTGTCTCCGGCTGCTGTGTAGATCAGAGAGTGCTGTCCATCTTGGCGGGCAGGCTTTTCATCACTGAATACACGCATAGCTGGTCGATTGGGGAGGTTACAGGAAGTTAAATGATCAGGCTGACAGATTTTGCTTCACAGCTGCTATCTACTGTGTTTAATAAGTAGAGGTAGGGGTTCACAGAGGGCGGCGTACCACTGATGTGTGCCTTGTTTATATGGACAGCTTTGAAACCCAGTGTTTTATTGTTTTCTATGACTCCAAAGCCTATTGCCTTTTGGTGTTTTTCTTTCTTTGGATGGGGGGGTGTTTCTGTTGAACAAATAGTGACACTTAAGGGGGCAAAAACAATGCAGTAGCACACTCTTACTTAATGTCCTATTTCCCCAGAAACAGAAAGTTTTAGCTACCAATAAATCCCATGTTAGTTCATCATTAATCAATCATGATGGTTTCATGCATGTATTTCATGCAGTAACTATATTTGTTCATGATTTGTTCTTAAATAGTTGAGTTGATAAGCTACTTAAGTAAAGTGTTACCAAACAAATTATATCTTGATGTATCAGTAAACTTCCCTCAAAAAGAAAACTCTTCTTAAGATACGTTTAAGTGCTTTTTAATAATCTCACTTAAAATCCATATAATTCGGTATTTTCTAGGGCAGTTCTCAGGGTCCCTCAGACAAAATGTCGACTGTCTGGCAGGGGACTGGGAGGGAGCAAAAACGTGGACCAGCTGTGGGTCCTTGAGGATCAGGCTTGGCAACACTGCTCAAGGTGTCTGAGTGTTAACTGATGTCTATGTAATTGGTCAGTCACATTTTCCTCCAGCTAAGTCTTTCTTCAGTCCCACCATTCTGACCTCACTGAAGTTTCAGTGCACCTGTGGCTCATGGACTTATTTAACCCTAGGGCTTAGTAGGACCTTGTTTCCAGGCACGTCATTGCATGGTGTTCTGTGTATCTTTTTCTTGCTCTTTCTCTTGTGTCCTGGATGGGAGTGTTTTCACCATGTTTCATTGCCTGGACCAGCGATTTACAGCCTCTACTTTGACTATAGATTTCAGAGTAACATTCGGTTGTTCCCCGCATTATCCTCCTCTGCCCCATGACCCTGAATACGACTTTGAAAATAAACCTTGTGCTTGCGCAACTAGATCCTCTCTCGTTATTACGTTATACATCCGTATTGGCATAAATTGACTTCTACGGTTCAGAAGGTGGACATTATTTTTGTACTGTAACTCAAAGTTATAGTAGGCCTTGAATCTTCCTAGAGCCGTGTCAGTTAAAGCCAGGGGAAGCGGGCCTAGAGGACATACAAGGTAAGGCAAGAGAGCGCAGAAAGTAAGAAGGGGGTAATATAAATTAATTATAAGCCCGGAGGACCTAGAGTGTAAACTTAGAACATAAAGTAAGTCTAGAATAGCAAAAATGGCTGAGAGACAGATGTGAGGCTGGAAGACACACAAAGACAGGCTGAGAGACACAAAGAGAGTAACGGCTGGGAGACATGCAGAAAGATGAGGGAGAGACATTACAAGCTGGAGACACGTCTGTGACTGTGAGACTGACACTGCAAATAAAAGATGTATTCAGTCAAGGTTAACTACCAGAACAGATCAGTTGTCAATGGTCTGCAGATCAGTAGACTGACACAACCATTCTAGTTGTTGGTGTTTATAACAAATAACTGCTGCACATATTTCACCAAAACACAATGGTGTACATTAACTTGACTCAATAAAAAGATTAATATAACACTGCTGATCACCGCTTATAAAACAGTGATTTACTGTTGATTTTCTTGAAAAAGCTACATTTTAAACTTTCTCAAACAAGGCTTTCTGAAAAGTTTGTGTATTCTGGGTTGTGCTGGCAACCTTAACTTTGGAATTAGCTTTAAATCAACAGTGATCCAGTGTCTGGTCTTTGGCTGTGTTACTCATGGAACATTTGAATGCCAAACTAATCTTTGCCCGATGTCAGCTGCAAAGCACAGAATGAAAATCGATAAGCTATCATCATCACACGAAATGAGTAAAAGAGAAGAATGTTTTTGGTTCAGCATTTGCTTGATTTGGATTTTCTCTTTTAAGATTGTTATATCTGTCAGGGTTAACAGCGTTATACAGGAAACTAGAAAAGAAAGCCTTATTTGTCACACACTATCATGTTAGCTTAACACTTATATATGCACATGTGCAATCAGCCTCAAATCTATATATTTATACTCATAATATTTATGAGAAATAATATCAAAATATTGCACGCAATGCTAAAGAACATTTCATTGTTACGCAATGGATTATGCTAATAATAATCTCTGTGTCCTTCGGTGTTTCATTTCAGGGGCCTCAGCAGTCATAACAATTATTTTCCAAGTGTGGTGGAATGGCTGTGTTTGTATGAGATCTAGAATGATCTGAACCAGATTTCGTAGATGATCAGTCTGCTATATTTATGCTAACTGAAGGAAACTCCAATAACTCAGTAGCATACAGGATGACATTTTCAATCATTAGCTACTAAATGTTCAATGTGTCCAGATGTGAGGACCTCATACTGATCATTATATTAAAAAAAATATATTGGCCAAGACTATATTCTATTACTGACATAAATTATGCAAATACATTTTTAAGGCTGATACAAGACCTTGAAGGAAAAGTACAACATCACATCACATGGAATGATGCCTGTTAGGACTTTGACCTCGTTCTGGACACAAACACAAAGCCTCCTGAAGTGTAAATCAGTGTCTCAGTGTCACTTCCAAGGCCACATGGAGAAGCCATGATCCATGTAGCCATTTAATGTGACACATGATTCCAAGAATTTAGTAACATCTGGAAAGCTGCATTGTTTGAAAAACAGAGTGGTTGAGAAGGAAACGCAACAGAATAAATTTAGATGGCATGAGGCTGAAATCCATCATAAAAAGACTGACTTTTTCCAGTTCTTTATCCAAGTATTTTTTGGCCTTGACCTTTGCTCATGACTTCCACTGCAGGGGCCAGATAAAACCACAACAACTGATTCTGCCAGACAGGGTTCACTAGAGACCCATAATGGAGGGTCTTTGCTGTTTTATATTTTCTTGCGTGGTCACAATGCTGTTCAGACACAACACAGTCTGCCTCCATCACATCCATGTGTCTCGAAAAGAAGACAAGTGCCATTTGTCATTGTGTGAGCCTCGGCCAAGTGTGACGCACACAGAGTTTGAATTCCAGGGCAGGCTGACTCTCCAGGTGTCAGCATGAGCTCCGGACCACGTGCATTCAGGCAGGCACCTGTGCTGAGGGTCCCCTTGCAGCCTTCACTGCCTTGTGGCTTAGCTCATGTCACTTTGGACTGATTTCAAATGAAAGTATTTTCACCCTCTCATACGTCCCATTGGTTGCTGAATCCCACGGGTCACATTTTTTTAGTTTCCCTCATGAATTTTGCCAGTTCTTAGAATCGCAGTGTTACCTGCCTCCTGAGACCCTGAGGATTTGACTAAGCATGTAAATGGTAACAGGCTTACTCCCATAGCAGGGGGTGCACCACCGAAAGTTTAATAGTGAGTTTAAAATAGCAAGAATCCATCTTCTAGCCACTGGTCCTAGTCAGAGTCATGGGTGGCTTGCAGCTTAGCACCCTGGAGGGGACACACACAGCCTTATTAGACAATTAGAGGTACCAATTAGTCTAACTGTAGAGGTGCCTGGAGGAAAGACACACAACACTGGACATAAGCACTCCATGCACATAGAGGGGGCTCTGTATCCTCATCCATGGATTGGGTAGGGGGTGGTGTAGTGCCCCCATGATAATAACATGCATGGTTCCCCTGTGACCCCCTACATGCATAAGCTACTTGGGTGTGAAATAAACGTATTATTATTATGGTTTACGTGTACAGTGAGGAACATAAGTATTTGAACACCCGGCGATTTTGCAAGTTCTCCCACTTAGAAATCATGGAGGGGTCTGAAATCCACATCGTAGGTGCATTCCCACTGCGAGAGACAGCATTTAAAAAAATTCAGGAAATCACATTGTATGATCTTTAAAGTATTTATTTGTATTGCACTGCTGCACATAAGTATTTGGACACCTGGCAATCAGCAAGAATTCTGGCTCTCAAAGACCTGTTACTCTGCCTTTAAAAAGTCCACATCTACTCCACTTATTAACCTAAATTAGTAGCACCTGCCTGAGCTCTTTAAAGACACCTGTCCACCCCACAGTCAGTCAAACTCCAACTACTACCATGGGCAAGACCAAAGAGCTGTCAAAAGACACCAGAGACAAAATTATGGACCTCCACAAGGCTGGAAAGGGCTCCGGGTCATTGCCAAGCAGCTTGGTGAAAATAGATCAACTGTTGGAGCAATTGTTAGAAAATGGAAGAGGCTAAAGACGACTGTCAGTCTCCCTCTGACTGGGGATCCATGCAAGATCTCACTTTGTGGGGTATCACTGATGATAAGCAAGGTGAGGAATCAGCCCAGAACTACACGGGAGGAGCTGGTCAATGACATGAAGAGAACTGGGACCACAGTTTCAAAGGTCACTGTCCGTAGAACACTACGCCATCATGGTTTCAAATCACGCATCGCACGGAAGGTTCCCCTGCCCAAGTCATCACATGCCCTGGCCCATCTGAAGTTTGCCAGTCACCATCTGGATGATCCAGAGGAGGCATGGGAGAAAGTCACGTGGTCAGATGAGACCAAAATAGACCTTTTTGGTCTAAACTTCACTCACCCGTGTTTGAAGGAAAATGAAGGAGGAGTTGCATCCCAAGAACACCATCCCTACTGTGAAGCATGGGGGTGGAAACATCATGCTTTGGGGGTGCTTTTCTGCAAAGGAGACAGGATGACTGCACCGTATTAAGGAGACAATGGATGGGCCATGTATTGTGAGATTTTGGGCAACAACCTCCTTCCCTCAGTCAGAGCATTGAAGATGGTTCGTGGCTGGGTCTTCCAACATGGCAATGACCCGAAGATAACCAAGGAGTGGCTCCGTAAGAAGCATATCAAGGTTCTGGAGTGGCTTAATCTCCAGACCTAAATCCAATAGAAAATCTTTGGAGGGAGCTGAAATTCCGTGTTGCTCAGTGACAACCCCAAAACCTGACAGATCTAGGGGAGATCTGTGTGGAGGAGTGGGCCAAAATCCCTACTGCAGTGTGTGCAAACCTGGTCAAGAGCTACAGGAAACGTCTGACCTCTGTAATTGCAAACAAGGGCTTCTGTACCAAATATTAACACTGATTTTCTCAGGTGTTTAAATACCTATGTTCCTCACTGTATATATGCAAGCTAAAGTTTTGTGCACTGGGAATATGCAAAACACAAATGTAAGCACATGGGTGTGCAGGGAGGTCGACGCACTTCTGCGGGGGAAAAGCCGTTGGCAACATAAAAGAAATCATGTTTGTGCAAGAAAAAGGTGTTAATTTTTGCCGAACATTGTATAAGTAAGCAGCTCATCGGTTTTCAAAATTGTATTTTGCTTCTTAATGTTGACAATCTAATGTAATTAATATTTGGAAGACAGTTAGGTCAATTACATCTGTATGTGTGAGAGGGAGAGAGAGAGCGGATATACCTTTCCATACACAATGTCCCCACATGAATACCTGTTTTTAACTCAATTTAATAAAAATCTGTGATTGCAATATGTGTGTGTGTGTGTGCGCAACAGTACACCCCTATTAAAAATTATCCAAAAAATAAAAATTCCTGGCCTCTTAATAAAACAGTAAATATTATTATGTGGGTGCTGCACATATAAAGTGACCCCCCCTATTTCTGTAGCCCCTGGTTTATAGTGAGAGTCAGCTGTAAATGTCTCCCTCTGGGCAGCACCCTCTAATTTGTACTTTCCTAGAATTGCCTAACTGTTCCACTTAATTCCCCAATTACCAATACCAAGGTGGGGAGTATAAATGTATTCATTTGTGTTTGCATTTCATGACAAAAGCCTTCAAAGCATCTGGGACCAGTTTATCAGCACAGTTTACTGTATAAATCACTTGGTTTTAATCCCATAGGACACATGTGAGGATATCCAAGCATCCATCAATCCATCCATCCATTTTCCATACTACTGACCGGGTACAGCGTCATGGTTAATGTGAATATAGCTGTTGTAACTTTGGTAATTATAGTAGCTATGCCTCTGTAATTGTAATAATAAAATTTTAATTATTCAACTTTGGGATGTGAAAGGTAGGTGCCCTTTGTTACTGTATTTATAGGTATTTTTTGTATGTATATGATTTGTAAATCCATAGTCATAAATCCATATTTGTAAAACCATAGCCAATGTATAGCATGAGGGCAGCTTTTTGAAGTACAGTGGTACCTTGGTTCTCGAACTTAATCCGTTCTGGACTCCAAATGGAATCTTAAAAAGTTTCAGTTCTGATCGAATTTTTCCCATAAGAAATAATGGAAAACCAATTAATGGTTCTTGGCCCCCCAAAATAACACCTAAATATGTTTTTAAAAAAAAAAAAAAAATATGTTAAAACTGGTACTGGTTTTCAGTTAATTTACCTGGTAAAGTAAAAGTTTAAATAAATGACATAAATGCTCTAATAGTACACGTAAGTTAATGGTTTATTTATTGTTAGTTACTGTAATGTTGCGCTGCTTTATTTGGTTAATCGTCCAGTCTGTGAAGAAGGCATTCAATTTAGAATTGCATTGCAGTATGACTAATTTCCGGCCGTGTACAATTTATATTAGGTCGGCGTTCACGGTTCGACTTATGATATTCATATCGAATTCTAGGTCAAACTGGTTTGTTTGACTTTCAAGAAATTCAAGTTCTAGTGAGTTCGAAAACCGCTGTACCACTGTATTTATAATATGTCTTTAATCTGGATTGGTTTTAAGAGAATCTGATCTCTGAGTGATCAGAGAATTCCGTAGATGGTGTGTTTCTGTAAAAAGCTTAGCTTTCTCAGATAATGAGAAGAACAGTCTGTCTGTTCTCATTAAAAAAAAACACACACATCTATTTGTTTTGTTACATCTTTTAGTGTTTGAGGTTAATATAAGTGAATGAAGTCATTTCTTAATCACAACAAGTAAATTACCTCTGGCAAAAAATATGATGCACGAGAACATGCATGATCACAGCTGCCATGAAATAATCAAGTCATTTACATCATCTTTAGAACTGTCCTGCAGTTTTAAAAGTGTTTGAAATGCGCATCAAATCACTGTTACCTTAACTGCATTGTGCATGAAGAAATATTGTGTCCTGGCAAAGTCTGGCATAGGATTGATGCAGTTTAAAAACACAATTTAATTCCAAGCTTCACCTGCCCAAAAGCAGTACTGGATCAAATATAGCTCGATATAAATTGTACAAAGTAGGTAAATACACAATGTGCAAGGCTGATCTTTGAAACCCATCAAGGTTTTGAATGGGGGACCTTGTGATTGCAGTTTTACAGTCACTGAATTGAACCAGTGGGGGAAATTAGAGCCCTTAGTAAGAATCCAGGCTTCATTTGCTTTCCTTTACCCCCCACATCTGTAACCAGGCATTTGCATCCCTAATTTAGTTAATGCCAAATAATTACTCAGCCATTTGGTTTCTTTGATGCCCCATTAATTTTTCAAGTGTTTGTAACGTGGAGAGGATTTCAAACATGCATCATTTAGAGACTGTTTTAGGTCTGCCGCAGGAGACTGAGCTCACTCCAGATGCACACAAACGAACAACAAAATGACTGAAAATAAAGGAATAGCCCCTTCAGTTAGGAATGGTTACTAAAATGCAGAGGTGGAAAGTTTTAGTTTCAGAAAGTAGATATCCAGACCAAGATTTTGCTTCAACCAACCAATTGACTATAAAGAGTCACAATCAAAGAATACACAACTAGATGGTTGAAGCAAAATCTTGGTTGGGATCTCTACTTACTGAACTATCCATCTCTGCTGAAATGCATGCCTATCCCTCACCCATATAAATAAATCACAATCAACACTAATATCAGAGCTTACGTTCTTCACTGGAAACTCCAAGACAGCATTAATAATAACAGATACTTTATTGATCTTGTGGGGAAACTGTTTTTACAACTTGCTCTTTGTAGAGTAAGCTGTCTGAAAGGGTACCCTGTAGTGGCACCCAGGGATCTAGGGGGTAAGGGCCTTGCTCAAGGACCCACAGACATGCTGAGGTTGGGTTTGAACCAGCAACATTGTGATGAGAGGCACACGGGTTTAGCCCACTAAGCCACATGCCATCCCCACACTGTGTTAGTGGTGGTGATGGTGGAAAAGGCCATTCCACGTTGTTGAGTGTATGGTGCTACTGCAAACTGCCTTGATTCCTAAACGTTCAGTTATATACTTCTTGTACCCAGCAGTATCCCACAATTCCGGGGCCCCCCGGTGTGTGTGACCCTTCGTAGGTGACGGACTAACTGATAAGTGCATCTTAGTTTAGCATTTTCAGCAGAGAACTTTGCCAGCAGTGCAAGGCCCAGAGGGTGCTCAAGAAACAAAGTGGCCATTTTTTCATCCCTTTCTTCTGCTAATAGTTTCAAGACACTTCCTTTCTGAGAATGTCCAGGATAGAGTCATTTTCTGTCATTGTGCTTTTCCCTCATTTTATGCTTTGCTAAGTCATTTCTTTTATTGAGTCACGAAGATAAGCAGACTAAGCAATATCTTCTCCTTTAAATGCCAAATTTTATACCTCAGAACACCTCTGACAGCGGATAATACAAAATTTACTAGGATCAATCACTGTGCAAAATTTGGTCTGTCTCCAGGGATTTAAGATTAACTTTTATCTGGTCTCAGCTCAGTTATTCATGCGCTGGAAAGTACGTAACATCTCCTCAGTAAGCTTGACCGGAGAATCTATGTAAAGCTTCTTGTTTACAAAGCTTACGAACCATTCCTATTAGTATATTGACAATTATGAGCCAAAATGTTATGTGGACATTATTCTCGGGAGGTGACTTCACATTGTTTTCTCTCCTTTTTTCCATTTTCTCCCCTTGCTGGTCTCTTGTAAACTAACATTTAACCTTCACAGTAACTAACCGAAACCATCTGCTATTTGTCCTCCACCCTTAATTGGCTTTAATAGCAGCATATTTTACTGGTTGCCCCTAAGAGGCGTATTTCTCTAACACTTAAAAATGTTGTGCCCTCATTTTCTTGCTATCCATGGCTCTGTATTCTTTTTTTAAGCGGGGTCTTGCTTCATGATTGCAGCTGATGGTAAGGCTATTATTATCATTATCATGTCATAATTACATCAAAATGGCTTCAGCTCACCAGTGATAGAACTAATATGGACTTGTGATAAGCAGTTTTGTAATCATTGCACTGCAGAGGAATACATGCACATGCCAGTTATAAAATCTCCGAAATCCTGTTGCCGAAAATTACCTAAATTACCCAATTTCAATTTGTTTCCATTATTGTACTTTTTCTGCAGTATTAAAAGTATGTATAGTTAAAAAGGACAATTATAACAGTGAATATTTCATACAGTTCCGCTTCTGCCTGTAGAACACAGTTGATGAGTTGCTTTTTGAAACTGGATTCCAATTAACTTCTTGAGACAAACTGTAAGTAGGATTAGAAATTGCTAAACTTGTCTATATGAATATTTATCTTGCTGCAGACCGCATTAATTTATCCGTGATCAGTATATGATATTTATTGTTCTTTGTATTCTAATACAAAATCCAAATAAAACAGTGTTTCTGAAAGTATTCATATAATTATTTCATTATTACTATAACACAGTCTGTTCATATTGCCTGGGAGATTAGATTTTCATACCTACTGTAATTCGAATTGCTCAATGTCTACAGCACCATATTTTTCTGCATAAAAAACATTCATTCTAAAGGACAATCAGGTCTAATTCTCTGATGCTACAGCTGAGTTGAACATGTTTTTCTTACTGTGTTAACATTTTCAAAGCTCCAGTGTCATATATGGATAATTAAAAGTATAAATAAAAATTGCTAAACCCAATTAAGGTTCTACATTACTTTATATCCATGCACTGCTGCTGCTGTGAACAATCATAACATTCCATATAAGTAACACTGTAGGTTAATTTCTGCTCATCTTAACCAATCGCTGATTCGATGCTGTGTACAGTAATTAACAGAATCCCACAGGTATGATCTCTAATTGCAGCATACAGTATCATTATACTGTAGGATAATTGTATATCTATCTGTACATTATATGTTGTACATTAACACCTTAATTCAAAATAATTTATACCCTATAGTCTAAATATTTCACATTTGTTAGTTCCATGTCAATCCTGTCTGGTGTTGTGTAACACTCTTTAAATATCTCTTATTCCCTTGTTCATCCTGAGCCATGCTCGGTATATGCTGCCATAGCCGTATCTGCTGGAGCTTACATACTGCACTCACCTAACTTTTAGCACTGCCTATAGTCTCCCCTACTTTGACTAATGGCATATTTTATTTCCCCTACTCCTCCTGAGGGGCGCTGCCTGGAGACCTCAATCTATCAAGACGTCCAGCACACCATGCAACATGTGACGTCGCCACTACCAATGACGTTTGTGCATGCAGCTCGCCGTCCTGTCTATGTCATCCTCCATGTATGACCCGCTGCCTGCCTTCTGGTTGCCTGGCGATTGAAGGGACCGTCAGCCCCGGCTTGTCATCTCCCCCTTGCCCCCCGGTTGTGACTCAAACCTTATGACTTAGACAGTTTAACTTAGCACTTCTCTGCCGGCCCCTGGAGGATGGGCTCCCCTTTTGAGTCTGCTCCCTCCCAAGGTTTCTTCCTTCTCGGGAGTTTTTCCTTGCCAGTGTTGCCTATGGCTTACTCACTGGGGTAGGGATGCTGTAAAGCTCTTCGAGTCAATGTAATGTTGTGATAACACGCTATACAAAAGTAAATGTATTTGTTGTTTTTTGTGCAAACCCAGCGGCTCCGAGCTCCCTCCACATTGCTGCTGGCCTCCTGGCCTGTAATTCCACCGCCGATGATCTTGCTTTTATGTCTGCCTGACCTGCTCCCCATCTTCAGTGGATTGTGTTATATTTGTATTGGACGTTCATTCACCAGAAACTGCTTTCCTGTAAAGCTAATGCTGCTCCCTCATCAGTCACCTGACATCCCCTCTGTCCTTTTTGCCAGAACCCACTTTGCCCCTAAACCTGTAATCCATCTCCCTTGACCCAGGTAATCCACCCTACAGTCCCATCTATCACAGATTCCGAGAGCCCCTCTAATTCAGCCAGATAGAACCTCATAGACTAGCTCCTTAGTCGTCCTCTGTTTCATCCAGAAACCCCCCTCTAGTGCAGTTCCTCAGCCCCAGATGAGAACACAAGAACATAAGAACTATACAAACGAGAGGAGGCCATTCGGCCCATCAAGCTCGCTTGGGGAGAACTTAACTAATAGC
>JABFEA020000017.1:17441912-17471734 GCA_019775915.2 Cyphomyrus plagiostoma | reverse complement strand
CAGGCAATAGTGGTGGTGCTTGGGGGGTGGAGTGTGGTGGATTACAGCAACCACACGTTTGACATGACATCCGCTGGGGGGGCGGGGGCCCGCGCCCCCGGGGGCGGGGGGGGGGCCGCGCCCCCCGGGGGTGAGCCCGGCATCAGCCCTAGATCATTGTGTCTCATGTATCTATCTATTCATCTATTCATTCATGTGTTCATTCTCTCTCTAGAATTAATCCAACCTATCAATAGACGGGCTTTGTATTGAATTACACAGGGAAATTGGACCTTTTCAGCTTTCAATAATTTTTCAGTAAAACTCCAGAGGAGAATAGTCCTTCTCTAAATTTCCAGGCAGCAGAGAATAGTCCTCTTCTTAAATTCTTCTAA
Organism: Cyphomyrus plagiostoma; assembly: GCA_019775915.2. NCBI lineage: Eukaryota > Metazoa > Chordata > Actinopteri > Osteoglossiformes > Mormyridae > Cyphomyrus > Cyphomyrus plagiostoma. The sequence continues at coordinate 17,471,360 of JABFEA020000017.1, read as the reverse complement.
CACGTTAGACTGACAGTAGGTTTTTTGTTTGCCGTTTGACTCTGTAGAGTTCACTTTGGTATGAAACAGTGGGCTCAGGCCAGTGTAATTATGCTGATTGAATTGTCTGCAGTTGTTAGTGTGACTCCACAGCTGTGGGTTTATTTCCAAGTCTTTATTTCCTTGCTGAATTTTAGTGATCTTTTAGATAAGGCATTCCGATGCTTTCCTCCACAGTCTGGCAAGCTCCTGGCGAAAAACAATTACCAGTGTGCAACAAATTGTGATAAATTGCTGTATTTAATTCAGTCCAAGAAAAGCGAATCTATTTTCCTTTTCTTGGGGCTGTTTGAAGGCGGTGTGTTTCGGCTCTTTCTCTGTCGATTCTGTAGGCTGCTTCTCCTCCAAACACAGTGGTTAATCACCCTAATTGTGGCAGCATTCTGTAAATTCATCACGGGCCTGGTGACAGGGTGCGGGTGTTGGTAACCTGACACGGGGAGTGTCTGGCGGCTTCTGGTGATTTCTGAGCGTGTGCAGGCCATGCTTGCTGCAAGCTTGCTGTGGCTCCTGAGCCCAGCCCTCGGGTACTTGGAGGACACAGAAGTAAAAGCAGTTTTGCATGGGGATGGATTTTCCCGGACGGTGCTTTCATCAGTATATCCAAAGCCTCTCTTTTGGAGAACTCCTGTGGAGTGCGGAATTTATTGGAAGGAAAGAGCAGTTTCATAAACACACGTGGCGTTCATTTTGTAAATGCTCCCTAGGCAAGCTACGAAAGTGATTTCAGCCATGTCTAAGTATAAACAAAGTTTTGTATTTAAGATGTGTCACATATGAATGTGTGTATGAAGCTTGTGGCCATGGAATGCATCACAGTGACTGAGCGTACTTTTAATCCTCATGCCGGACCATTTGTTCAAAATTCTTTTTATTGTTTTTATCAGTGTAACTCAGCCTGTTGCTCACTGGCATCATGAGTTTCCACTCTGCTTTCTGTCTTTTCAGCTTCCACAGTGCTGCAGTTGCCCTATGTACCGATGGCTTCTCAGCCCCAACTGGCGCCCTCACTATGCTCGTGAGTAAACTGACCAAGATGGCGGGGGGCCATGTTAGATCTTGCACCTTAACCTGGAGAGTGGTAATGTCAGTGAGGGATGTGCTGCAGTTTCACATCTAAATGTAAAGACACACCGGCATGAAAGATATCCAGTGCCTCCGCAGAGTCCATCAAAAATGGGCATGACCAGATTATACGGTATACCATGGTAGGTTGGGTATACTATGGTGTTTTTATTCAGTGAATGAATAGCACTACTTCTGAATTAGGGGTGGAACGATTCAAAAAATGTACGGTTGGGTTCGTATCATGGTTTCTGGTCTCAGTTTTAGGTTTGTTTCAGTTCACTTTTTTTTCTGTTTTGTCAACACTCCTGAAATTCCATACATCAGCAGTAGATAATCCACCATTTACAGTTTTTAAAATATCAGTTATTCTCAAGGACGTGTCATGTAGTCCTGTAAAAACTGAATGAATGAGGCCGTTTGGCATTAAGCACGTCATTGAAAGGTTAATGCTGGGAGTGATTTTTATACAGTAAATGGGGAGACATTGCTAATTTAAAAATGCTTTTCATTTATTTTGCAGAAAAGATTTAGAACTATTTGCCTTAAATTCTTGCTCAGAACAAATAGTTATTCACTGTTAAATCTTAAATTGAGAAAAAAATATTATTTTAGTTAACTGTGGTTGGTTGTGGTTCTTACAAAAATTGTCTAAGAAACTGAAAGTGGAAAATGGCTCTTAATGCTCTGACCCCTAAATTGGTGTAAACAAAAGAACTCTGACTTTACTATTTTTATGACCAAAAATATAAGCAAAGGCCATCAACATAAAGTGAAGCATAAGATCAACCAGCAATAGACATTCATTTCTTTAAAATAAACACATATAACACATTTTCAAATCCATGACTGGCATTTCTTAATGGAAGGATTTTTAAAGGTTTCTCCTTAAATTAGCAGACCATTAACATAACATGCAGCATAAAGCAAACTAATAAACACTGCACTGTTTCAACACAACACTGCTCTGTTCATTCTATTTATATGTTCTTCTGCAAGAAGATCAGTTTGTTCACATTCTCTACCAAGAGACGAGATCTACTTGCAGTGACAATGTGCCCTGCTATAGAGAAAACTCTCTCACTTGCTAGAGATGTACCTGGGACAGCAAGGTAGCGTTGTGCCATCTTAGCAATGCAAGGGTACTTAAGCTCATTGCATTTCCACCATGCAAGTGGATCTGCATCCACAGAAATGCAGCCTGTGGCCTTGCATGACATGACTTCTCCCCGAGTGATGCTGCACAATGGCTTGGGGGGGGGGGGGGTCTTTCCTCTATAGAGAGCTCTCCAAATAGCTCTGCCACCACAGATTTGTTTTTCTGGGGAGGACATGACATCGCTGATGTCTCCGGCTCTGCCGCTGAGGATGAACTGACCACCTGAGCATTATTGGCTTTACCCTGTGGTATAAAAAGGCAAACGGCGTGGCAGTTTTGAAAATATTAATAACAGCAAAAAACTTTCATGATCTCCACTGGACAGTGGGAAAATAAAATGTCGCTAAGGCACAGATATGCGGGAGGGAGTATTGTACTGCGACTCGAGTATTTTCACCATATGCTGAAATCCCACATCATCCACCGCGGCATAAGGCTGCAAAGCTATAGCTATGAAACATCCCAGTGCTTTAGCTACTGCCCTGTCTGACGTTTCACTGCGAGGCTGTTTAAAAGCAGCGGTGAGTAGCACTTGTTCTTTCCTACGCGACACTCTCTTCTTTGTGCTGTCAGTTGACACACCGGGATGCTGTCTCCACAGATGAGTCAACACAATGGACGTGTTGCTGGTAGCTGAAGCACCACCTATCGCACAGTGCGTGCACACAGTCACAGTTTTATCCACTACTTTCTTACCGCCATCACTCTAGGTAGCATAATATCCAAAATGATCGCATACAGCAGACCGAAACAATGCTGCAGTTGGCGCAATATGTTTTTAGGCTACTGTGTCCATACCTTTGGAGCGAAGTGGTGTAATCCCTCAGAGGGTTCGTGCTGTATTTCTCTATCAAGCTGCACTTTGTGACAGCCCAGCGTCAGAAGCTCACTGCTGACTGCCGTCGCTAGTTTGATCTGCAAGCGTCTGTGCTCTGTGTCCAGTCTCTGTCTTCCAGTTTGGTTCCGTCTCAGTGCTTGGTTCTTCACTCCACCTTCATCCTTGGGTTTTAGTGTTTCAGTCCTGGTGAACTGTAGATGTACAAAGCACTGCGGGTTATCACTAATCTACTCAAAACAGAGAGACAACCCTAGCAGGACATACCTCTATATCTGGTTTCGTATATATATCGAGTTTGCATTTTGTTATTAATCAGGGATGCAAACTTGTCAGTTTTCTGCGAAATTCCCAGTTTTTAGCCCAAAATAGGTTTATTTGTGTGATTTTTATAGATTCAATAACTTTTCCAGTTATTGATATTGGACAGAATCATAGGTAATAAAATGATAATGTCGCCTTATACAGAATAAACAAAACAAACAAAGACCAGTCAGTCCTGTCTTCAAAATGACACTTGCACCTGAAGACTGAAGAGGGTCAAGCTCAGGGATGAGACGGTTACTGGTTTCAGAGTAAACCGTGGTATACGTCCCAACAGAAAGTATTACTGTTAAAATTTTAATTATCATTAAACCTGTGCTTGATTGCCATATTTTAAAATACTGACATTGAATACTGTCCACCATCAACCAAAGTTAGCAGCAGTCTGCCACATGCAGGCACTGCATGCAACATGGGCTTGGTTTGGGTCAGTGAAAACATGGTGGAAGGCAGTTTCTGCCATCAGAGACTTTTCAGGCTGACAGGATGGGCAAGTTGTATCCTTGTCACCTTTTTCACCTACGATGAGTTTGCATCCCTGACTAATTCTGAATTAAAAACTGAACCTTGGCTGCCTTATAGGAAACAAGGCTTTCCTTGTGAGATGTGGTGAGACGCTTATAGTCTCTAGTCTCTGCTGAGTGGAAGAGCATGTAGCCACTCGAGCTCCCCACAAGAACCCCGTGCAGGTCTACTGTCCCGTGTCAAGTCATTTAACATTAGCAGCTAAGACTTCCTGCTTTTGTGTCCAAAACAGAATGTACATTGGCTTTCACGAAGAGCCCAAAAGGCAGTACTTTTGTAAAAGCCTTCCAAATAAATGCCCAGCCTTGTTTGGTTTCACATTCATTAAGGGCTGCATTTGAGCTTTTGGCTTTCTCTGGCTCTCAGAATGAGCATTGCTGAGACTGCTGCAGCGCCACTCCAAGGTCATAGGGAACATTACTGAGTTACTATCGGAAAAACGTCAAAGTGGTTTTTGGAGCAGTGGCTGCTTAGTGGATAGTAGGGTGGCATTATGTTTTTTAAATGTTAAAACTTTTATGAGACTTCAAACTTAAGTGTGATTGCTTGCATTGATTTTGGGAAGAATCTGGGGCCTTGCAGTGCTAATGAATCATTCAGCCAAAGGCAGCAGTCACTTTGTCCATTAACTGATTGATACTACAAGTTCAGTTTGTTCAGCCCTTTCCAGCTTTTATGGCCCTAACATGTGACCATTCCCAAGTTCATTGGCTATTCTTTGTTTTCTTTCTGTGAATGATCCTCTGTTTTGTGCAATGGAAGTTTTGCACAGCTACTTTTGGGTAAGATATTTTACTGACGTTCACCCCGCCAAATGGTTATTAGCATTGTTTTTGTTTCTTTTCTGGTTTGACTGGTTGCCCATTTATAACTACCATAAAGAACTACCCAAAAGGTATACGGTTTCCCTCTGTGCACTGAAGCGAAGTAATATCTTTAGCATTAGCATAACATTGTACCAATATAGAATAACTCATTTAATTATTGCCCATTCTAAGTCTAGGCTGGCATTAACACTAAACACATAGGTTGCCCAGCGGCTCTTTTAGATCCAGGTTTGCATACAGACTGTGTATTTATTTTTAATGTAATGAATGTGTTTAATTTTGAAGGCTATTGAATCTGATGGCTGATGGTGAAGTGTGTTTACAATCAACGGCTTCATTTAGCTAATTGCTGTAGCGTTGGATACAGTGTGCAGACTGTAAATGGAGACTTTTGTTAGCCTTGCCTACTTTTATGGAATGGTCATATGGTCAAATGTTTTTAATGTGAGTCAAGTCATTCTCCTTGTGTCCACATAGTGAACCCTGCTTACCCTTACCAGGGTAATCAATAGTAATAAAAGAGAGAATGCTTAGAAACCATCTATCAGCTGAATTGATCGATCGCCATGGGAACACAGCATCCAAAAGGTTGCTTGTACCATTGCTTTACCTCCTGCTGGATCACAAAGGCATACACATTTCTTTGTATTCTCTACCATTCCCTACCCTGTGGAGAAACTCTTTTTTTGTCCGTCCCATCTTGCTCTCCGTGAGACTCACAGACACATAGGTGAGAGAAAGGGTCATAACGCAGGGTGGGCCATTGTCCAGCACCCCTGGAGTGACTGGGCCTTGCTCAAGGGTCCACAGCAGCATCGGTCTGCTGGCCACAGGATTCAAACCAGCTACCCTCAGCTCACGAGTCCTAACCTATTGAGCCACACCCCACCTCCAATATGTGTGTTTAACTGAACTAACCGGATAAAGGCAGTGCTGCCTTCTGATTGCCAGCATCAGTGTGCAATGTTCAGGGTGCCTGGGGGTGCAATGCATGGACCATCCACACATAATGTTTGTAAATGGTGGACTTCATCTGACGCTGTGTGAGATGGCCTTCATATTGGCAAATGGAAATGCACTGATTCCCCCAACCTCCATAGAGTATTTATATTGGCGATTAAACCCATTTTTATGAATCAGGGGACTCAACAGAAAGATGTATTTTAACATTTCTGAATCAATTCCATTGTTTAATGTTACTCATGGCATTCATTTCACAATTGGTTTCCTTTGTTTACCCTGTAGTGGTCAGTGAACATTTGCTTTCATAAGCAGATATGTCAATGAAACACACAGCTTGGATGGACATCAATTCTGAAACCTTAAATATGGAAACATATCCTCTCCCCATTCTCTTGTAAGTGGTATTTACCATATTAGACTAAGGGCGATAAATCAAACGTTTGTTTGGATTTTGTACATTTTATAACAGACAGGATACAGTAAAATCATACCAAAGAGAGTCCTTGGTTGCCTTTATAGAGCAACTCTATAATAAAAAAAATTTAAAAGACCCTTAAGTTAGACTTCAGACTGGAAACTATTAGAGTTGGTTTATTTCTTTTGTTTCAGTAACATAATATAAAAATAAACCCAGATGGTGGTGGGAAGAAGCAAAAAGCAGGTTCTGATAAACAGTCCTGTTGAAATACCTCGGGCCCTAGGCATATGTAGGATGAGTCTCTGCCGTGGAAGTCATTTTACCCTGAATCCATGGGAAGGGGATAAAACTCTCATGTCCAAGCGAAGCTTCACATTGTTTTGACTGCACCCCCTGTCAGACACTTACTGAAAAAAGTGGCCACAAAGCGAGAGTTGCAGAGTGGTGCCGGGCTTTCGGGCTCCGAACGGCAGAAGCCCGAGGCGACCTTTAAGGTAGCAGCCGCTGAGTGATTCCAGCGTACGGCTGAGCATGACGTCTGCGATGTCAGTTCAATGCAGACGCTCACCCTGCCGTTAGTACTTTCTGAGTCCTGTGCAAACGAACAGGGATCTGAAGGCAGGAATGAATTTCAGCTGGCAGGAATGTATCCACCGTATATCCATGGATCGTTTTGGCTCTGGTTTCTGTATATGGGAAAGTGATACTGAAGTGATTGAGATTGATCCTAGAATGAAAAAATGTGGCCTTATTTAGATTTCAAAATAAAAGTAAAAATAAACAATACTGGGTTGTCAAGCATATTTCAGTCTAGGATTACAGTATGTGTTTAAATATATACTGTATATTTTAAGCATTATCCCAATATAAGCATAAGAATTCTGCGAAAGCTTTCTACACTTCCCAGTACTCCCAACTTTCTCATCCCTTTTAGTCTTTTCTCATTTCCTGCTTTTATTTGGCAACTCTTAAGAGCATAATATTGAGGAAGGTGCCTATGTTGAGCTTTCCCGACACTCGTATCAGCGGCTCCTCACACTTGTGGTCTTATCGCAATGCCTGATAGGCCAGTTTAGGAATACCTAATCTTATCCCAATGCCTGATAGGCCAGTTTAGGAATACCTAATCTTATCCCAATGCCTGATAGGCCAATTTGGGAATACCTAATTCTAATGCTTGATAGGCTAGTTTGGGAATACCTAACCAACTGCTTTCCTATGCCTATGCCTACATTTGCCTACCTATGTTAGCAAATGAAGTTTCCCCAACATGCAATTTAACTTTTTAGAATTTACATCCCAGTTATAAATCTATTCCCTTTGTTATAGCTCAGTCTAAGTGTACTAGCTCTAACGTTATCAATGTCAGCCAGGCTCTGATGGCTGTGTGCTCCTTAGATCACAATATATGCTGTGTGTACCTTATGCTGTTACTCACAGCCCTACTGCCTGAGTGATTATTACAGCCCAAAGAGATCCCTGTCTTGAAAGCCTCATGTGTTCTTCCTGTAGTGCTCAGCCAATGGAGGTGGATGGCCAGGACTCATTCAGGAAGGTTAGTGCCCTCTAAAGACAAATCAAAGTAAAGGAGACTTTGTGCCTATAGGGTTGTTTTACAGTGCAAGACATAAAAAGGACTTTGTTTTGCATTTGTGTGGGACCTGTCAAACTGCTGTTTCTGTAAGGCTTTTTTCAGGGTAATTTAATTTGCTTTGAAATGAATGTGAGAAACAAAAGAAGCAAAAATGTGTTAATATTTACATTTCTATGCCTACATGTATATATTTAGCATATGTACCTGTGTATATGCAGTTGTCATTATGTTTTATAGCAGGGTTCTTCAAATCTGGCCCTCGATTCCAAATCCAGGCCTTGTTTTCAGTTCTCCCAGGTAGTTAAGTTAAATAATTATTGATTCTGATTGGTCAGAGGCTTCACACCTGGCTGACAGCTAAAGGAAGGCTGGAAAACCAGCAGGGCTCGGACCTCGAGGACCGTGATTTGAATAACCCTGTTTTATAGTGTGGGATACAGTTTCTTTGCTATTGTGCTGTCTATAATTATAAATATGGAAATGCATTACAGTCACATTTGAAAGGATTCTAAGTAAAACTTCTGTGGGCTTATGTATACATTCAAATTAAAAATGGAATTTGTTGTGAAAGGCTATTTTGCCAAGTAAAAATTCATCATTTATTATGTATTGTGCAGGATGGCATTTTTTGGTAATTTGGAAAAAAAAAATCAAAATACTGTGAGAAACTGCTTCACACTATGTATGGAGGAAACAGCCCAAAGGCAGATCATCTCTGTAGAGCCCTACAGCCATGTTGTTAAGCTCCCTCTGGGTATGATAAACTAGCCTGCAGTCACCCCCCTTTTTCACAGCCCGAGATGGAGGGCCAGGTCTCCAGACTGTCCCTGATCAGGCCAGCTTCCTATGGACAGATTGGTGCGTAAACTATCATGAACCGTGGAAATGTATGAACGCTAATTCCTTTATTCTCCGCCAAGTATAAACTTCTGAATGGTTTTTTTCTACATTAGCATGTAATGTCCATACAGGTATACTATGATATCCATACATCCATTTTCTGAAACCACTGAATCCCAACTGGGGTCACAGAGCCTATCCCAGGAGCAATGGGCACAGGCAGGAACCAACCCTGGGCAGTTACCAACACACCACAGGGAGCACAAACTCATAGGGCCAATTTAGTCTCACCAATCAACCTATCCTGCATATTTTGGACCGTGGGAGGAAACCAGAGCCCCCAGTGATAACCCACGCAAACACGGGGAGAGCGTGTGAACTCCACACAGAAAAGACCCAGGACCGAACCCAGGACCTTCTTGCCTTGAGGCAGCAGCGCTAATCACTGCACCACTACGCCTCTCTGGAACAAGATATTTTACCTACAGTAATATACTACAATATTGTTTTAATTGTGAAATGATTTAGTCTGCTGAAGACATGCAGGATTCAGATGAGCTTTCCAGCAGGCTGATAGCGGCATATGAAGGAGCGAAGCATCTCCTGCGGGTGTGTTTGACAGGTTGCCTAGCCGGGAGACTCTGGTCAGCTTCAAACTTTCCCCTAGGGAAGACTGTTATTGTTACAAAACTCCAGGACACAATTTTCTGAGTTTTACTGTTTGTGCAGGACTGAATTAATTAACTCCAATTAATGAATTGGCCTTGTCATAAAATGGAAGGATCGACGTTGTTAGTTGGGAATTTGTGAGGCAGATGCAAACATGTGACTAAAAATTGAGTTTTTTAACTTTTAAGCAGTATTTATATAACTGACTTTTCCAACAAAACCCCACAGTCACAGCTTGAGAATATGTTCTAGTGTATGGTGCTATTTGTTTCTAAATAAAACAGTCTCTTAAGCACCTGAAATTTTATTGTGCCTCCAGGCCAAACTAAAAGACATGTTGTAATGCAGTGTTGTTGCAAATGGCAGTAATTACACCGTGAGCTCAGCGTGAGATGCAGGGCCAAGGTTTCCTCTCCGCTGGATGGCGGCTTTCTCAAGTGAACGTCCTCGACGTTTGCTGAGACATTAGAGCATTAAAGCTGTTTTTTTTCCTTTTTAATCGGCTTAATTTTTGTGATGTTAATATTTCCCAGTGATATACATAGATGTTTGGCCATGCATTGTCGCACTCTATAATTTCAGCAAAAATTGCATTTTATGGAAAGAAAAATCTATTTAATGAGGCCAAGAAACCATGATTCTTAAAGTGTGGCCTGACCTGTTGGATAATTGACATTTTTAATGAGAAGCCATGGAATTCTTTGATCTAAAAATGTATGTTCTTAATTTAGGGAAACGTGGTTTTTATGCTGCATTTTCCCTCCACCTTGCCGGTGTGTCTGAGTCATTTAAAACAACATTCCATCTAGCATCATTTTGACATGATTCCCTTACAAACAAATGTAGGGATGATTAAAATCCATCTTCTTGGGTTTTATAGAACATGTACAACACCAGGCAAGTGTTCCTCAGAATGACCAAAGCTCATGGGACCCTGTCAGCTATTTCAAAACTTAATGAAACATGAAGAACGTCTGATTACAGATATGGAACAGATTAACTTTAAATGAATATGACTGAACACAAAGACCAGTATACCTTTGCCGAACTCCTCTTTCAACAGGTTTTTTGTTTTTTTTTTTAAGGCATTTTACTTTATCTATATGCTACAGGTTACTTTATACAGGCATTTATTCTCTAGAGAATAAAGCTGTTTGAAAAGGTGCACAATATTAATACTTCTTTCAAGGTTCTTTTAATCTTGCAGGCCTGGGTTGACATTTGGTCTGTGTGTGATGTAGCTGGTCTCTTTTTTAGGGTCCATCCACTGCAGGTCCTCCAGTCAGAGCTCGCTTATGATTGGTCAACATTCGGAAAGGTCCACCACTGTCAGGTAACTTTGCAGTTGGAGTCACAAGCACACCGGACATCGGAGCAGTACCTCAAGTCATATGGCAGGATGGGGGTAGTTCTGTTTACTGAAATTTGGACACACAGGATGTGTGACCACTGGCTCGTCAAAAGTACATCCATCCATCCATCCATCCATCCATTCACCCATCCTTTCTTCCATTCTTATCCAGTCACGTAGGGAAACATTTCAAATTCACCATATCAGCAATCACAACAAAACAATACATCTGCAAGTGGTCGTGGTTGTATTTGCACAATCAGCCCACACACACAGCAAAGTTATTAGGAAAGAATCTGACCAGTTTTCTTTTTTTCCAGTTTTCCCTTTAGCTTGGTGTTCTTAGGAGGTACATGTTGAATTTTTCAGACACACACACCTTAGTGGAAACTGTAAATTCATGTCACATTATGATGTCTTAGGACATCGCAGCAGCCACCAGCCCAGCCCCAGTCGCCTTTATTTTAACCAGAGGAACACTCAGAACACTCAGAACACTCAGAACACTCAGAACACTCAGAACACTCAGAACACTCAAGAAGTTTCTGCTAACAGGCTATAGCAATAGTGCAGGGAAAAGTGTAAAAAAGACCAGATGCAATATTCATCTACAGATCAAGGCATGAAAAGTAGTATTTACTTGTTTGTCCTGCGTTTTGTTTTAGGCGCCAATGTCATACAAATTCTAATGGATATGCACTGATTTTAAAAGAGTCTTCCAATTTCCAACACTGCCATTTTGGACTGAGATCTTCAGACATTGAATCTGGTCCTGCATCTCTTCCTTAGGACCAGCAATGCTTATGAGCTGTCAGGCAGCATGCGTGGTGACCTGACAGGTCAATCGCAGACGCTGTCCTGCCACAGAGGGTCGGCCCGGGAGCTGCCTGGGTTCAAAGCCCCGCCGCTCTTGCGCCATTCGTCCATGGCATCCCTGGAGCCCCGCCCATACAGCCTGGCACGAGTGCTCCCCAAGTGACAGCAGGTCAGCAATCAGAAAGGCAGCATCTCACTGTGAGGCAGGTGGGCTGCAGGTCACCCAAAAACACACCAGCTTTGTTGTACGTCAGGTGACTCGTTTTTCCCATGATTGTCCATTACTTTCAGGTGACTAAAGCCTTGCAGGTGCTGTAGTATGTAACATAACCAGTAAACACAACCAGTACAGCACTGATTACTGTTGCTTAATAATATTTGATTGCCTGTTTAATTCAGCTATAGTTTTCCCCTGTCAATTTTATATTAATTCACCGACATTTTCACCTGCAAAATATATATATATATTTTTTTTTTAAAAAAAACAACAATATGTTAGAGTACATTATTAGCCAGCCACCTAGTAATGTACCAGACTTATGGGTGTGCGCCTACATTTTAAAGGGTCGATTGCTGTGTTCTACATCACAAGGAGCAGCCAGCTGGTTCTGTGTCTGTGCTGCTTTTTATGCTCCACATTCTCTATCCTACATCTAGGGCATTGCTTCCAAACCAGTCCTCGGGACCCCAGATGGTCCACGTATTTACTCCCTCCAAGCTTTCTACCAGACAGTCCACACTTTTGGTCACTGGAGAAGAAATGTGGATCCCCAAGGAATGGTTTGAGAAACACTGATCTAGGGAAGCTTTCATGGGTAATTTAGAACATTTCATTTGTGGTTTTAAAAAATGACAGTGGCATAATTTCAACCAGCAGATTTCCACAGATGAGATTTTTGATTTCATGACTTGGGAGCTCAATGACTTAATCATCTGTCTGGTGTTTAAAGCTAAATGTTAGTTAATGAAAGTAAATTAAGACTTTACAGTGGAAATTTAATGAGTGAGAAGAATCTATAAGAATCGAAAAAGCCATTAAAAACAAAAAAATATGTGATACAATACCAGTGAAGAAAAACCTGAAGAGCATAAAGGAGGTTCTGCACAGGTTCTGCTCAACCCTGGACCCAGTTGCAGGCATTGATTATCTGGAGTGCCCAATGAGATGGGAATCAATGAAGAAATCTTTGAAACCTGTGTGTTCTCATGAAGACCACCAGGTTGTGCTATTTAACTCTGCTAAAAACATGTTTGCAGATTGTCATTCTCAGCCTTACGTATGCTTGCTTACACTGTAGCACTAAGCATTATGGGTAAAGACAAAGCCATCTACCCTGAAGGGTCTTAACTGGGGCGTTGCAGTGGTACTCAAAACCAGAAGTAGTGCCAGAATTTCTCCCATAAAATATCTGGCTGTACAAATGAGTTTACAAGCTGCTTTTGTTAATAGCATCAGCTAAACAACAAAATAATGCATTGCGGCACTTCCCAGTGGGCCATAGTCCGAGTATAAATACAGTTAGTTTCTTATGCAGTTCAGAGTGCTTAATGGAAGCATTAGAACATTTAAACAGGAGGTAGAATACTATCTGCTAGAATACCATTATTACTATCTGATTTATGCCTTCGATGTTTGTTCTTTGTGTATAAAAACAGGTGAGAGAAATGCATGCATGGCCATAGGATCCCAAGACAAGCAGCCAGCGAGGACTTTAAAGGACATGATGTAATGTGTGTAGAGCCTTGGAACTTTGTGTTGGGTTTTGAATGTTTACTTGTAGCTTGCTGGGTGCTTGTGTCTCCCATTTGGTTGCAGAGGATGTTTCTGGAGTGGGCCAGTAGCGCATGTACTAAGCAGCAATTAAAATGGTATGAAATTAGCTACATAGCAAAGTGAATCGTTTCAACAAAGGGAAGACTTGTGTTTTTGAGTAGTGAGAAAGTGTGAGTTTGAGTTATGAATACACTTCCTCAGCTGCATTTCATACATTACAAAATTACAAAGTGATAAAAATGTTACATAAAAGTAAGGAGTAACTAGTTAGTGTTTAAAGGAAAAAACAACTTGACAGAAACAAAGACTTCCATCCATCCATCCATCATCCAAACCGCTTATCCTACTGGGCCGCGGGGGGTCCGGAGCCTATCCCGGAAGCAACGGGCACGAGGCAGGGAACAACCCTGGACGGGGGGCCAGCCCATCGCAGGGCACATTCACACACCAGTCACGCACACACATGCACACCTAAGAAACAAAGACTTGAGGAACACAAATAGATTCTCAGTGATCCAACCATTCACACATTGACCATGGGGGAAATAAACGCTGTGGTTAGTTATATTGTTATTTCGACTGTTTTTCTGGGCAGTATAGTGTCAAGTAAAAAGATGTAAACTATCATCATTGAATTTGACCCATACACATATCTGTTGATTGTTGAATTGAAACATGTAGCTTATTCTGTTAGCCAGACTTAATTGAAACACATAGCTCATCCAGCTACCCAAACCTAATCAGAACACGCAGCTCATCTGGCTACCCAAACCCAATCAGAACGCGCAGTTCATCCGGCTACCCAAACCCAATCAGAACGCGCAGCTCATCCGGCTACCGAAACCCAATCAGAACGCGCAGCTCATCCGGCTACCCAAACCCAATCAGAACGCGCAGCTCATCCGACTACCCAAACCCAATCAAAACAGACAGCTATCTGGGTATCCAAACCTAATGGAAATGCATAGCTCATCCTGCTAACTGAAAAATGTAACTCAACCAGTTAGATGAACCTAATCGAAACACTTTCAAAACCCAATCAGCTGTGCTAAAGTAGCTGTGCTGTACAGTAGTGAACAAGGCCCTCAGACAAAAATACACGTGCCGTAATTCAGCAACATGTGGGAAGAAGGATAGGGGGACGCAGTCATTGCATTTTGGAAGCCATTGCGAGCTCAGGCAGCAGGACCCGGTTTCCAGGTGAGCAGCTCAGAGCGTGTATCGCTAATCTCTGTTCAGTTACACTGTATGAGAAGACAGGAAGCATTATTTGATAGGAGAAAAACGCATCTGACTGCAGATGATTATGGAAGTCATAACTGTTTAGTAAAAACACATTGTTACTTTCATGCCATCGAGGTCAGGCTTATTTTGTTTCAGTATTACAGGCCATAGTGACGCACTTCATCTTTTGTTCAGATTTACAAATCATATCCTGATTTAGTTCTTTAGTTCTTTATTTTTAATATGAGGGAAACTAATGTTTCCTGTCAGTACGAAGTGACCTTGGATTTTCCACAGGTCCAGGACGCCATTGTATCCAGACTCAATCTGGAGTTGATTTTTCAGTGGCCATCTTTCTAATAATCTGGCTCTCTGCATCAAAGATGGCTGTGGAGAACGCTTACTGTTTGAGCATCACCAATGGAAGGACATGCAGAGCTTAATGCATACATGGAGCCACTGTGGATTCAGGGCTAAATCAACAGACTACAGCCAACTACAGGAACTCTGTCCCATAGCTGAATCTGGGCGACATTCAGCCCCCAGCCCCTGTTTAAAGGAAATGATTCACTAGTGGAGTGTGGCTCAGTTAATAGTGTTTTCCTGTCAAGTCAGTTGTCAGACATGCCCTGTTTGACTTTTGGTACAACCTCTAGCAGCTCTAACTTGAGCCCTTGGGGCGAGGAAATCTCTGTTTTACAAGGGCTTGTTCTAGCTGTCACAATGGTTTTAAAATTTATTGCAGGCACTAGTAAGAGGTCTGTTTTCCCACAGAGAATCCAGCTTCTTGTTCCTAGATTGATAATAAACATTTTAAATATTGTATGACAATACATTTCTTTAAATAAAATAAAGTATTTTTTGCATGAAATAATCTACTCTCATTTTAGTTGTCTCTTGGAAAAATTAAGTGCAAATTGGAAGGAGATGTCAGATGGAATCAGTATTGTGACCAGAATGCAATATTACCAGCTGTTGATCTTTGAAAAGTAGCAGGAGGGTCAGAATTCGGTTACTCTGAACAATATATGCACATGTGCTTAAATGTACAGGTCATACTTTGAGAGAAATTTCTCATTTCTCTGTAAATTCTCTGTATGTTAGATAACATTATAGCACTCTGTAGGAGGGCCAAACATAGTTACTCTTGTTTTCTTTCTGAAGTGAACCGGTCATATTCATATTTAAATGTCAGTATTATTTTACTTCTAGGTTTCCAGTTAAAACCAATTTAAAACATTGAATAGTTAACTCAGAACAGGCACAAATTTCTCTGAGTCAAACCCTAGTTTCACAGCACTGAGGGGGTCCGAACGTGAATAGGCGTGTGTATGGTCTTACCTGAAGCCTGCTAGTGAACAAGACCTTTCCAGATCAGGTCAAGGGGTGATGTCTCAGAAGGAGAGGTTTATACCCTTTCAGACAAGCAGCGATGAAAGTATCAAGTTTTCATGGCACGTTTAATGCTTGGCTAAAGTTAATCGAGCAAGCTTCTCCCAGGACGATATCTGGAGCATGTCAGGAGAGATGTCAGTAAAATATGGGTTCTGACATGGGTTTTAGCTTGCTAGATTTAAACACAGCATGCTGCGGAAACTCATGCGCCATGACCCATTCACCGGTGTTAAGTAAGAGCATGTATAGCTTAACAAAAAACATCATATTAAAATAAAAGACATCAGAGAACATTCAGCAAGTAAAGTAGAGCCCCTATGCTGTGGTAGACAATAGAGAACAGGAAGTTAACCTTGGAAGGGACAAGAGATGGGGGCCTCAGCCACTTTCTGTGGGGCAGACAGGGAGAGTGGCTTTTTGTTATGGCATTGTTGGGAAGACTAAGCCTAATGTAGCCTAGATTAGGCTCATCTCCGGGCCGGGTTGCTAAAGTAAACATCTGTGATCCCTTGTGTGTGTCAGCTTGAAGACGAATCTGAAAGGGTATGATAAAAGGTGCAATGAATTTGTGACGCTTTTCATCGAACATAAAGCAACAATGGCTGTGGAATACCACGAGTGCTGTGAGCGTTTCATTGAAAGCTGCCCCGTGGGGAATCGCTTGTATTTCACTGTATATGAACAGTACGTTAAAAAACCTCCCAGCTTTGACTGCTGACCCAAACTAATGGAGAGAGTCGGATTATTGAATTAGGTCGAGGCAAACTATTCAGCATGCCCATCTATGTAGTTTCGGTGATGTCAGCGTCTTTTTACAGAGTGCAGCTCTCTTTGTTGCAAAGAGACAGGGTTTCCTTAGGGCAATTAAATACAGCCAGGAAGTACATTTCAAATTCAGGGTAAAGTGACTGAGATACAACTGAATCAATAATGTCACATAAAGAGATATTCATAGATTCATCTCTGTAACAGTTTGCTGTCAATAAAATGTATTGGGGTAGTAAGGTCTAATAAGTTGTCGAGAAAGGAGCACCTCAGCTTGAAGGACAAAGAATGATCTAAATGATAGATCCGGAAGGGATTAAAACCTACTTTTTATTGTTTAAACTCCCAGATATGCAAAACATTTTTATTTTTCCAAAATTGCTTTCTCCAGGTATATTAAGAGAATTTGATGTAATGGTGATTTTAATAATGCTTCCCATAGAAATTCTAGGGGAAACAATTTAGAGAAGATGACATAAATTCTTAAGCAGAGATGATCCAGTAAAATTATCCCTTGAGAAATAATGACAGTATCACAGCCCTTCAGTGCAGACAATGGAGATTAAAACTCAGTCACCTTGAGAACAATGGGCTTCTTTTTATAAAAAACTTTGGTACAAAGAATTAGAAGACATGTTGAGTCCATTTTTCCATCAGAGGTTTTTGAAAATAGGAAATGGATGCACTGGTCCTCTTGAAATCCCTTTGATTTACAAATGTATCACGCCCAAAAGTAATTCAATAAAAAAGCTATTCATATTAGAGAAAATGTGGAAACAATATGATTGTGGGAAGATGTTAGGGCTGAAAGGCCTGGATACAGTTGTTTTGCAAGAACACGCTCCATGTTTCTGAGTCCTCCAGCTGTGAATGGTGACCCCACAGCCTAAGGTGCTTCCCTAGACCAGGCCACCCTGAGGCTGCTGACCTGGATATGTACCATAGACTGCTGATCTGGATATGTACCATGGACTGCTGATCTGGATATGTACCATGGACTGTTGATCTGGATATGTACCATAGACTGCTGATCTGGATATGTACCATGGACTGCTGATCTGGATATGTACCATGGACTGCTGATCTGGATATGTACTATGGACTGCTGATCTGGATATGTACCATGGACTGCTGACCTGGATATGTACCATGGACTGCTGATCTGGATATGTACTATGGACTGCTGGACTGCTGATCTGGATATGTACCATGGACTGCTGATCTGGATATGTACCATGGACTGCTGACCTGGATATGTACCATAGACTGCTGATCTGGATATGTACCATAGACTGCTGATCTGGATATGTACCATGGACTGCTTAGTCTCAGCCACTGGCTACACATCAGCTGTGGTTCGGCAAAACTACATGCTCTGAATTCTTAATTCTTTGTATTCTAATTCTGTGTGGATAACAGATATTGTTCTTGGAAAATGAAACAAAGCAGCCATGAAAGTATTAAAGATCTATAGATTATTATTAAGGTGATTGTTATGATTAATTCTTTAAAGGAGTATGAAGGTTGTCAATGAATAGTAATCTCATAAGACAGGAATCTGTAACTGATTTTATTTAGTGTAATATTGTGTTTCACCATATACCTTGTATTTATGCATCTATTTGTTTATTGGGGGGTATATGTTCATAGACATGATCAGTACTTATTTACACTCCTCATGCACTACTTACTGGTCCCTTAAGAAGTGGCCATATACAAACTGTTGTAATTCCTACACCATTTACCTGATTTGTATGTAAATAAAAGCTGTAAGTCTGCAGTTAAAGCACATCTTCGTTTCATCTCAAATCCATTATGGTGGATTAGAGTTGTGTCGATGTCCCAATATTTATGGGCCTAACTGTATTTAAGGGTAGGGGCTGCATTGGATAGCTGTGTTACCTTAAAAGCTCCAAGGATGTGGGTTTGAATCCGTGCACATTGTCCCTGAGTTGTGTGGGTTTTCTCTGGCCGCTCTCCGGGTTTCTTCTTGCAGTACAAAGATTTGCACTTAGGTGAATTGGCATCAAAATTGCCCATTGTGTGTGCATTCCTGTGACAGCATTGCTGCAGGGCTGTCTGTGCGGTGCTAGCAACCAACGGCAGTGTGCGGCATTGCAGTGTGTGGCATTGCAGCGTGGGGCACTGCAGTGTGGTAACCCCAAGTGCCCACAGCCGGTTACTGCAAAAGCTGGCGGTCTGCATGCCATTTCCTGGCCTCAGCCTACACCTTTAAGGCCCTCCATGAGGTCAGGGGTCACGCAACACTAGACTCAACACACATTTTTCAAAATTGGGTAAACACTGCAATATTTACATTGGTTAGCGTATCAGTTACAGGCCTGGCACTCGCAGCGTAATCATAGAAAACCTCTGGGCTGACAGTCATCAGCAGCAGAACTTGGTGTTAAGCAATAGATGGGCTCTCGAGGGCCCAGTGCTGTGTCCCTCGGGTCATTTTCTGACATGCTTCATTGCAAGGCCTTTTTTTATATTTATGAGGCCGGCAGTTTGCCCTCCCAGCAGGGGGGGCCGAGTGGCAACGTGTACCAGCATACAAAGCACTGGGTACTGGAGAGCCTGTCCCAACGTGGCCTGAACGACAGGGTGCTGACCCTAACCCTAACGTCCTGGCCTCTTTCACACTTCCTCTTTGGATGGAATTTTTGGTATTAAGAATAATACAGACGCTCCTCGACTTACGAGCGAGATACGTTCCGAATGGCTGGAAATGTTCGTACGTCGTTATTCAGCATCATTTTAAGGGTATATGCAAGTACAAAGAACGAGAATGCTGGGAGTCTGTACGCTACGCCTCCGCGCGGCGGGAGTAGCGGCTAGAACTCGTACTAGGCGGTATTGGCGTACAGAAAAAAAAAATTGATGTCGCAGACAGGAAATGGGTGCCAAATTAGCACAATTTGGACTTACAGTCCTCTTTGTTCATATGTCTGACAGTTCAGTAGAGGAGGATCTGTATGGTCTTTCATTCATTACATTTAAATTGAATTTATCTGGTAGGCATTTCTGAAGATCATAATAAAGCATAAAGCCATCTTAAGTTCATGCATGAATGCAAATATTAAATATAAAATAGATATTAACATTCATATAAAAATTTATAGTTTTATATATATACTGTATATATATTCCGTACCCACTATATATATACTGTATGTATATATATAGATGTACACAGTCATTATGGGAAATAGTCACTGGGTATACCTGTACTGTTAAGTATATTTCAATTCAATTCAATTCAATTCAAATAACTTTACTTGTCTCAGAGGGGCAAGGCACACAGGGCAGCTGTACAAGGACACAACGGCATAAAGTGTTACAGTATTTGAAGAATGCTGTGCAAAATTGTGGTCAATCAGGTATATAAGAACTGATAAATATGTAAAGGGAGGGATTGTTAGTGTGCATGGGGGGGGGGGCTCAAGTGCAAAACGACTGACAGGTTCCATTGCAGGGAGGTGGTGGGGAAGGGAAGTCTGTGAATCTGTCTGTTTGCTTTGTTTAATTTGTGCATTTGTTTAATTATTAATCTCTTCATTGACAAATCTTGTGTTAGACTGAAATGGTCTCCAGAACAAAAATGATGCTACTGAATGCAGTATTTCAGATTTCTATAGAACAGTCCATAAAATTCTATTTTTATATCTTAATTACATACAGCAAGCTGATTTTGACTTCAGACTTTTCAATTGGTCTTTTCGATATTTGGCTCCTACTGTGTTGATGATTGCCAGCAGGCTATGCTTCATGAAATTGAACAACCCCTTTTTTCCTGCTTATGCTACAGTTAGTGACACTATTATCCTGCCAGTGTAAGAGGCACCATCAGACAGGCCTTTGCAAACAGCGAAACACTGCGGCCGACACAATGGCGGCGGAAGAAGGTGATTCATCCTCTTCATCGCCACTAATGGACCATGACACCTACATTTTCTCCTCGAAGAAGACGGCATTATGTAATGCATGAAAAATGCCAAGAGGTCTCCTGCACACGTGCTTCTTTTTTTTAGAGGATTTTTTCAGAAGCAGATATCCTGGGTCCATGCCATCAGGCATGCACCTTTGGGGGGGACAGTCAGGTCTAAGATAGTTGGGGGAGTGACACTGCTGTCTCATAGCTTTTATGACACCGTCGTTTCATTAGAACATGGGGTGTAAATTGTAACAAACGCCAGGAAAAGGCTGCGCCGATTTTGGGTGTTGCCTTTGGTGGTTCCATGTTGCCATTCCTTTAGCTATTGTAGTAGTTTAGTTATTGTAGAAGTAGTTTCATCAGAATGCTCACTATGTGTGTGAATATTAAGACTACTGGAGCAATTGGTTTTGTGCAACTGCAGGAACTATTCTAGGACTTGAACCATCAAGATTCAAACCCCGTAATGAAAGAGTGCTTGTGTTTGAGTTTAACAGAAATATTATGTACTGGAAAGACTTCGATTAATGCTATTTTCAGTTTGCAGCATGACGGTGCTTTATTGCCGGAGGGCAGTGCTGATCAGACGGGTGTCTCCCTTCAGGAGGTGTCTGTCCCACGGCCCGCTGCACTCCATCACCGTTCTTCATGACATGTTTGTAGATCGTTCCACTGCTTTCCACAGAAACCCTGGGTCGTTTACTGGGCCGCAGGTGATTTTGTGAAGTTTTTATGTCTTGAGAGGATTTTTGGGGAGTGACCTTGGAATAATGCACGTGCAGAGGAGAGTTAGGGTGATGATACGCCGGGCAGCTTTTTGGGCAGTGCTGCTGATGAATGTCGCTTGGGCACTTTCCCGTTGGTACTGGGCAAAAAAAATCTATTTGTAAACTTTTGATCAACACTGGCCAATTTTTTACAATCATTCAGCTCCAGATGAGTTGCCCTTTCTCTCACCTGGGGTGAGTTTCCCAAAGCCTTCTTAACACTATAACGTGCGTAACTTCTATCTTTAAACTCACTCCTGCTTGGCAGTTGCCCGGCAGCATTGCTCAAAAAGTTGCCCTGTGCATCATTACCATTATGCATGATTATGACCAATAGGAAATGATTATGACATCCTATACTGGGTTTCCTGGTTTTATTTTCAGCATCGATTTAGCAAGAAAGTGAGTATGTGCTTATTTTGCAGACAAGCTGTTGATTGTCTCACTCGCATTCTCCCAAAATATGTTTTTCATCATTGTACATGAGGCCTGCTTTCTGTGACAGGCTTTGGAATTCATCTTTCTTTCTTTCAGATGTGAGCGACAGCACGCTGAGAGGTCATAGAGGCTAGTGCGTGTGTGTGTACTTTATTTCTATCCAGCCGGCGCTCTCTTAGCGTGCCACTAGCTTACAGCACATCCCTATCTTCTCCAGAGATCTGAAGGCCCGACGATGCGTTTCGTCAGGGCACCGCTCATAGCCCACTCGGCCGCCAGCCCCGCGGAGAGCTCCACGCCGTGAGCGTGGCCGTGGAAACGCACGCCCCCCCACCTGGAGCTCATTAGGCACAGCGAGGGGAGACAGGCAGGCGGATTTGTTTAGGCTAACCCCGCTCGGTCCGTGTTGCTGGGCAAACCCGGGGCGGCTTTAACAACGCAGGCTTCAGCTGGCTAATGTGGCTTTAAGGTGAAATTAGCCCGAACCCAACCATGCCAAGATGTGTGGAAACAAAAAGCCCTTTCTACAGCTCTGGCACAGGGGAGCATTTAGACATCCCGCTTCCACACGCGGTAGGTATAAGGTATCGCACCGCCGTGGACTGACGGCTCTCTCAGGCCCGTACGAGTGAACAAGGCCATATGGTCACCGTCGCCAGGCTTCTTTACTGCAGTCATGCGTCGTTCATGTGCCCCCGACTCCACAGTGGGGGAATGTGAACAATGACCCGTCTGTACTGAGCAGCCTCGCATGGTGCCTTGTGCGGCCTCTCAGAAGACATGCATGCTTGGTAACCAGGCCCGTGGATGAGAAGGAGCTTTGAACGGACACACGCTGAAGGCCTGTTTGATGTCTTAATATCGAGATGGTGGAAGTACCAAATAGGTGGATCATTCTCCCAGTACGATCGGCATAAACAAGCTCTCTGTTCAGCCGACACTTGTTGAATTTTGTTGCAGCCATGATCTCCATCATACTTGAATGTACAGATGGGGGTTGCATACCTTATTGTCGGAGCAGGCTTGAGCGTCTTCTAGGTGTCCATTATGGAACCTTTACAGTGTTGACCACCAGGGTTTCCAACTCTCACACATCTGGTGTGTCACTGACCCGTTCAGCCTCTCACACAGAGTCAAATCTATGTCAAATCTATATTATTCCATTATAAACTTAAAATGACTAACATCAAAAGCATTGGGGTACTTACCGGGTAATAAGACTTACATACATGTAAATGCGTGAGCAGATTTGTCTCGAATTGAAATTCGCACCCCAGCCAGCTGACCAACGTTGGCGGCCCTCTGCCAAGCTCTAAAGGTAGTGTTAAGATCCACCGAAGCTGACCGCCACAGACGTGGCCCTGGCTTGTGAAGCTCCAATCCCTCTCCTGCCCCATATGCTGGGGTCAGTGACCTTCTCATTTTGTCGAAGTACAATCGCAGACTTTGCCCCTTGGAAGAATATCTACACTAACTGACCATAATAGTCTGTCTCAAAGGCCAACTCTTTCTGGGAATAAGCATGGAACTTGTAACCGTCTCCGAAACAAATGGAAAATTGTCAGAGTGGTGATGGGCAGCTTTCTCTGCTGGCCGTCATATCTGCTGTGTTTCCCTCCCGCTGCCCAGAACCCATGTGTAATTTCAGGGCTGCTCATTCTCCCAGTAGGTGTGAACAGACTATTGTTTGTGTGAAATGTGCATGTATCCTGGCAGCAAGGCAGGCTGATCTTGGAGAATTTCCTGAACAAACATCGTGGGTGAGATTCTCCCAGGGGGGGGCTGTCTGGGTGTCACTGAGTGAGGGCCACATTCCAGCAACTCTCTCCTTGTACGGCTCCAGGGTATACAAAATGCCCTAATAAGTCCTGTCACTTCTCAAAGGTAAAGAAAACAATTACCCCTCCTGAGAGCGGATGATTTGTAGGCCCGTCATTAGGAAATACTTGCATGGCCTTGGCTGCGACTCTGAGAGTGACTTTGTTGTCTTTAAGTGGAGTCTGGGTGAGGAAGCGGAGTAGGTAGAGCCCTCACAGGAGTGCTTACCGTGCTCAAGCTGTGCTGGGGGGCCGGATATCATGATGTCAGCCGCAGATCGGCACTTGTAGTTAAAATTCCACGGGTCAGTGTTTTCCAAAATTCTCTGAACACTTATGATGAAATCATGAATTTGAAATTTTAAGAAAGTTATTTGCCATGAAGTCTAATCCATGTGATGAATGAGGTCTTTTGTACGTCCGTCTTCTGGCTTGATGCGTCCCACTCGAATTTGAACACATTCACCAGTGGAGATGTTGTCAACTAATTGTAATCAGATGATAATACTGAAAGGTGTACTGTTGTGCGTTTTATACTACAGGTTTTCTATAAAACATTTCGGAAGCCAAAATGGTGTAAAGCGACGAAGCAATTACTGCAAATCTATTTTTGAGCATTACCATAAAAATAAACAATCAAATCATACCAAACTACACATAATACACATATAGTAAACACATATAGTAGAAGCACATATAATAAATATACAGACTATGTAATGGATATGCAGTGTAATTTTACTTACCAGAATTAATACAGTCATGCATCGTTTCATCATTGTGCAAACGACAGGGAGTACTTAGTGTTTAGCTGTCATTGATGGCACACAGTGCAGCATAACAAAATGTGTCCTCTGCATTTAACCCATATGTGACACAGCTGGGGGCAGCTAATTAAGCATCTGGGGAGCAGTGCTTGTGGGCGGCACCTTGCTCAGGGATTTGAACCAGCAACCTTTGAAGTACAAGTGTGCATCCCTAAACATTAAGCTACCACTGACTTGGTATAGCCTACTACACACCTAGGCTATATAGCATAGCCCAAATAACTACAAAAAGTAC
The DNA here is from genome assembly GCA_019775915.2 of Cyphomyrus plagiostoma. Classification (NCBI taxonomy): domain Eukaryota; kingdom Metazoa; phylum Chordata; class Actinopteri; order Osteoglossiformes; family Mormyridae; genus Cyphomyrus; species Cyphomyrus plagiostoma. The sequence continues at coordinate 17,446,756 of JABFEA020000017.1, read as the reverse complement.
AGTATAGTAAATCTATAAACCGGCAACATAATTGTTTATTATCATTATTATGCATTTTGTACTGTACATAGTGATGCGTGATGATGGCTTTGTTATAATCTTATGGGACCACCAGCGGTCCATCATTAATCAATGCATCAGATAATACCCGATGTAACACTGCATGTACATTTGTACTTTGTAGTACTATTTTATTCTGTGTAATTCCGGCACATAACTAAGGTACTTCATAGTACACCACTTACATAACTGCTTAGTCTGCATACACACTTAATCTGTTAAGTAAAACACTCTTGGTCTATTTTTAAACATTATAGAACTTTCCATTTCACCATTTGACTCTTTCAGTGTTTTTTTTGGGATCATTCTAATGCACTTGAAATATTATGAAAGGCTTTTTTACCCAATTGATTATTCATACATTTTTTTAGAATGAATTAAAAATATTTTTTATGGAAACAAACCACAAAATGTATGCTGAAAAACCAACCGTGCGTAACCAGTACAGGGCTGTGGTAAGCCTGGAGCCCATGCCAGGAAGTAGGACACAAACTCACCCACTAGAGGCAGTGCAGATACACCCATTCACCTATGTGTGTGTTTTTAGACCACAAGAGATGGAAATCTAACCTGTACCCCAGAGATGTGAGGCTGCTTTTGGGAGCAGTGAGTTGCTGCACAGCCTTTTCCATTATCTGAACTCTCTCATATATTCTAAGGCCACCTGGTTTATGCACTCTCTCATCAGACCAACAAATGAGTACCAGCTGGACATCATTAGCAATTACACGGTGGAGGAAATCCACGCATCCCCGTGGCATGGTTCCACTTGCAATATTTCAATTGTGAAACATTTGATGAAATTTCCTGCACCTAAATTATGTAAATAATGCTGTATTTTTTCCCCTAAAATGGGATGATTACACCTTCATTATCTTCTGTTATTTGTTATTGCATAAAACAATTGCAATGACCAGAAGCCATCTAACCACCATAGAACACAAAACAACTGAAAGAGTATAATGATTATACATAAGGAAATATCAGTGTTTCAAATGCCTGTTCTGATTCATGTTTTTGTATATTATATTTGCAGTTAAAAAAACAAAGATGATTGTTTAATCAAGAAAAAAAATCCCCAGGATGTAACTGAATACTGTTTGAACCGAGCTACATGTTGAAGTGATCGTAAAATGTTTCCGTTCACGAAAAGTGCTACATTTTATCTTTTCATTTTATCTTTTACAAGCGTCGACAATGACAAGCGAAAGCTATTTTTCCAGGTACACTTTATTTAATCCTTCCCACAATATTCCAGGTGAATGAGCCTCCAGAGCACCGGTCCCTGATGAGCCGCTGACATAATTAAGTGGGAAAATGTGCAGACCTCATGTCCATGAGTCAAGTGGACTCGGGCTTTCTGGCCTAGCTGACAAAGGGGCCTTTATTTGGCCACGATGTGCGTGGCTTTCCCCTGGAACTCCACCGCTCCAGCTCTTAAAGGAAAGAGTAAAAGTGACAATGATGCTTGACATGGGATGTTTTAACTCTGATTAAAGTGATCTTACTCTAACAAAAAGGTCTTTCATAGACGTGATTCTGAAACCAATGAAAGGAAGGTTTCTTCGAAATATACTGCCCCCTAGTGGCAGAAGTGAGGTGATATTCCTTTTCAGTGAGAGAGCAACAGGTCATGGGTGTAAATAATTTAACCTGGTGTTTTATTGATATCAACTTAATGAAATAGACTTTATTGTACTTTTTAACATTGAGTTTATACCGATAGCATTGATACCTTCATATATTTGTTTAACTACCTAGTACTGAGGGCAGTATGTGGCTCATTTCTGTGCCTGTGATCAGAAGCTAGCTGGGTGGAACCTTCACAGAAAGGTCACTTGTCTGTGGACCCTTAAGCAAGGCCCTTAACCTCCAGCTCCATGGCTGCCACAAGTGGCTGATCCTTCGCTGAGGCTTGTTTCTGTGTATCTCATGGAGAGCAATATGGGATGTGGGAAAAGAATTTCCCCTTGGGGGGTCAATAAAGTATCATTATAATATCCACTTAGTTTTGAGTGATGAGATGTAGTATCTTCCAATTTCATATGACACACCTTTCTAACATTTAACTGTGGATGTATGTTTCGGGCCAATATGCACGTGCCTCAGATGCAGACAGGCCTTAAAGATGCAATAAATTGTCTGCTCCGTTTAGGAATTTCGACGTAGCGCTGAACGTGTCCTCAGCAGAGAGAAGTACAACCTTCCCGCATGTTCCATTACAAACAAACAAAAAAGCTTGAGCGCTTACTAGAAACATTCCAACATCCTTGGAAGTCTTCAGAGTTGTTTGAGATCTATGGCGTGTTGTATTCCTGTGTCAGTCCTGAAATTCCAGCATGTGCTTCTGGAGTTTAGAGACATGAACAAGATTTGCACCTGGTTTGAACTTAAAGTTCACTTTAAATTGAAGTGCACCGGTGTAGAGGAAGTTGGAGTTTGTGTACCAAAGAAATGTGCTTGACCTGCTTTTAGACTGATAATTGCTAACACCAGCCTTTAATAGGACACTGTAGGTGCTGCATTCCATGCAAATAGTTTTAATAGACTAATAAGAAAATTGTGAATGCTTTTTCTATTGTCCAGACCAGTGCTCTCCAATTCCAGAATCCAATACAGTTTGCAGATTCCCCCGCCAAAGAAACCTCTACTAAACCCAGTAATTAGCTGATTAAGATCGGCAGGGAAATCTGCAAACTGTGCTAGATTCTGACCCTCCAGGACTGGAATTTGAGGACCCTGGTGCAGACCAGTCCAAACACCTGAAGGGGATGTGCTGGAAATTCTGTAAGTCGGTATTTTCCTTCCCAGGACCAAAACGGTGTGTTTTTTCTGGAGGGTCTTTCCAGTGAGTCCGTTTGACAGCGTGGAGTCCATGTTCTGCCTGTCACAGCCAGTGTACCCTTCAGAAGGTGAGACTTCTTCATCCAAGCCCCTAGCAAATATATCAAAGGGGACAATCACCTTCTTTGCGTTGGGATGGCTTACACGACATCTGTGCATGTAGATACTGGTTTCACACCCTTGATTCATACCCATATTTTTTCTGGTCTTCTTCCCTCACCTGGAGAATTCTGGTGAATAAGCTGCTGCTCATCTGATTTGGAAATACAAAGAGGCAGAACTACTCCATCCAAAACAAACGCGTTGATCTAGACCTCAGTGGATCGGCTCTTAAACTGTTTTAAACCACATTTAGTTAGCGGTACAACCATAAGTTACATTCTGGAGCAGAACAGACTCAAGATCTCACAGATGTACCTGGACTTTACCCTTTTCTGTCCAGGTGTTTTTGTATATCTACCCTATCTAGCCTGTACCTTGCACTTGCTGTCAAAGGACTTAATTCAGGATATGCAGACTATGTTAAGCGCTACACCTACGTGACTCGGCGCCCTCTTCCTCCTGGCTCACCCGGCAGGCTCCAGAGAGCATATTGCACACCTGGTCACTCGAAGGACTGATTTCATTGAGTGATTGTTCTTCTTTGGTAGCTCTGGCCCACTGAGCTTTGTTAATGAGACGTCGCTGCAAAGTTGGTTATCACCTGCTTCACACGATAGCTTTTGTTCGGAAAAGGGCAGGTTTTTTTTGAGGGCAGGACAACAACCTGTAAGAAAATAATGGTTAATTAAAGTGTGCTGGCACCTCCCGCTGTCATGGCTCTGCGGCGTCGTTCCTGCCAGTCGGCGAGTGTTGAAGAGCCGCGGAGCGGAATGACGGCTCGCCTGCAGTGTTTTTCTGTGACTATAAAAGGAGCATTTAATGAGGAACAGACTGCACTTCGTTCCTGTCCGTGGCTGCAGCCTTACACACGTCAGGGCGGCTGAGATGCTTACGTTATTGAAAGAGTCCTCCCTCTTACCTACCTTCAGTGTTCAAGATTCAAAACTGGTTCAAGATTGGTTAAACATGTTGGTTACAACACCGATCATTTAAATAAATACAGCAATGCGCAATTAAAGGAGAGGGTTGGTTAATTGAGGTATTCAGGCATTCATTTATTAAATACTGTTGGTAGGCTTATAGAACATACCTTGTTAGTTCAGTAAGTTTATTCACATTGTCTAACAGTACATTTCTCTGTGTTTTACTTCAGCATATTGCTTTGCTTTGATGTCATATCAGAATATTGTGTGTATTATTGATATGTCTCCATTGTGCTTTGACTGTGTATACTGTCACGCACATGCAATCCCAAATAAATTAACATGCATTTTCATAACACAGAAACAGTACGACATACAGGAACACTGGCTCAAACAAGGCACTGCAAATCCCAGACTTTTTTTTAGTTATGCAGCTAAGCAAGAAATCCTGCTTAGTGATACAGGTTCCTGGTATCAACCACTTTCTTTTAAACAGGATCCTTATAGTTCAGTTTATGCAATTACTATCAATGGAGAAGAAGGAATAACTTGTCAGTCAGTAATTTGTTGCTCGTAAAACTGCCGTGGTGACACTTCCAGCTATTTGCCTGGATCTCTCAGCACACTGTGCATCTAATAGCATTTTAATTGCTCTCTTCTTTTCTCCACCCTGTAAAAAAGAAAAAGTTAAGACAACCTAAAATTTCAAGGCAATTTATTGCACTAGACTTTTGAGTTTTGAGGACTCGAACTTTTAAGTTTTGAAGAAAACCACCTATTTTTGTACCAACTTATTATTTTTTATTCACATAATTTGTGTTTCATATCTATAAAAACGTCTGATTTTTAGTTTTACATACTAAGAATTACATACAACAAAGGTTGTGCCAACTTATTCTCTTGTTAAGATGATTT
>JABFEA020000017.1:17426989-17441818 GCA_019775915.2 Cyphomyrus plagiostoma | reverse complement strand
AAAACCACAAAATACGTGGCATCTAATAATTATAAATGAAGATAACAAAACAGTCAATTAGCATGTCTATTTAAAACCAGATGGTAATAAATAATAGCAGACAGATTTTGAGGATCCCCGTGGGGAATGACAGCAAACTTGACTGTGAAGGGCAGCTACCTGTTGTGATGCCTATGGTGAGATGGCGGGGGTGGGGTGTCACAAGCCTTGCTCAAGGGCCCCCACATGTGCTGACACTGGGCCTTCAACTGGTGACCTTCAGCCCATGAAGTGAGGCTTGGCTCACGGAGCCACATGCCCAGGTGTATGAAATATAAGCTGAATAAGGTGCTAACACAAAAACATTGTTTACAGTTTTATAACTGTTCAGGGTTTTGGCAACATCACTGGCCAGAGGGGGCAGCCTATAGCTCAGTGGGTTAAACCTCTGTGCCTCTGACCCAAAGACTGCCAGTTCAAGCCCAAGCTACACACCTTTGGGCTCTGTTTTTGTACCCCTGGGCACTGCAGTGAGTGAAGCCTTAGCATGCTGAACTCTTTACACATATGAAGGATAAATCTTAAGAAAAGACAATAGATTGGAACAACTTTTGTCGTTAGCAATTCTTAGTATGTACAACTACACATTTTACGTTTTTATACCTATGAAAGATAAATTATCTGAACGAAAAATAATTAGGTGGTTTTCTTAAAAGCCCTCAAAACTCAAAAATCTAGTGCAGTAAGTTGCCTTGAAATTTTAAGTTGTCTGAACCTTTTCTTTTTCACAGTGTACCCATCTCTCTCCCAAATGCTTGTGGTGATCAAGGTTTTCAAGCCCGTCCCAGACGGCACTGGGTGTATGCGGCTGAGGTACGCCCTGAATAGGGGTGCCAGAGATCGCAGTTAGCCTGACTGCATGGCACAGGGAGAACATGCAGGCTCCACACACTTACAGAGCAGGGCTGACCATTCCAGAGCACATATTTGTACTGCAGAAAAAGAACAAATACCTGGGGGTGTCCCACACAGTGCAGAAGGAACACAAACAAACTTCACACAGAGGTTGGGTTTGAACCTTCAAATCTGGTTGTGAGCCAGCACACCACTCTTCTTTTCATGTGTACCCAGCGAATGCTGTACTTTTTGGAAGCTTATATAAATTATAGTTATATAAATAAAAGGCAACTTGACCAACGCCCCTATACCACAAGGTCGACGCTAAGTGCCAAGATGGCTGCCCTGTCCTATGCCTTACATTTTAAGTCCATTAAATGTCACCTTTTTAGGTAGTCACCCGTCAATATTAACTAGTTATAGTTATGTAATGCTTGTGCAGGAATGTGTGGCAATCCATCCATCCATCCATCCATTATCCCCCGATGAATCCGAGGTCGGGTCGTGGGGGCAGCAGTCTCGGCAGGGAAACCCAGACTTCCCTCTCCCCAGCCACTTTATCCAGCTCCTCTGGGGGTGTCCTGAGGCGTTCCCAGGCCAGCCGAGAAACATAGCCCCCAGCGTGTCCTGGGTCTTCCCCGTGGGCCTCCTCCCAGTGGGACATGCCCAGAACACCTCACCAAGGAGGCATCCAGGAGGCATCCTAATCAGATGCTCGAGCCACCTCATCTGACTCCTATCAATGTGGAAGAGCAGCGGCCCTCCCGAATGGCCAATCTCCTCACCTTATCTCTAAACTCTTTCACTTGGCGGAGGACCCCATCCCCGACCTGGAGAGGGCATTCTACCCTTTTCCAGCAGAGGACCATGTTCTCGGATTTGGAGGTGCTGATTCTCATCCCAGCTGCTTCACACTTGGCTGAAAACTGTCCCAGTGAGAGCTGAAGGACACGGTCTGATGAGGCCAACAGAACCATATCATCTGCAAACAGCAGAGACCTAATCCTGAGGTCACCAAACGGACAACCACAACACCCTGGCTGCACCTAGAAATTCTGTCCATAAAAATTATGAACAGAATTGGTGACAACGGGCAGCCCTGGCAGAGTCCAACCCTCAGTGAGATAGGGGAGTCCACCCCCAAGTTCCCAGACTCTGCTTCCTCATTGGAAGCGTGTCGGTGGGATTGAGGAGGTCTTCAAATTATTCTTTCCACTGACCCACAACGTCCCGAGCTGAGGTCAGCAGCGCACCATCTCCACCATAAACAGTGTTGATGTTGTACCCCTTTCCCGCCCGGAGCCGCTGGATGGTGGACCAGAATCGCCTCAAAGCCGTCCGGAAGTCATTCTCCATTGCCTTGCCAAACTCCTCCCAAACCCAAGTTTTTGCCTCAGCGGCTGCCAAAGCCGCATCCCGCAAGGCCTGCTGGTACCTGTCAGCTGCCTCTGGAGTCCCACAGGCTAAAAAGGCCCAATAGGGCTCCTTCTTCAGCTTGTCGGCATCCCTCACCACCGGTGACCACCAGAGGGTTCGGGGATTGCTGCTGCAACAGGCACCGACCACCTTAAGGCCACAGCTCCGGTCAGCTGCCTCCACAATGGAGGCGCGGAACATGGCCCATTCAGACTCAATGTCCCCCGCTTCCCCCGTGACATGAGAGAAGTTCTGCTGGAGGTCGGAGTTGAAACTCCTCCTGACAGGGTATTCTGCCAGATGTTCCCAGCAGACCCTCACTATACACTTGGGCCTGCCAGGCCTGGCCGGCTTCTTCCCCCAACAGTGGAGCCATGATCCATAGACAGCTCTGCCCCTCTCCTCATTCAAGTGACCAGAACATGCGGCCGCAAGTCCGATGACACGTCTACAAAGTCGATCATTGAACTGCGGCCTAGGATGTCCTGGTGGCAAGTGCACATATGGACACCCTTATACCTGAACACGGTGTTCATTATGGACAATCTGTGACGGGCACAGAAGTTCAACAACAAAGCACCACTCGGGTTCAGATCGGGGGGCCGTTATTCCCAATCACACCACTCCAGGTCTCACTGTCATTGCCCATGTGAGCATTGAAGTCCCCTAGCAGAACAAGAGAATCCCCGGGAGGAGTGCTCTCCAACACCCCCTCCAGGGACTCCAAAAAGGGTGGGTATTCTGAACTGTCGCAAACAACAATCAGGACCCGTCCCCCCACCTGAAGGCAAAGGGAGGCTACCCTCTCAGCTACTGCAGTAAACCCCAATGTACAGGCGCCCAGCCAGGGGGCAATAAGCATGCCCACTCCAGCTCGGCGCCTCTCCCCGTAAGCAACTCCAGAGTGGAAGAGGGTCCAACCCCCCTCAAGGAGAGGCTAGGCTCAAGGAGCCCAAGCCATGCGTCCAGGTGAGCCTGACTATATCTAGCCAGAACTTCACAACCTCGCACACCAGCTCAGGCTCCTTCCCCATCAGAGAGGTGACATTCCATGTCCCAAGAGCCAGCTTCTGTAGCCGAGGCTCGGACCGCCAAGGTCCCCGCCTTTGGCCCCTGCCCAGCTCACATTGCACCCGACCCCTATGGCCCCTCCTATATATGGTCAGCCGATTGGAGGGGATGTGTGGCAATATTTTGGTTTATTTTTTAATCCTACTCTTTTTGGTGGCTGAGACAATCTATGATGGCATCAACAAAGAATCACAAGTATTCACCTGCACTTCTCATAAAATGAAGAACATTCAACAGCTATTACAGCAACACTAAGGGAAAATCTGATCCTGAAATAATAGTCAGTCCGGGAGATCAAGTGCTGAATCTGGAACCTACACACGCGCAGGTCACAGAACGATCAGCAAAATAATGTAAATCGTGTAAATCAAGTCACAAACAGAGAATCAAAAGAAAATAAGAAAGGCTGGATGTTTGGGTGCCCTAGGCGGCCACCCTTGTCACCTGATGGGCGGGAGCCAGCTGCCTCCCAAACCTTCTCTTATTCAAGAGATTCGGATTCAAGGTCTGGTAAACAAAAAGTATGAATTCAATAAGCTTGTCAAAATCTGCTGGAGCCGAATTTGGATGTGTTACAGAAAACATAAGAGAATATCCCGGAAGAGTCTAACTATTGTGAGTTTTCAGATGGTCAGATAGGAATTGAAACTTAGGGTGAGTCTCACTATATATTTTGAAACTTGAATACATGCAAAGTGATGCTTAGACTATGAGAGAGATGAAATTTCATTGAAATAATGGGCCGTACTGAGTTAATGTCACCTCAGGCAGGAATTATCCTCAGATTTATTTTTCTGAAATACAGACGGGAAACACTACATATCTGTGCTTCTGCCCAACCCTGTTAACTTGGGAGAGTTGTGCAATATTAGACAGATTTGTTCTTAGGTTAAAGCCCAGGAAAGCAGACTCTGCAGATGGTATCCATCCTTGGTTGTTAAAAGTATTCGACCTCGCACTTCTTATCACTGTTAGCAAATCAATCCTATCATTTGACTATTGTATCCCTTGAGTGGAAATATCTTCTCCCTGTCTTTTCCCTAGGACCATAATCCAAAACAAATTGATGACTAGACGTTGATTTCCTGGTCCTCATGTCTTGGAAGAGTATTGAAAGAAAAAAAAAACTTGACCGTTCTGCAGAAACAAAACAAATGTTCTTGTTTTACTCGGACAATCTCTTGCTAGCCAGCAGTGGTCCAGATTCTCCTAGCTGATATGCTCACAGGTTTTTGACAGTGTTGAATGTGCTATTTTGGCTGGAAAAACAATGAAAATTGAGCATCTGATTACCTGGATCCACAGTTATACAGCCGCAAATGGCATATGCGCAGGGATTGACATAATTGGGACGCAAGTATGCATTCACCTTTAAAAGCGATACGTACGTATCAGTTGTTGTAACAGCGTGAATGCGTATGGATTTTATGTGCGTTTGAGCCGATATGACAAGAAATTATTGTGCATTTTAACCTTTATATGCTAATTCATGCTTCATTTGCGGTATAGAGGTTAAAATGGGAATTTTATGGTGAGTAGCTATTTTTAAAAACCCATTCCCTGACTTACGAAGGTCAGCACACATCTCCCTCATTTACTTTGTATGTTCTTTTATCTTTCCCATGTTGATGAATGACTAACGGAATTTGGCCCCTGTGTCACCTCATGTTTGTACCCCAGTTAATCAGAAAGCCATCAATTACTGTTTGAAGGTTCCTATTCACTCCAATCAACTGAAAGATGTACACTTTACATGGGAATCATGCTTCAGTTACATTGTGTTTGCTGTCATTTCCAGAGGTGCCAGTACTGACGGCACATGTGCTTTTGTTAAAAATAATTAAAGGATTTGTTTTTCTGTGGATAGATTTATTTCAATGAGATTTTTCTCATTTTTTTCTGTGTTAGATGAAGCTACTTCACCAAACGGTAGATGTTTTTTTCGACCCATTTTTACAAATCTTTACGAGGGACACCAATAATTGTGTAGGGCACTGTATGTCGATATAGGGTTGATGACATGGGCCTGCCTGCTTTACTCTCTGGTTTAAGGAGGATCTCAGTAGGAAATGAGGCAAGGCATCCTAAGGAATAGGCAGGAGTCTACAGAGTGTTCCTCAGTAGTCGGTGGAGCTGAGATTATGCTTTGCTACAGACCACTCCCAAACATCCCCTCCGATTGTTCATGGGCAGGTTGTCCATGTGAACAGGAGGAATGTATGTCTGAGGCTATTCCACCTAAACCTATGTGACGGATTGGGAGGTCGTACTCCACCACAGCAACCAGTCAGAATCACAGGTCTCAGGGTCAGGTTCAACCCCTCTAAAGTGCAACTGCCATGTCCATAACTCTCAATAATTGTGTTATACTACTATGTACAGGTGTGATTGTAGGTGTGGTATATATAAGCACAGCAATGGGAAAGGAAAGTACTACCCAGCACTATTCAACTGAGTTCAACTGAGCTGCGTCATTTTACTCTACACTATAATGAACGTGGATTATGCCGTTAACGTAAGGGGATGAAAGGGATGGGGATTTTAAACAGCTATCAACCACAAAACACCTGGGTTTCCTATTGGGCGGTCAACTTTGTGAAGACATTTACATTGAAGGAGAAGAAACAAATAAAAGCCTCTTAATACCTGCGTTTCCGCACTGTGATGGCATGCTGAATCTTTATAACATGTTAATTGGACCATTTCTCAAGTTAAGGTGAGTAGCTATATTTAAATACCCATTCCCTGACTTATGAAGGTCAGCACATTTCTCCCTCACTGTACTGCTATTGGACACTACAGAAAGCTTTGTCTCAAGGGAGTATCCCTCTAGCATGGTGCTTAACCTCTGTGCAGGAGACTGCCCATCTATAGCTGTGTGCAGTCATGCGTCGCTTAACGACAGCGGTACGTTCTGAGAAATGTGTCATTAGGGGATTTTGTGAATATCACAGAGTGTACTTACAAATTATGAGTAACAAGACATACTGTTTTACAGTAAACCTTTTTTAAAAACAGTTTATAAGTAGAAAGAGTACAATGTAAAATAACAATAAAAAGTACAGTATAGTAAATACATAAACCATTAATATAGTTGTTTATTATTATTATGAAGTATTATGAAGTATTATGCACTGTACATAATGGTATATGCTATACAGTTCTTTTATCTGACTGGCAGTGGAGTAGGTTTGTTAACACCATAACCACAAACATGTGAGTAATACACTATGATGTTACGATGGCACTGACATTAAGACAGCTAGTGTCACAAGGCAACAGGAAATTTTCATCTCTGTCATGATGTTATGGGACCACCGTTGTACATGCGGTCCATCATTGATGGAACCATCGTTATGCAGTGCGTGACTATATATTGTGTAAACATGTTCCAATATCATCTGTTTGTAATAATCTCTTGGTTTTTTTTATATAATCTGCAGACGACTGATGCCTTTTTATTTTCCGCCTTTCCATTAAAAACTTTAATGACAGAGACCCTGTTTTGCATCACCGTCTTCACCCGGCCGAACATGGAGACCCATCCTGAACGTCAGAAGAATCAGATATCTGACACTCCCTCTTGTCTGTGGGATGGATCTTGATGTGCATGACCTTCTCCCGAGTGTGAGATACCGCACGCTGCTGCGGCGCTCCCCGCTGGCACACCTTGGGTTTGCGGGGAGAGGTGAGAGGAGCCTGGTCTGAGTCCTGAAGATAGATGGAGACCGAAGGCTCAGAGACAGTGGGCTGCCTATGAGGTGTGGAGACACCCCTTTGAAGTATAGGCAGCAATCTGGCTTGCATTGCAGCTTCATCTGCCCCAATCAATGTCTCATCTGCATTTCATTTTTCATTGAGGACAGAGGTTAAGAGACTAGGAGTAACCAGATGTTTTTGCTTTTGCTGGATTTTCCCCCTGGTCTTACAGCTACAGGTGGGCCTGTGAAATCACCTAGTAGAGAACGCAACTTTCGTCATGAAACCAAAATTTCCTCCAAGATCAGAGCACCGTGATGGACAGCTTGAGTGGACATTCCATGTTTTCCTGAATTATAATGAATTTAGCTTTCAAGTTATGACAGGACCATTATTCACAGGTAGAATACAATATCAAGCTGCAGTCAGCTAAAGAAATCAGGTATCTGTCCTATTCTGGCGCAAATAAGAAATGTAATATGTTCTTGTCGAAGCCTGAACATACTATTGTGACGTTTCACAGGCCTGGTCAGTCCATGTGCTATGCCTGTGGCTTTCCAGTAGCTCCTCTAACGTCCAATCACGATCAGCCCTAATAGTTACTGCTTTAAATGGATGGTGGCGTTAAAAATGATAATTTAAGTGAGCAATTTTGCGAAGGTTTGTAAATAAAATATTTATTTCTTAAGGACATGTATGTTCTGAGAGAAACAATATGAAGAATTAGTACTTAATTCTGTGGACATGTCTGCTATTTACGTTGCAGATCATTCCCTCACATCGCCAGAGTAAGCGCTTTGTAAACAGCCTTGGTTAAGCGTAGGTCAACCTTGCCTGTATTGGGACAATGCCTCGCATTCACTGCAATGCCAGAAATCTCATCACCTCCCTTTAACCTGTTTTGCCAGGATATAGGCAAGAAATACACTAGTGAGTGGGTGCTTAGTTGATTGGTCAAGCCTTATTCTGATTTAACAAGAACAATACAAGGTTAATTGATAGGTTTTAAGTCTAACTGACATTGAATATGTTTTATTCTTCAAAACCATTTGGTTGTAAGTAATCAATTTATTTTTTCTACTTGAAAGGAACACTCTTTCTGTACATAAAACCTCGCTATAGCTTGTTAAATGGGTTTGTAACTTAAAACCCCCTCTGTATGTTGTGATTAGAGCTTAGTCAACCCTATGAATTCTGAGAATTAGTGCTGCCTGGCCTGGGACGACACACCTGGCATTGTTCAGGTGTTTCCATTACCTCGCCCCGAACACAATGCAGATGCCTCTCAAAAGATGTGTTCGCTTTTACTGCACTATAAACAGAGTTCAATTTGGCAGATGTAGCCGTCGTTTTTATGGTTTGGTCAGGCGATGGCTGCAGCTGTGTTTAACGGGCTGAAAAGCCGACACGTCATGGTGCCGTATGCTTTTATGAATAATGCAGATTCTGATGTATAATTGCGTGTTCGGCTAACAGCATATTTACATGGTGACTAGACTAATTGAAATAATTATGTCCCACTATGGGTACCACTACAACCCTGCAACCACCCGTAGTGAGACATACTGACTGGGGCTATTAATCCTACCCCCATCTCTGTCAGCCAACACCAGTTGTCACCTATTGTCCAAAAACACACAGTGTAAGTGAATGGGTGTCACTGTATTGTCCAGTGTGTTAATCTGTGGCCTGAGACAGACTGGCAACTCCATCCCTGTGTTTCCTGGGATGGCCACTGGGTCACTGCCCCATACTGGAAAAGTGCTCTCAGACTTGTCTAGGTGTTTCCATCCAAGGATGTTTAACTATTTGACAAGATTTATTTTATCTGGCATTGTCTTTGCTTAAATCTAATGAGATATGAGTGGAATTAATGATGAACGAAGATGGGATCATTACAATCATTACGTAACTACTACTAATTTCTGTTTAATTAAGTCAGACAATACTACCACATTATTTGTGCCCCCTCAAGTAAAGGGGCACAAATAGTTATCAGTGCTTTGTAAATGTGGATCAGAATTTGAATCCTTTTATTCTGCATATGCGAAAATGTGCAAGGAAGTTGTTACAGTAGCGACAATGCATAACAATAACAACAGTTTTTATATATACTGAAACAAAGATAAAATAATCCAAATTTTTAAGCAGACTGCACTTTTTAAACATTCAATATGTTGCGAATGTCTCACAGAAATGTATTGAATTTGTTGCATAAAACATACTATTCTTCAAAAAACATCTTAAGAAACCATTTGTAAATTACTTTAACAACTCTCTGTTTCTTCCACTATTTAGTATTGCCTCCCAGTGCTGCCCTTTTGAGGTGACCTACCACCCATCCTTATGGATTTTCCTTTTCAAAACACTCCATAAGTCAGGGGCGGCCAATCTTACCCAGAAAGGGCCGCTGTATGTGCAGGTTTTTGCTGCGACTCCCTAATTAGATTACTAATTAGAGGACTGATTGGCTGAAGCGTCATTGGTCCCCTTAGCAGCATGTGATGGTACATTGTTCTACACAAATGTCGCACTATTACAAAAGGCACGACTCTTCTTTTTGTATCAGGGCAGCTTCACAGATGTTGATGGTGTCAGTTTAACACCATCAGGGACCCTAAAGGGGGGCTAGAATCTCACTTCCTGTTATTCCTCCCCAAAACATCACTCCACCACTGGCTTGTTGACCCCTCCGGGGGGAGTATGGTGGCTACCGACCAGATAACAGTGCATAAAACTTTTTAGATAATCACATTTTACACCAGCCCATTGCTCAAATTTCTCTTTGTAGGCCTTGGAGAGAGGTTGCCGAAATGCAAGTTTTATTCATGACTGCCAGCATCTGAAGACTCCCACAATGTTCTTGGAATTTCCAAGGCACTAGAAACTTCAACAATCTTTTCATGCCCGTCATTTTAACCCTCTGGAATTGGCTGGTCCTTTGCTGAAACTATAACTGAAATACCACCAGCGTAATAAATTGCAATGCAAGGTAGAAATGTTGCAGGAATAGTCGTGTAGAACGAGTCTTGGGAAGGGAATCTGTTTAAGGATGTTTATCTGGTGTGCAGTATGTTTATCAACAAACACAGAATTTATGGCAGTGCTACCATTTGGAAACCACCTGCATCCAAGGCCACTGCAAAATGGAGCGCAGCCTGGTGTAAGAAGCAAACCGTGAGCCCGGAGCACTGGAAAAAATGAGCATGGTCTTGTGAGTCAGATCTCTTTCCAGCATCTGGTTGGGTTTACATTTGGAGAAAGTCAGAGGATGCTGTCAATCTCCAGTGTCTGGTCATAATGTCGGCCATCTTGCGGGAGTCACTGTGCCTTAGGATGCTCAGCGTGGTCATATAACACCCAAAGAATACAATGTTGTTTTTGCAGTAACAGGTGCATCCTATGATGTTACAATGTTCCCACAAGATGTTCCCAACAATCAAAGATAATAAAACCTGCAAACCAAATTCAAGAATGCCAGATGGCCTCCCAGGTGACCGATGTGGATCACGGTGGGGCTGTTCTTTGACATGTCATTCGGGCAGTTGCGTGATGTTTCATCTGTGGTGATCAATGCGCACAACACTGGTCGCCCTTCAGTGTTATACTGTATGTAGAGACTGAAGGGTTCTGTGGAAAAACAGGCATGAGTTCATATTGCACAATGTAGCTGCTTAGTAAATGAGCCATTAAGATGTGTGAAGCAGATTGGCTGGTCAAAGTGAAAGTGCCTTCTTGGAGCCTGAACTTAACCAGGTCGGTCTGTATATACTTATTCAGCCACAAGGTCATGGGTGCAGGAGAACTTTCTAGGGAGGTGGTGACCTGTCTATGATATATGTCTAAAAATCTGTCTAAACCTATTCCATAATATAAGTCAGCTAAAATAGTCAGATAAGTGCTGTAGCTTTTCATGCTGTATGGAACATAAGGGTTCTGCTTTCTTTAATCCATCCATCCATCTTACAATCACTTATCCTGGACATGGAAAATATCTTCAGTTCGTTGATTTAGTGTAAAATACAGGTAAATAAGATTATCAGTGAATCTGAGAGTAAGGCATTGGCAAACAGGGTGACATGGTGAGAGAGGTGTCTCTATCCAGATATACCCTTGGTAAAATGCTTGATCTCTTGGGCTTGCTGGAATGCAGTGCATTTTCCAGATGGCCCTGCTCCCCGTATATTGTGAGAGGCATCACTGTCAGTTTACAGGCATGTCAATTGGTCCTGGGGGAAGGGAGATTAATGAAAAGGGGCTTTGAAGGTGTGAAGGTGGGACTGGTGGATTGTTTATGGATAGCAGTCCTCTCTGTTTCAGATTTATTTCAGAGGTGGTTCTTTTGGTTGAGATCCATTTAAATCATGTAGCAGCTGATGTTGGCAAAATTTTGTTCCAAGTTAATCCCTGTTCTGTCTTTTGAAGATGGTTTTTGCAGTATACATTTTTTGGTTGGGAGAACACAGAGAGCACCACTACGGGTGATCGAGGTGCTTCACCATGCCTCTCAGTGAAGCAAGATGCCATCATTTGTTTGTCATGTGCAGTGATTCGTTTTTCATTTGTTATTGTACACACATTGTAGAGAAACATTGCAGGAACTCCACATCTCCTCAGAAGCACCCAAACCCAAAGCAATCATTTGGTGTTACTGCTTCTTCTTACCTCTGGTGATTTCTTGAACAATAATTTTGTGGCTCAGCTTCATAGTTTATGATGAAAACCAGATAATATTCCATCCTGGGTCTTTGGACAATTTCACCTCAAGTCATAATAATGAAAAGTGAATACACAACAACAACACAAGCATCAAAGCAAAACATCACAGTAGGAACGTTGCCCTTGTTTAGTCTTATTTCCTATTTCACTCTGCTCCTATATCCGAATCATAATGTTTAGCCATACTTTCAGTGCTCCATCCTGCCTGCCTGGCCTTCTGCTTCTGGGCTCGATCACCATGAGTGGCACTCAAACATCTGCACTCTGAGACAGGATTTGGTGACAGCTTCTCTCTCAGTGCTCTGCCTCAAGCATCTGCTCCAAGTCCTGTTTATTTTAGGCCTTTCTGCTCAAAAGGCGGGAAACTTTGGGCAAACAGATGAGCCAGGGTGAGGAACTAAATTAAAACCAGACAGCTGACATAGCTGTTCTCTGTAGGATTGTTTTACACGATGATGGAGCTTTGAGGTTAGTGGGCATTTGTCAGTGTTAGGAATTCCATTATTACCTGGATTTTTTTCCCCGTTACTTTTTCCATTCATTGCTAAGAGCTTTTTGTGATGTTGGACAGAGTCAGAATTGCAGCTCTGCATCTATTAAAATATCTTCATAATCTTATAATATTCACCATGGCTGAGAAATAGCCTCATCCTTCATAAGAGTTTTTCTAGGGGTTCGTAAGATAATAGCTGTATATAGGATTCCAACTTTTGTGGTAACAATACTAATTTAACTTTGCCTATATCAGCATTTATTCACCAGGTCTGAGATATCCTCAGTTCTTTAACAAATAGACCATGTCCGTTTCTGACAGAATAGTTGTGCTGTAATTAATCATCATCCTGTTCAATCCTGGTCGTTACGAGTAAATAGCAAAGGTTGCATTTTGAGGACATGGTAAAAACAGACAAGGCCTGTCCCAGTTTCTGCTGTTCTTAGATGGTTTGTAGCATCAGACAAATCGATTTATGTTAATCTGAGCGGTATGGAGGTATTAAAGTTTATAGTGAAAAGGTTATATCTGTTGTTCTGGTCGTCTGATTTTTATGAGGATTTTTTTGGTCTTATTTTAACTGCGCACTGATTCCAGTACAGCTGTGGTCTGTTTACTTTGGCCCCTGAAAAACTAGAATCACTGAGTTGAACAGAAATTGCACCAGTTAAATCTGAATAATATAACTATTAATATTATAAATTGATACCATGGCAGATGTCTGGAAAGGAATATTTTTTTTTCTGCCAGTGTCAATTGGGACCGGGATTTAAACAAATGCCTTGAACTGGTCTCTTGTGCTACACTGAAACAATAGACTCTGACCATTGTTTTAATAAACTTTTTCAGTTTTGCAATTTTTTATGATTCTTATTAGTAGATATGTCCATATATGACTGCTGCTGTGTATAACACTGAAAATTGGTCCCTAGCCTAAAGTTTATTACTGTCAGAAGGAGCTTGCTTCCTGGTTGCAGCTGACAGGAAAGTGAACTTGTAAGACTCCCAGCAGGACACGCAGAGTTCCCCGACGCCCTGGAGAGCTCTCCGCAAGTGCTGAAAGTAAGCAATGATGGAGTTCTCCCCAGTAGGAACTGGAGTCAACCCCTCTGCAATTACAGAGGGGTTCAGGTAATACAAAGGTCCAGTAGTCAAACCTCTGCTTGATCCATCTGCCTTCATTCCAACACTTTTCAGCGGTGTCTGTCTACGTCAGCGCTTATAGGGCCCTGGAGTACGTAACCTTTGACCCTGATTTCCACCCCTCGATCATATAGCCAGTGACATATCCCATCCCTGTTAGTCTGGGTTTTGACACAGCGGTCAGGACATCCCATATGGGACCAAAACAGGCAAGATCTTCACTGTCATTGTTTTTCAATGTTTTCAAAATACTGTTTTAGAGGGATTTTTTTTAGGTCAGTATTACTCTGCTAGCTTTCCAAAAACAATGAAAAAACCGTATAAAGAATCACTGTAATTATTGATGGTTTTCCTTGCTAAAAAAGTTTCATTAATTATATATAAATCTTGCGAAAATTTCTACAGTGTTTAATGTTGTTCCCAAACAGCAGATCACCATTGATATTAGACTTACAGCAACTATAGTGTGAGAAGTAGGTTTTTGTTTTGTGTATTACTGTTTATTAACCTTCATTCCTGCCATTGATAACCGTGTCAGTCATCTGTCACATTTCTCTACTGGATTCCCATGATTTTTTCTTTCTTCTTTACATTAAGTGTGTGCCAAAGCCCTTAATGTTCAGTTGCCTTCAATTGTACAAGTGTGTGTGTTTATTTCCTGGTTCTTAATTGGTAATTATAAAGACTCGGGTCACCCTGAGAACAGTCCCACACGCTCTCCAATCTGCCACTGTCAATCCATTTATGAAACAGTATAGAAAATTGAGTCATGCTCCAAAAAGGTTATCAGATATTTAGTTGTCAACTAATGGAACCACAAAAGAGTTTGGGGATGTGACTGACAGGGCAGCGATGTAGCTCTCCTGATCCTAAACTCCTAAGAATTTATACACAGTTCCTGCACTATGATCCTATGATTCCTCTCACTTAGTTTTAACCAGAACAGGAGCAAAGGTCACCCAGAGAACCTGCTTTGAGTTACCCAGTAAAAAAAGATCTCTGAATTTACTGCGCATTGAACACAAAATGATAGCACATTTCCACGTGTGAAGGGAGGCAGCCACGGTCTGCTCTGCTGAAACTTTCTGCCATAAATGGTAATGCTCATCATCTGCTATCCATGCCATGTTCCTGGACCTGCCCCTAGAGCCGGTTTCGGTGATTTATCCGTACCTGTAGAGGGAATTATAACCTTGCTTCTTGGAAGTCCATGCTTCACAGGATGACCTTATTTACCCTGGAAAGGATCTAGACTTCAGTTGCCTTTGGTTCTTAATCTTCAGTCTCATTGCACAAAGAGCCATTTTCCCAGCCAAAGTCATATTTTCTTTCCTACACACACACACACACACACACACACACTCACCTAAAGGATTATTAGGAACACCATACTAATACGGTGTTTGACCCCC
>JABFEA020000017.1:17386746-17398396 GCA_019775915.2 Cyphomyrus plagiostoma | reverse complement strand
ATGCCCTAGTTGCCACCCCTATATAAAATAATTAAATATGGAGCATTTAATTCTGTAAACCTGAGCTACCCAATAAGTCGATTGTTCCGCCCTGGCGCATGTCCAACTGGACCGCGAGATGATTAATGGATGATGCTCACAATTGGCAAAGAATGGAGCAGGGAAATACTTATGTTACATATTTGGTTCTGGGTCTGGCTGGACCAGGCAAGTCCAGTTTCCCCTATTTACTGAAGGAAGTCACAAGTCTGTCATGTCTTGGGGCACATTGCCAGCTGGATAAATCATCCAATTAAAAACAATTTCCCAGCTTCTGATGAATGTTAAATTCCAGGATATCGGGAGTATTGGTTTGTAACTTTAGTTTGGCAAGTCCAAGCCATGTGAAGAGCTTTTATCAGGAATTCTGGGCCAATCACCACATCTCAAGGTAAAATGGAAAAATGCTTTCTTAATGCAAATAGACAGAGAGGTGAGACCGTGGGTCTCAGCTAATTTGGTTTACAATAATATGCTAAATCACTAAAGATTTAATTAGGCCATTTGAGGCCCTAATGCATATCACATGCTCTGAGCAAATATGATGCTTCTGCAAAGCAGGGCATTGGAATATATTCCCGAAATACAGTAAAAAGAATATGGAACTTCACAGGGGAATACAACCCAAGGCACTGAACAACCGGAGATCCCTTTGTGTGGGTCCTTATCCACACTAAGCCAACTTAATGGATGACAATTCAGAGCATATGGAAGACATTTGTTTTGAAATGTTTGTTGTCTGGGTGCATTGAGGCATTGTGTGCAGATGGAGGAGGCAAAATGAGCAGAAAACATAATAGTGTCATTATATCAAAAGTTTCGAAGACAATGGCTTATAATCAGCCAGTCAGTTTTGGTTTCATCTCTGAATGGTATTGATTGCAACTTCATTGTGAAATGTAGCCATCTTATAGAGTTTTAGAGGAGTTTGTGGTCCACTGACGAGACGGTAGTATGTGTTTATAGTGTACTTGTGTCCATAATGGCCAGTGCTGTTTCCTGAATATAAATCTAAATGTCCACAAAAGGGGGGTGGCATAGTGGTGCAGTGGTTAGCACTGTTGCCTAACGCCTCCTTGATGCGGGTTCAAATCTCTGTCAGGGTTCTGTATGTGTGTGTGGAGTTAGCATGTTCTCCCAGTCAACCAGGAAAGGCTCAGGACCCCTATCAGCCTTGAATTGTGTGGGTCAGTCAGTATCTGGAAAAAAAAAAAAAAAAAAAACAACACTGGCCATTCCAAGGAAGATAGGAGCTCACTGTAAAACACTCGATTCACTGTGTGTGCTTTGGCAGTGGGCTGCTGTGTGGCACAGCAGGTTAGGCTGTGGTGTCCCTGATCAGTGGGTCTCTGGTTCAAATCCTATGCCTGGCAGTCTCATCCTATTTTCTCAAATGTGTGTTGCTTTGGATAAAAGGATCTGCTCAATAAGTACATGTAGTCCCCAGGTGATGAATGCGATCTCTTCCCTAAGTCTGTCTTTAAATCGAATTTGTAGGTAAGTTAGAATAATAATAATGCAGGTCATAATAATGCAGTAATAGGTAACTACATGCAGTCCTGCACTGTATTACTGGCCAACTCACCACTGTGCATTTGCCAGATGGGAACTGCCTGTAAAAGCATTACACTTATTTTCTCCTGATGTCATAGTTGATGTCCAATGTTGTTTTCATCCTTAGCTACACACTATGAGCAATATCTAGCAGAATTATATTAATACGTTTTCTAATAAGCATATGAATCATTTAGAAATCCCTGCACACACTTTTCCGGAAAGAGGACATACTTTGTCAGCATGACGGCACTGTGATACAGTTCATGAGCCACTTTGGATGGTGAGGTTTTCCAGATCGACAAAACAGCAAGAATACAAGAATGATGATCACTGCCCAAAAAAAAAAAAAAGGTGAAGGTGCACCCCTTGTCCAGTGCAAAGTCATGCTGATCATAGACCTGACAGCAGGTCAGGTAATGTGGCAGAGGACACGATTTCATACACTGATAATTACACACTGAACTCATGACTCTGGAGCAGTGTTTCTCGACCCGGTCCTTAGGAACCCTAGACGGCCCACATTTCCGCTCCCTCTCCGCTCCCGTAGACGGTCTGGAGGTCCCCAACGACTAGGGTTAGAAACACTGCTCTGTGGATGTCAGGCTATAACATTATCTCTGCAGACACCGGTTTCCTTCCTCCTTCCACAGCCGTAAAATTTTATTTTTGCGTAGACCAAGCTGTCCATGCGGCCATACTAAATAAGGAGCTGGAAGATGGAGGGATGGCTGAATTATGGTTTATTTGACAGGGACAATAAACACCGTCACTTATCCCAGAGTTATATACACGCTAAATGTCATCTGCCCTTCTACAATATTTTAGGGACATTGTTTACTTCTATCACCCAACCAGAACCCAAAGTGTCAAGTATTTCATTTGTTATAACATATATGTCATGGTCTCAAAAAAAACAAACTGTCACCCCACTGCCATCTGGCTCTGCAGCATGGGTCTTGAACACTTCTGGCAAATGTCTTGGCATGCAGCAGGTCACTGTAGCTGAATAGCCAGCAGGCTACATAATACTCTGCACTAAAAATTTTAAATTAGTAATATAAACAGAACAAAACCAAAATAAACACTCAATGATAATATTGTTCCTCAGATTGTAATTGTTTTTATTGCATCTCTAAATACACATATACACACTCATACCCAGTAAAGTATCAGTCCACTATTTGTAATTTGTCTGTTCTGGCATTACAAGATACCACGCTAACTAGCCACACTGGACTGTCTGAAATACTCTGCTGTCTGGGCATTCCGGACCTCGTGTTCTGTAGCCAATCAGAACTGTCATCATGTATTGTACTGTGTCATTACTTTACTAGAAACAATTTGTGTCATTTGGGGATTTAAAAAAGTAATCAGTTGTTAGTGCCTTTAATCTGTCAAAATATAGGAACCACAGACTAGATGCCACCAGCCGCAGTCATATAAAAAACAGCTGCTGGATAATTTAACTCCACCGCAGAGCTCTCAGAAGACAGATAAAGGGGTCTGACTGACACTGTTCCTTTGCTGTGGGTCCTCCTGAGGCACAACCCCCATGTTAAAGCTGCCATTCTCAGTTCTGCTGGTATGTTCTCTACGGGGAAAAGGCATGAGGTGAAGCAAGAATATAGCTAACACGTCCCGAGAGGCGCAAATGCCACGCAGGAAATAAATACTATGTGTAATGTATTCATCCGAATGGAAGATCAGATCACAATCAAGAACAACTGATTAACTGAGCATTAAGTGTGGTAATATATACATACATACACACATACACACACAGTGGCACCTCGGTTCTCGAACTCACTAAAACCTTAATTTCTTGAAATCAAGCAGTGCGACATTACAGTAACTAACAATACATAAACCACTAACTTACATGTCCTATTAGAGCATTTATGTCATTCATTTAAATTTTATTTTACCATGTAAATTAACTGAAAAACCAGTTCTCACTGCTTTACGTGATATTCGGAGGAAATAGCAGATTACGCATCGGAACTTCCTGGGATACAAACGTCATGTGTGTAACTAAACTCTTCAGCCAATAAGGGCAAAGGTGCGTAGCCGGGTGAGAGGTTGCAATGCAGCTAAACGTAATGCATTGCGTCAGGATCAGAATACGTTGCTTTAAGCCAGCGCTGTAAGCAAGTCGATCGCACCTAATAACCGGACTGGGGAAACACACTGAAACGCGGACTTAATACAGAGGACTAATGACAACAACCAGAAAAATACAAAATTGACTTTCTGTTTCCTGCTTGTTTAAAATTTAATTTGTGCATAATTAAGTACTTTCACTGCACTTTAAAGGACTTCTCATTAGTCTCTTCCTTAGTCACAGCCCTTTATAATACAATTACCCCCCGATTAAAGGTTTTGATGCAGGGACTACGTCATAGTTTTTAGCAGATCCACCCATATCTATCCTATTATTATGAATTCAAAAAGCATTATATTTCTTTGTCATGTTATTCATTAGGTCATCTTGTGGAAATGTGGCAAATTAACCCTGAAAAGTTATTGTCATATAGCAAGAAATATGCTGTGGCCTTTTTCATTTTGCTACTTTTATATTACTAAAAAAACCTGTTGCGAATGATTTAAATGTCTTTTACTTCAAGGGTCAGTAGATCTGTTAACAAGGTTCAAAGATATATAAATGCAAATTCATGTCATTTTTCGTTTATTGCAAGCATTCACAATTCTTCTGTGTCGCTCTGAGAGTGGGTCTTAAAGTGGAGTTTACTTCTCAGAATCCTTTGTCCCCTCTATCTTGTCAGTAAACAAAGAATTATGGAAACAAGCATGGAAGACAAGAGTCGGGATTAGGAATGAAGAGAGAGCGAAACTGGCGTAATGCGCCGTATAACCGGATATCGTGACAGCAAAGACAAGCCGTGCAGAGTGGCTCACGTCGCGGGATTTCATTGTTTGCCACTTTATGTATTCATAATCCCAGGACCCCACCCTGCTCTCAGATCAGGCCTAAATACCTCGCAATGGACAAGCACAGGCACAATCCCTTCAGAAGGCTTATCATTGATGTGGGCTATGCAGCATCACCGAAGTTTTAGCTGGCATGTTAGTAAATGCCGGAACACATGAGTAGACACAAGCAAACTGTTCAAAGGCTGCCTTCCAGTAGGGCAGCTCCACAGAAAGCTCTCATTTCTCCTGCATATCCATTCAGTCATTCAGTGTTTTCCACAAGGTCTAAAGATTTTAGGGTCCTTGTTGCAGTTTGTTTGACTGATAATGTTAGTACTCTCCTCACCTATAGGTAGTATTTATCTATTACATTTTCTAATACATTTTCATGTGGTCTACATTAAATATGTAAATAAGACCATCTAAAGAACGTTAAAATAAGACAAGCAGTGGATATAAAGAGTCAGTCCTGACTAAATAATGTGAGTGTTATTCAACTACAGATACATTTCTCACAAAATTAAAAAGGGAAAATCTCAAGTTCAAGAAATATTATACATCCTCATTTCATGCTTAAAATTTCTCAATCATAACTTTATTACATTTTGATTTGGAAAAATGGAACTATGCTGCCAATAAACACATATTTCATTTCTTATGTTTGATTTGAGTTATTTAAAAGGCCCACATCTCCCTAACCACAGCGAGGCTGATGACAGACATGGATTTTGTAAGGGGTGAAAGGTTGTAGAAGGCAATTTGTAAAGAGCGGAGTCGCCCATTTTATAACTCTGTCACTTCTCCAACAGCCAAGCTGGATGTTAACTCAGCAGGCAATTTCCTACACATATGTGTGAGCGATGGAGAAATGGGCGCTGCAGGATTTTTATTTTATTTTTACTGCTGGCTGTTTTTTGTCGCTGAAACGCATACGGCTGACGAGTGAACGACGTAAAAAAAAATAAAAAAGCGAGGGAAGCCATCTGGGCCAAGCACTTCTAAAGGGCTGCTGCACAGGCCAGGGGTCAAAACCATCTACAAATTGCTGGCAGTCGTGCATTTCCTGCCCTCGAGGGGACAGGGTGAGACCAGCATGGGCACAGTTCTCCTGTTTCGGGGTGTGGCCACGGACTCTTTCAAGCTGCAGGACTGCTCAAAAGTATAGCCAGTGCTAGCTGGGGGTATCAAGGCCGGCTTTGCTCCGGATCCCTCCTGTAATGTAAAGCAGGTGTGCGCTAATGCTAATGTTAATGCTATGAGGTTCTCCCTCAGAAAGAATGTCTAATGGAGCAACAACAGATTCCCCAATCAGGCATGAGTCAATCTAGGAGGAGAGACATTTCTCATTACCGGGTTACCATGTCATGCTCTCTTTTCTCAGATGACCTCCATTTAGGTACAGACTTAAAATTCATTTTATACAAACTGTTCAGCTTAATTTAATTATTTCTACGTTTTTTCCAAGTGTGCATTAGGTTGGGCAATTCAGTAATGGCTGCCCTAATATTACTGAGGTAGAGTAATAGGAAATAGGGGGGTAGAGACAGATGTCATACATGGATGGAAGGGCAAGCTAACCCTCACCAGTAGACAGGTAAACAGTTGTGTTTGACGTGGTGTTTTCAAAGTACTTCCAGTGCTGGGTTTGTTGAAAGTCAATTATACTTTTTCAGGCTTTGATTGTTCCCATGAACTAATTGACAAAGTAAACCCATACCCATGGGGTGCCGTGGGTTGCAGCTGTTTACAATGCTGTCAACAGAAGATTGTTGGATCGAATCCCAGGGTTGGCAGAATGATGGCACCGTCGAGGCCCTGAGCCAGGCCCTCAATCCCCAATTGCCCTCCCTCAGGACTGTCTGGCCCTGCCTTCTCAGGATAAAAGCCTTTGCTAAATGGAAAAATGGACACTCCCTTTCATCCTTTAGTATTCAATGAAGAAATAGGAAGTTGCACACTGGCCATGACGAGTTGCTAGACTGCCCCGTGGTCTTGGAGTGGTTTGTAGGAGCTGTTCCACGCATCCTGCAGCTGTACGTGTTCAGAGAAACAGCAGCTGAGTTTCAAGGTTCCTCCCCAACTTGAGCCCCTTCCTGGACCCCGAGCCTTAATTTCCCGTCGGCCCCATTCCCTGCTAACACTCAGCAGTAATTAGCCCTGGCAGGACAGCTGCCGACCCTGAGTGTGGATGCCGGGCCACGGCTCTGGAAGACGGGAAGCCGCTGCAGGGCCAGGAAACTCCACGATGTCACCTCGCTGCAGCCGTGCCATGCAGCTGGCTCCCAAGAGCTCAGATCTATATGGCGGGATCATCATACATCTAGTGAGACACAGAATGAAAGGGGGTTTAGCTGTAGATGAAGCAATCCTATAGAAAATCCATTCTTTTGAGGTTGTGTTTTAGCCAGTCCATCTTTTCCATACATCCAGCTTTAATAAGCCCCTCCCACATCATATCCCAGCACAGCACCAGGGCAGGAGGTACATCTTCCCAAGAACATACAGTTCAGATCATCTCCATTCATAAAACACATTCATATTTCTGTACTACTAAATGACAGGATTGTGTAATTTTAATATGGTTTTCATAATACTGTCACAAATATTCATTCTGTTCATTCACATAAAAAAATTCCATTTTCTGTGACTTCTAGCCTACTTATAAACCTGGACAGATTAAAAAAAAAACAATTTGACAAAACAGTATAAAGAATTCACAAATTATCAGCTAAAAAGCTAAAAAAAAAGGTTTTGGAAAGACTCCTTAGTTTTAGCTGTCCAAGGTACAAGCCTTTCCTGAGCACTAAATTCTATTTTTTTCCTCACATAAGCAATGACTGTAATGGTTGCTCTATGATCCACTTTCACACAGCACTGAGGGATCCTTAAATGAAGTAATGATTAGATATCAGCTTAAATTAAATAAGCATATTGAGCTATTAGTTAAGTTCTCCCCAAACGAGCTTGATGGGCCGAATGGTCTCCCCTCGTTTGTAAATTTCTTATGTTCTTAAATAAAACAATGAAAAGTTCATTATTATTTCTGCCAAACTGCAGTCAGCTACTCTGAATGCTGGCATAGTACAGGGATCAGAAGGTCATAGCAGCAGTTATATGAGTAATTAAGTAGAGGGGTTACTAGGATACTAGGTGGATATGGTATTGTGTCCTTAGAATACTGTCTCACTAGAGACCTAAATAAAACTAACAATTAAAAATCAAAATAAAGAATAACAGTTTTACACAGAACAATCAAAAGAGCTCCAGCTGAGTAGTACAACGACAGTCTAAGTCTTGGTTGCCCTGATGACATCACAATGCCCTGATGACATCACAATGCCCTGATGACATCACTATAGCCTGCATGTTGGAAGTCACCAAGAGCACAAATGCCAGACTGAGAGGGATCGTGTCATTCTGCAGATTAACCTGGCACTTACTGCAGCTGATATTTAAGCTTTCTAGAGTGTATTTCAGGGGAAGCGTTAAAACTGTAAAATGGCAAAAAGTGAAAAAAAAATCTGCTTTTATTCACCTACTCAGACTTGTGAACTTGGATAATAAAATATTGAGTAAATCAAATTGCTGACAACATTAAAATCACTGGTTAAACATAATAAGCATGTAAGAGTATGTAGCATCAGCCCAAGTGGGTGGCGTCACATTTTTCCATATAATAAAATTATAATACCAGCTAATCTTAGCTCATACTGCAGCGAGATGCTGACGTAATAAACCACATCAGCTTCAGCTGAATGAGGCAGTAGTGTCATTCCACTCAATGAGTAGGGAGTGAAAATACAAACAGCAAAGGAATGCAGCAGACAGCCTGAATGGGATGCCAGGGCATCATGGGACATACACCCACATACATCAGGGTTCAGGGTTTTCAGTTTGGGGAGGGGGAGGCATGTAATTCTATGTACACAGAGATAGGGGCAGAGATGGAGTCCACAGTAGCAGTGATCTGAGGTTATAATGTTAGCCACTGTGCCACCCCCTGATGATGTCATCACTATAAAAATATTTAACAGGTCATTGCAAGGATGACACAGTGGTTCAGCGGTTAGCACTGTTTCCTCGCACCTCTCGGTCCAGGGTTTGAATCTCTGCTGTAGTTCTGTGTGTGGAGTTTGCGTGTTCCTCCCATGTTGTCCTCTTAGTGCTCTGGTGTCTGACTACAGTCCCAAAACATGCTAAGGGGAGATGGAGTTATCAAATTGCTCATAGATATGAGTGAATGGTGTGTGATTGTGCCCTGTGATGGGTTGGCACCCCATCCTAGGTTGTTCCCTGCCTTGGACAATATTCTGTGGGAAAATGGCACTGATAACAGGGTATAACACAATGTGAAGCTTTTTTAGTAATACATTTTCCTTACTGCCCAGCCATCCTGCCCACCAGCAGTCAGTGCAAACCCCACCACCACACAACAGCCATTCTTGTGTACTACATTTCCACAACCAGAAAGATAAGGAAATAAGTTTATGCAAGCGACTAGACAACATCCACTATTCAGCTGCCAGAATGCTTCTCAGAAAACTGTAGCCCTATAGCGACAGGGTGGCTACAATCATTTACAAAAAAATATATGTGTGTTCTTATCTCATACAGGATCTATCTTATACAACAATCCAGGGACGTCGGAGTGGCATGGATACCTGCGCAGGTTCGGGGGGTCCAGCACTCGACATGGGCCCTTAAATATGTACAACCCCCTTTCCAAAAAAGTTGGGATGTGGTTAAAAAAACTGAATGTAATGATTTGCAAACCATATAAACCCACATTTATTTGAAAAAAAGAACAAAGACAACATATCAAATGTTGAAACTGAGAAAGACTGAATGGGCTAATAGTGCAACTATTTAAGAATAATTCTCCTCAGTATAATATTGTAAACAGTTTTGGAATTTCATCATCTACAGGATATAATATCACTAAGACATTCGCAGAAGCGGAATAAACCTCTACACAAGGGACAAGGCTAAAAACAAATGTTGGATATCCATGATCTTCAGGTCCTCAGGCAGCACTGCATTAAAAACAGACGTGATTCTATAGCAGAAATCACTGCATGGGCTCAGGAACACTTCCGAAAACCATTGTCTGTGAACACAGTTTGTCACTGCATCCAGAAATGCTGGAAGAAACTCTACCATGAAAAGAAGAAACCAGATCTAAACGTGATTCAGAAACACTGCCGACATCTCTGGGCCATTTAGAATGGGTTGAGGGAACATGGAAAACTGTCCAATGGTCTGGGACCACCAGGCTTGTTATCACTGGACTGTTCAAAAGCCAGCATTCGTGATGGTATGGGGGTGCATTAGTGCCCATTGCTTGGGTAGCTTGCACGTCTGGGAAGGCACCATTAATGCTGAACGATATACAGGTTCTGGAGCAACATATGCTGGCTTCCAGAAAACGACTTTTCAGAGAAGGCAGTGCATCCTGTGCATATCACACCAACACAGCTCTGTAGCAGTAGAGTCCAGGTGCTAGATTGCAGTCCAGACCTGTCACCCACTGAAAACATTTGGTGCATCATGAAACAAGAAATACGACAAAGGCAAAATTGGGACAACATTTCGCTTTCAAATCTTCAGCGACTGGTTTCCTCGGTTCCCAAACATGTACATGTTGTTTTAACTTGTTAAAAGAAGAGGTGATGCAACACAGTGGTAAACATGCTCCTGTACATTTCTTTCTTAAACGTGTTGCTGGCATCAAAGTCAAGTTGAGCATATGTTTGTCATAAAACAATAAACTTTCCATGGACAATATTTTTATACTTTATTCTCTTTTATTTGTAAATCATTCAGCGTAAACTAAAGGAAAAACTTCCGCACCTTTGTAATCTAGTGATAAACAAGATGGCGCCTTTGGACACTAATCTGATGATTTCTCCATTTCTGACTGGTATGCAGATGCTCTTCTCATAAGGGTTTGTTGTGGTTGTCCTGTGTCCTCCATCTATTCTTGTTTTTTTGCATTTATTTTTTAGAAAGACAGACTTCTTTGATATACAGTTCGTATGTAAGCTCACACCCAACTTAGCCTTAAACATCCCTGTTGTTTTTCATCAGATTTTTCCATCTCAGATAGCTATCAACACTGCCAAACGGACCCCTTTCGTTTCTGATAAGCTGATATGGGTGAACGCTATCTCCGGAACCATGCTATTATGCAACGCACTGTCTCTTTGAAATCAGCCAAATGCAGGAGAGTGGTGGTCTTGCCAGACATGTTTAGGAAATACAACAAAAGTCTTTTGAGAGAAAATAAATGTTTTCACGGTCTCTGTATGTTGGAGACTTTACACCTGGTCTGTAATCTAATTCCATGTAATGTCTTATGGTCGACACAAAAAATATCATCCTGTTTTTTGCAATGTCCCATATGGAACTTCAAAAAGCATGCATGGTTACACTTGCACTGCGATTGTTTTCCATCTAAATTTGAAGATTTTTAGGATTTAAACGGACTGTGGAGGAGATATCTGGAGAAGATATGAGGGAAGTCCAGTTTTCTTTCTGAATCTTCAAGCGTGTGATGTGCTTGATCTTTATTTGCTCCAGTAAAAACCAGTCAGTCGCGTAAACAAAAAAATGTTGATCTGTTCGTCATCATCATATGGTCATGAAATGGCTGAACGTTAATGCTATAGCCTTTGAAAGTAATAAACATTATTCATTTTAAGAGAGAGGATACTCCGAACAAATTACTGATGATGCTTGGAAATTAGAGCAGATCCACCTGAAAGATGAGAAACATGCTCAAGCTGAGTGTGGAAAGGCTATCAGAGCATTTCAAAGAGCGAATGGCAGTAATTGTGGAAACAGGCCGACGTAAAACAGCCAGATGTTAGCGGGGGGGGGGGGGGGGGGCAGGTTAATTTTAAAACAATTAAACCAAAAAATGCCCACAAATTAATATAAAAAAAATCTCAGAGGACATGTACTGTGTGCCCAGCAAATTACTTACTGGGACCCACACTTAAAAAGTACCTTTAGGTACAGTGTAACGAGGCATTAATCAGTCCAATGCTAAATAAGTCAAAAACGTAGATAACATGTCAGACAAGGATTCTCAGTAAATACATTTATTATATTTGACAATCAG
>JABFEA020000017.1:17372945-17386646 GCA_019775915.2 Cyphomyrus plagiostoma | reverse complement strand
CCCCCCCCCCCCCCCCCCCCCCCCCCCCCCCCCCCCCCCCCCCCCCCCCCCCCCCCCCCCCCCCCCCCCCCAGGGGACTGTTAAAGCAATTACTCCATAAAACAAAAGGAGTAAAGGGACAAGTGGACATATTTAAATGCTCAAATAGTACACAAAATATAAGTTTGCTGCTTATTTTTAGGTAATATGTATTTTTACTCTATAACTTATTTTTTACATTGAATTATAGAGTGCGTCCTGAGAGCAGAGGATGAAGTTACAGGGATCTGTGTTTCGGGAATCGCTTTCAGGCTGGACAAGCAATCTGCACTCTCACCATTTATCAGCAGCTGCCGCACAGAAGGGCAGGACGCCGGCCCAGTTGGGTCATCAACAGGTTCCCCTTGTTTTTGCAGCAGTTTCTTTCAGCAACTCCAATTTCCTGATGCTGTCCAAAGTAAGACATTTTTCTAACATAGACTGTCCACATTTTTGCTCCCTCCTAGCTCCTGGCAAAAATGTGAATTGGGAAACACTGCTATAGACCCTGCGGCATAAGTGAGACATGAAATCCCAGACAAGGGCATGTCTTGCAGCCATCTGATATAACCAGTGTATGCTGTGTATAGCTTAGGAAGAGAGTAGCATGCGTAGACAGCACTGTGCTGCTAACACTGTAGTACTAACACTCGCCGCCATGGTCCTGTGTACAACTTCAGGCAGAACTGCAGTGTCCACATCTGAACTGTACTTGCCTAGATTCCAGTCTCTGTTCAAATAGGCCTCAGATGTTAGTATGCAGCTTTCCAATCTGCACAACATGATGTTAAAAGTGCACGTCTTTTTCCACTGTTCGGTGATCATTCTGAGTTTTCTACCAGCTTTAAGTCTTATCATATACAGGAATTTTGTGCGGTGGTATCCAGTAGTGGTATCTTACACAAAGCCTAGAATTGCCCTCTGTGGACAAGGAAGCTACAGTATATTACCGTTTTCCCTGTGTTTATTGAATGGTTTTAATATCAATAAGAATCTGCAGTTTTTGGGTAAAACACACATTCCTTCTTTTATAAGTTTCAGAAGCAGAAGTGTGTTTCTTTATGATCGCGCATATTTATTGTTTTCTATATTAATGTATGTGCATTCACATCTGAATCTGGCCCATTATTAAAACTGTGTTTCTTGCTTGTTTGATCTCAGTTGACTTCCGTCATTCTCTAAGACAGGGGTCATAGCCCTGTGTACCTTAGTTCTCTCCCTTTTCTACCATAAATGATTCAGCTGAAGAGCTGTGTGGTAATTAACAAAAGGAGTTGAATCAGGTGTGTTAAATGAGGGGAAACCCAAAAATGTGCAGGGCTCCGGCCCCCCAGGACTGGAGTTGATGACCCCTGCTCTAAGACTACATACTAATAACATGTTATTTTAAGTAATACAGATGTAATATTTTTAATGTAGTAAAATGTTTTTGATTATCTTGTTTACGGCAAGGTCTAGGCAAAGTTTCTGAATTCCAGTTGGACAGCACATGTTGCCTTAAAAAAAACTGTATTGCAATCCACATGGGCGTGTACGCCCTTAAATTATTCTTACAAATTACTCTGAAATGGTCCTAGATGCATCAGTGGCTTTCAATGAAATGTAGAAATATACGAAAGCATACCTCTATTGTTATCACAGTTATTGTTATCCGTCCATTTTCTGTATTTGTATGTCCTATGCAGGGTGACGGGGTTGGGGTCCGGAGCCTATCACCACTCACTCACACATGGACATCTATGGGCCATTAAATAACTCCAATTAGCTTCAGTGTGTTTTTGGACTGTGGGGGGGGGGGGGGAACTGGAGCACCTGGAGGAATCCCCACGGTAACACGGGGAGAACGTGCAAATCCACACTTGGAGCCATGGCAGAGACTCAAACTCTGCTCTCAGAGGTGTGTGAAAACCGCTAACCACTGCAGCACCACGCTGTCCCTTATGGTTATTATTACCGCTAATAATAATAATAATAATAATAATAGTGCCCCGGTCGTCCGCTCCTCCCGTGTGCCACGCCCCCTCTTTAACCCTGTGTGGATTCCCCGTGTTTACCAGCTGTTCCTGATCGTTGCCATTAGTCCATTGTATTTAGTCCACGTTTCCGTTTGCTTCCCCAGTCCGGTCATTGTAATGTTATATTATTATTGCTTGCTCCGGTTGTCGCTATCCCTATTAAACACCGTGTTTGCCCCGACTTTTTGTTTCCTGTATCTTCTTCCAACGCTCCGTAAAGCATAACAAATAATAACAACTGATATTATTTTACTAGTTCCTTTAATACTTGAATTCTTTCTTGTTGTATGGCATTATTGAAGGCTCCAAAAAACTTCCTGGGAAATATTCATTATGCTGGCATATTTTAAAAGTTCACCCACAGCAGTCTGTCTGCTGTTACTGCCACAAAAATAAACTTATACTGACACAGCTATTCTCTGTTATTTCAATTAATTTTAACCACATAGAATGTGGGTGAAATATACTATTACTGGAAATATTGTTTATTACGGGATTTGTGTGTGTGTGTTTGTGTTCCACAACGTCATAAAAACCTGTTACTTGACGTTGTGGAGACCATTTTTCAGGTCCCCACAAAGATCTGTGAATGAAATCAAAAGTAAAAATGCCAAAACTCTCATATTTTGCTTGGTTACTTTTGGTTAAGGTTAGGGCTGGGTAGGGCTTAAGATCACCATGTTGGGATTCGAGTTTTCCCCATAGAAATGAATGGAGAGTCCCCACAAAGATATAATTAGAATGTGTGAGGTGTGTGTATGTATCATTGCAATATTTTATTGGGTGAAACTGACCCTTCATTCGGGGCATTTATATTTGTGTTCTGGCTGTTTGTGGTCGTTTGTCTGACGCCGCCAGCCAATGTCACTATTCCAGACACACCTGCAGCCATCCCTGTTTAACTCTCCCTAAAGCTCACACACATTCCCATAGTTTGCTTTTCAGTTCGACTGCTTAGCATGCTACTGTCTCACTGATTAAAACTGCAATCCTGTTCAAATCAGTGTTGATAGTCAGCAGGGTTGTGTGGCTACACTTGCATGGTTATGATTCACCCACATCTGCCGTTGTCTGTTTATCTCTGTTATGTTCCTTGCCGTTGTCAGATACACGTATGCATGCCTGGAGACATGCTGCTCTCTGTGCTCGGTCCTCCGTTTTGGTCTTTGCAAGACAGGTCAGAAATTGAATCAAAAGTTAATCACTCATGTCTTGATCTCTGCTGTGCATGCCCAAATGTAATGGGTGATACATGTTTGATTTATGAGAAGATGGTGTGGAATGTGTGAGACCACGGATGGCATCTGAACAGTCATAACTCTGGCGGTCAGAACTTTCAAGGTCCCACCTTTCACAGAATGTAGAGAAACGTTCTAGATTACATTCAGAAGATTACTGAAATAGCTCTGCTGCTCAATTCTCATGCATGTGAGTCAATCATGAAGAACTTTTACACCAGACAAGGAACCTCTCCTACAATGGAACAGATCCTACGTGCAAATTCTCAACACTGCCACATAGTATCACCGTTTTTTTTCTTAAAGACATAGAGGAACAAGGCATGACCAGGCAGGCAAGATTAGATGCCATGACGCAAAACAGAATTTTCTGCTTTTAATAACTTTGATAAATTGATTAAAATGTCTCCCAATGAATAACTTTACAGTTACAATTCCAGCTTACAAAGAGGGCAAACTGTACAAGATTGTCAATACAAAGATTACTAATAACATTTTTTGTATTTTCAAACAGCACGTACAAATAACTCGATGACAACATACTTAGATGCTACATAGCTTACATTAAACTATAAGAACAAAATGGCATCGATTGTTTGTATTTTGGATCAAAATATGTATAGAAATGCCTGATCTGATGGAAAAAAATTATACATAATATCTTGCTTAACAAAATAAATTAAATATACATGACTTCTGTTTAAAATCTATATAGAATTACTAAAGCTTTATATTTTGTGGTTAAATTTGACTCTAGTCCAAATAGGCATTGTCAAGGTCCATTATTGCCTCAGGGATAGTAAGAGTTTATGGCAATTAGTGTTATAGGCATTTTCTTAACTGTATAGTGAACCCAAGTGTGTTTTTTACCTGGTGGATATTTGATTTGACAGGTGCACTCAGAGCTGATGCATGACTTCAGATGTAAACACAGGATGACCGTGACACTGGGATCTGATGATTTTCGCTCTCTGTCCCTTTACACGTTTCACAGACAAATCCTCCACGACGTGGCAACCCCAGGCATGTGGATGTCGGCAGGTCCCACCACAACTTATCTAGCAAGCTGCACACGCCGCTTGTTCCCTAAGCCGACAAGCGGCGGGCAGAGAGGCGGCAGCCTGAGGCAGCAATAATGCAGTTTTCGGTTGGCAGCAATAGTGGTCAGGGAAACATACACATGTTCAAAAACACAAACAAAAAGACACAAAAACAAAACCTGCGACTAGTCGGGGACACCTGAGTACACAAGAGCTAGACCTGCCCTTTTGTGGTATTACTAACATCAGCCTGCCATCTCAGGAAGGCCAACAGGACAGGAGCAGTGGAGGAAACCGAAAGGGAAGCAGTCCAAGCCGAAATGAAGAAAGGCTGCCCATGTTGAGGAGTATGCCCCCCGCCCCACTCCCCAAACTTCTGCGCTTGGCTTTTTGAGGCCACACTCCTACTTTGACAGTAAGTGCAAAGTGGGGTTCGTGCAGTCATGTGACATGAATATGAGCCTTATTAAGCCTTATTAATCCCTGCTCGCTTTCATGAGGCATTATTCTGCATTTTTCATAGCATTCCATTTCCCACTATTATTAAACAGCATTTTCAAGTTCCTCTAATGATGATTAGAACTAATCAGGTTCCAGAAAGCAACTCCTAAAGCGATCCCTGTAACAAAATTCATTTCTGCTGTTTTTATTTATACCCAGAGAAGCCATTTAAGTGCAGAATAAACATCACTTTTCAGATGGTTTTCTTAATTCAGGTTAGTCCATAGGAACACAGAAATGACTGGCCCATAATGCATCCATTCTTCCTCTGTTACCAGTAACCTCCAACTGTGTTTGTTGGACCGTGCCACAGCTTGAAGTCCGTGTCTGTTTTGTGCAGCCTTTCACCAAGATCACAGTACGAGCTCAAGAAAACTGGCATGAAAAACAAAGTTGAAACCCAAACCAAGCAAAGGGAATCTCACAGACGCAAACATAACCATGCTGATTTTGTCCCAGCTAAGTTCTGATCTTCTTTGCTCTCCACCAGAAGGAAGAGCTCATGGATTTGTCTGTTGCATTTGTGGATCCCACAAAGTCTGTCCCTTCACGTGATTTACCTCAGGATGTGAAAGGTATGGGCATGGCAGTGAGGAAGGTTCTCCGAGGAACCTCATTTTAGGACAGAGGTCCAAGGACACAGTGCAGAGAGGGCGGGTATCCAGGCCAGGTGGGGAGATGAAGCCAGAGCTTGAAGGCTAACACTGATAGTGAATGTGCTGATGCTGGTGCACCTTCCCGTCCACATGTGAGTGGGTGTGCGTATGGATGTCGGTGTAGATCTTTGGGTACATTTTAGGTGCCAGAGATGTGCCCCCCTGGGTCAAGAGAAGCTGCTGCTGCTGGGCCAGGTACTCATCGTAGCTGAGGGATCCCATGCAGTCCTTGTCAGCAACAGGAAGGCCGACCCTGTCCCGAGGCAGCTGGCGGTGGGGGGCTTGGCCAGAGGGAGCAGTCACCGCACCCCCTGAGGAGCAGTGCTTCTTAGACTGGCAGAGCCACAACAAGATAGTCCCGACGATGAACACCACCCCCGCCGGTATCCCGATGATGACTGGCCAGGGAAGGCTGTGTGATGTCGGGATGGACACTGGGATTGTTGGAGGTTTGGGGTCTAGAAGAACAAAGGCAGAGCACAGGAGAAGAGTAAGGTTTAGCCCTTGAGCCTTGAGGATAACGGCGTTTTTTCATATCTCACCAAATGTCACATCTTAAACGAAAACTATATTGAGGTTTTACAAAAGTGCAGAAAACAAAACAAATTCAGGAAGACTAAGGAAATTATCTATTGAATGGGCTGGCTCATTGCCAGCTGCCTTGGGCCATATCAAACTCACTGTTTGTTATGGCACATGGCCAGAACCCCTGACTGAGGCACGTGTGGTTCCCTACCTGGCAGGACTGTAAGGAAGGCACTGCGAAAGCTGTAGCCCATGGTGTTGGCGCCCAGACAGATGTACATGCCAGCGTTCTCCTCCTTGGCGCGGCTGATGAGGAGCTTGTTAAGGTAGGAGCCATCTGGCCGTGACAGCACTTCACCCAT
The DNA here is from genome assembly GCA_019775915.2 of Cyphomyrus plagiostoma. Lineage (NCBI taxonomy): Eukaryota > Metazoa > Chordata > Actinopteri > Osteoglossiformes > Mormyridae > Cyphomyrus > Cyphomyrus plagiostoma. The sequence continues at coordinate 17,380,291 of JABFEA020000017.1, read as the reverse complement.
GGGCAGCACCACGAACCGGTGGTCGCCCACCTCAATGGTGGAGTTGTACTTGCTCTCGTCCCCCGGCTCCACTCGCTTCAGCCACTGGATGACGGGTTTGACGTCACTGCGGACTTTGCACTGAAATGACGTCGTCCCCCCGTAGTCCACCGTGGTGTTCAGCGGATGGGTGCCGGTCAAGATGGGCTTGGAGTTGGTACGTTCTACAATGGAGTCAAAAGGAAAATAACATCAATGGCAAATACAAGAACGAAAAAGTGTGATAAAAGAACCAGTTATCATTACTAGAGGCAAACTGAGTGTGAATGCCTGTACTCATTTGAACAAACAAGTATGGCATGCAATAGTAATGAGAATAGCATCAGGAACCTGTCAGCCCACAGTTAACTTATTATACAGATATATCCGGTTATGTGTTCATGGAGGCACATTGCTTAGGAAGCGGGTATAGATCCACATGACCAGTCATGTGGAGTAGCGCTGAGCATTGTTCTGAAACTTTACTTATTTTATAATCTATGAATAATCCACCGTACCATCCTTTCCCATCCAAAATGGTGAATGAAAAGGAATGTTGGTGCGGATCTCTAGATCTCCAAAATCTATCGAATTTGGTTAAATTACTATTTGGTGTCTATACAGAAAGACCCTCGTATCCCCAGTTTCAGTGACCACCGTTTCAGTTATCCGCGGTTTACCGCAGTCTGAAAAGAAAATTGGAAAATTCCAGAAATAAACAGTTTATAAATTTCAAACCACGTGCCAAGTGAGTACAACCTGTTACATATTGAAATCCACCAGGGTGCCATTACAGGTTATATACAGGTACATAAAACAATATTTTTCATTGTAAAATGTGTAACGATATGTTTTTTCATTGTTCCTTGACCCTTTGAGGGGAATAGAAAGCATTTTTATATTTTATATATATTGATCCATCATCCCTTAATAAGTGATATTTTTTCATTGCTCTATCATCTCTTGAGAATGGCTTAACAAGGCTTAACAACTCTGAGCTATTAGTTAAGTTCTCCCCAAATGAGCCTGATGGGCCGAATGGCCTCCTCTCGTTTGTAAATTTCTTATGTTCTTAATTAGTCTAAAACATGAGAATGCCTTTCATTCAATCGAATGTACTTTATTACTACTGTACTTAATGTTGGTAATGTCTTACTGTGCGTAATTTATCGAATAAACTTTCCTATATGTACATATGAGGCCCATGGATTGTTCACTGTTATCAATGGCCTCAGCCATCCACTGCAGAACCTAGAAGGTATCACCCAGAGAGAGTACTGTACATGTAAGAAGGGAATGCAGTCGTCACCGGGAGAGGTGGTGGAAGGATAATATGCATGAAAGGATGTATATTTAATGTATTTTTAAGTCAACGTCATTGTATGGCTATTAAGGTGTGTGAATGGATTAATGGAACAGTACATGCATTTCAATGTATGAATGTTAACATCTCCATTTGTACAAGTGAGTAGTGGGTAGCATCCTTCCACGTCTGGTTTAGATTGAGCATAAAATGTCACATCTAAGACAAGGATGATGTTCGATTCACTTCCCCTTCTCTGCTTCTGGATTTAGTATCAACATATGTTGCTGAGGCCGCCACACAGCTGAATTGTAACCAGCAGCAGATGGTCAAGCAAGATGGATGAAGATCTCTCCTCAGAACACAGGCCAATTCCCCCACACCTCCCAAACCACCCAACCTCCATAATATGCTCCTCATTCCAATGACTAATTCACTTTACTCACTGCTACACACGCCGAAAGTCTTCGAGAACATGGACATCCCTTTAGCTGGCCTAAATCCCTAAATTAATCCCGATGTGCTCTGTGACTTGACTCCATTTCCACTGACAGTTTGTGGAAGGATCTGAAACAGTGCTGTCCACAGTGATCGCCAGCTAAATCTTTTTGAGGAGATCTTCCAAAAATGACACCATGTTGCTATTACATCATGTTGCAAAGTCAATAAAAATCGAGGGGGACATTTAGCTTTTATGTCATTTCACGAAATGCCACGAGTTTTTGGAAGATGCGATTTTTGGTTGGGTTTGGAGAAGACAGTCACTCTTCAGCAGGAGACTCCTTTCCGTTTTGTCTGTGCGGGAGATATGCTGTGTATGGGCTGATCAAGCAGAACTGTTACTTACGGATCACTTCGACTTTGTAGGTCGCGTTGATCTCGCCGGCCCTGTTGAAGACGCGGCAGGTGTACTTCCCGCTGTGTTCCGGCGTCAGGTTCTTCAGGCTCAAGGTCCACTTCTTCTTGCGACCCTCACCTACCTCCTGCGGAGACAGCGGCTTGCTGTCCTTCAGCCAGGTGATGTCAGGCCGCGGGTTCCCGCTGGCGGCGCACTTGAGGCGGATGGAGCTGCCCACAGGCCGGGCGATCACCCGCTTGCGCATCTTGGCGGGTTGGGTGAACCGAGGCCTCACTATTGCATAACAGAGTAATTAAGAGGGGTAACTTAATATGAGACTCCCTGCCAAATTAAGCAGACTATATCAGTTGTACCAACTAACCTTGTACGTTGTTATACGCCAGTCCAAATAAATACCAATGGACACACTGAATTTCATTCTAGTGATGATTTAACAATTTGTGTTATTTACATATAAAATATATGCAGAAGACTGAAAATCTAACAGTGATGACCACATCCATTCCTTCATTGTCAAGGCCAAAACGATTCCATCAGGCAAGCTAATGTTCAGTCATATTCCTTGGCATTCATTATGTTTTGTGAGGAATGGGATCTATTTCATTCTGTTTAAACAGACTGCCATTTTGCATGTCAAAGGAATGCTCCAAAACATGACTCATTCAGGGGTCCTAAGATAAATACTACAGGGTTTCAAGGTGGTATATTGACTCACCCAGCTTAGCTGAAAGGTCGTCGGTGGCGTATTCTGTGTTAGCCCCATTGGGGGTCGCTGCTCCATCTCTCCCAGAGCTGGAGTCATCTGCAGAGGAAGAATCAGACAGTTAGTGTCATTGCTGGTTAGGGAAAACCAATGTGCTCCACTGAGGGAGGCAAGCTTCAATCCAGTTAGAATCAGCTTAAGAGTTGAACTCCGCTATGAAAACAGATACAGCCACTGTCCACTGTACCAAAAATTTCTTCAGTTTTTGCCAGCAAGCCACCAATATATATATATATATATATATATCAACAAATTAAATGAGAGCCGGATGACAAATTACTGCTTTTTTGAGTACATAATCACTGCTGCATTAAACAGGTTGCAGATGCGAGTTTCTGCACTCACAGATCCTCAAGGGAATACTGAGCAAGTAAAAATGAATGATTCTTAGATTTCTTCTTAATCTTTGAGCATGAAAGGATTGAAAGATGAACATGCATGTCGTTGACAGTGTGCTCCGTAATGAACAGACAGCGTGTTGCTCGGCCCTGACGCAGAGCCTCCAGGGCAAGTGTGCCAGCTCGCTGACCGTGAGCCATGTCCAGTTTTCCTCGGGTTTCAATGTGGCGGCTGTTTGCTAGGCGGTCGGCAGTTTCACAGAGAACGGCACTTTGAAGTTGCCGCCTGGGGGAGGCGGGGCGAACTTCAGATATGCAGTTTAAAATTTCGTCGGCATGGGCGGCAGCCTCATTGAGTTTTATGAACACCTAAGCTCAACGCTCTCCATCTCATCGCGGTCATTCTGTTTTTCCTTCATTGGTCCTGCTCTTACACCCTGTGCAAAATGCACTAAAACAATAGCTGCACCCTGGAATACAAACAAAGGCAAAGCAGACAAGTGTGGTCAGATTTCCCAGCAAAACAAGCTCCTGTAGCAGTCTTTATCAGAAGGAACATGAGCCGCCCACAGGCCATATTTCACACATATACTACAGGTCTGGAGGAAAAACTGAGTCAGTAAATCTGCTTGGCTCCCTCATGACAACACTATTTGTATAACCCTTACACGGACTTTGTTTCACATCTCTGCGGTCTGCAAGCCTAGATCACAGCAAGGGTGCAACACTTTCCATTTGGAAATTGGAGTCCTGTGGTTTCCGTCTTATCTCCAAGCAGCTCCTGATTTTCAATACTTTAGATCTTAAATAAGACTGACTCTGAGTGTGAACAGTGCTGAGCGCTGAGAAGAGAATTAAATCCTCCACCTGGTCATTGATAATTTGTTGGGATGGGTAACTTCTGAAGCTGGCTGTTCACACACTGTTGAGTCATAATTCTAACCAATACTACACAATTTAAACCACATCTAGCTGCCTTGTTTATGTGCTTGAACAAGGCATCTCTACAGGTTTACGACTTTGAGAGAGCTACCTTCTAACAATTGGGTTCCAAACAAAGCTGCCTTCTTCCGTCATATTAAATCATCTTTATCCTTCTGTATCTGTGTAGACTCTGGCAGTAAAATGTGAGAGTCAGCGTTACACTGAGAAAACATGCACTCAGCAGAGAAATGAGTGGGCGTCTCATGGTTAGACAATACAGTGCAGGGACCCCTGGGCTGGTTTACCGAATCCCGGTGTGTGAGAGCAGACGCGAAGGGCGGGGCTGGCTCCAGCACCACCTCGGCTGCCAGGTCTGTGCTCCCAAAAGTTATGGGCCACCTTCCGAACTGAGACATTGTTACATTAGGGATGAATCGAACCCAAAGATTGGCAGGTTCATTGCCTGTGGAGCACATTTTAGAGCCAACTCCACAAACATGTCTTTCAAATGTTTTTTGAATGAATATTTTCAAATAGGTATTAGATTACATGTTGATGTCTTGGAAGGATGTTTCTCAGCTGCAAAACCTATGGGGCATGTGGGGTATTAAGCTCTCCCACTAAGTCTTGGACTAAATGGTGATTTATTTTTTCCATACATGGAGACTTTATTCTTCAAGTTGCTTTTAAAAAGTAACTAAGAGTTTGGATCGATCCTCAATGAACCCCTTCCCACTCAACTCCCATTCAGCTTGCGAACGTACTAAACCTTTAGTCAAACCACACTTTATTGCCCTTACTGTGACCAGGATTTCCAATCATTATTTTCTATAAAGACATGAAACATACTTTAAATGAATTCATGAAATTGCAGTTGAACTCTGGTTCTGGATGAACTCCTGCATAATTTACTGGTACCAGTAACCAATTTACCGTGAAGAGATATTTTTAACTGCCCATGTCTTCTGCACCAAATACAAATTGTTTTGACACACAAATACTATAATATATGTATTTGAAAGACGTCACTTAAAATGTCGTACTTAAGTCTTAAATATATCATATGAAGCCTCAGCAAATTTACCATGTAGTTAACAGCTTTAACAAGCTAGGAAAAATATGTGTGTTGACAGGATGGGAGTCTTTGGTGAGACAGGCTGCATTTAGTAATCTGTTTGGCTGGAGAGGTCCACACCAAACCATAGCTATCTCCCATTTCAGGGCCTGTAGCCTTTTAAGGTTTCATTTAAGGACCAAATGCTTCAAGGCTGTCCCGTTACTTCCTGCCAAGGAAGGATCCACCCGATAGATCCTTCATGGCTCTATTTGTCCCAAGATTCATTGTGTGGATTTTTAGAAGGATGCAATTTACAAAGGCTACACTGACCATGTCTTTTGAAGAATGCAGCCCCTAAAGTGAGACACGGTTTGTTACTATGTAGCAGTGATGGTGGCGTCATCAACGAGGTAACGATGAGCCCCACCTCGAGGTACCCAATTTAAGTCCTGTGTCTCCATTCCTCAATGAGCAGATCTCTACACAGGGTGAGCTTCTTTGGGAAGCTTCTAATGATTTATTTTTGATGATTTTTCTACAAAATGATGCCTTACAGTAACCCAGACCCCTCATTCTGAAGACTTTTGCCTCCCTCCACATACAGTGGGATGGTAACACTTTCTATGAATGCCATGTCTGTAACAATCTATGAACATATTCATAACACATTATAATGCATTCACAAAGCATTATACATTTGGCTTTATTTTTAAAAAGGCATAACACATTATAGACATGGTTATTATGCATTTTGAATGTTTTATGCTCTCACTATAGATACCTTCATAACACAGTATAAAGCATCCTTAATTCTTATACCAACTATTATAATGCATTATGAAGGTATCTATAGTACAGTATGGATAAGAGCTTCATTAGAGTTTATGAAGTATTAAAAATGAACACTATAATGCCCTATGACTGTCAATACAATATGCTGTAATGCTTTATTATCTCTTATACTGGCCATTACAATTCATTATGAAGGTATCCACAATGCATTATAGATGACAGCTTAAAGTAAAGTGTTACCAGTGGGATCTACAGTAGTCCTAGCATAAAACATCCATCTTCTCTGAAGGTAGAAACTAAAATAGCATTAGCATGGAAGTGAAAATTTGCTGAAATTTGTCGTGAGGAGGCGGCCAGGGTAGCGTAGCCCTGCCTGCAGCCTTCTGCACCAAACCAGGCCGTTCGATGCTCCCAGGATAACATGCTAGTTTCACATAAATAAACAAGGTGACCATCAATCCCCTAACACAACACCCCAGAGAAGTTCAAAGTCCTGGGGAAGGTGATGCGATCAGCGTGCCTCATTAGGAAAGTGTCTGAACAGATGGATGAAGGACCAAGAGGAAGCAGAGAGGAGAGGAAAATGGTAGTTAGAGAACATGAGAGGTCGGTCAGCAGACAAAACACAGATGGAGAGACAAGAGGCTGTAGACAGAAAAGTTGTAATTAGAAGTGGGAGGTAGAAGTTCATGGTCAACCCAAAAGTGCAGGTCATGTTCAGAGAGTGTATTGATCTAGTATTTGAAATTTTTAAGCAAACTCTGCACACAGGATATCAGGCACACGTCCTGAAGTGTCCTGTGCTTGTACCTGGTCCATCAGGCATCCAGCACGTTTGAGCTCCAGCTCTACCTCTCCATGAATCTAAGTCTTGCTTTGTGGAGCTCAGGGTTGACCCTACTTTAAATACTTCCTTTTACATCTCTGGATTACTTTTAGCACAGGGAGTCTCATGGAAGGAGAAAAGCTCAAGAATATGGAAGGGAAAGATGAAAGAAAGAGAACAGAAACAGCCTCATAAAAGGAGAAATGTTGGATTGTAGATAGTTAAAATGAAATGTTTCGTCATCAGACAACTCGGCAGAACTATGCTTTGACATGATGTGCAACATGTGTCTTTTATCCATCAAATACTTTGGCAGAGCACAAAGAAAGCACCTACAACATCGCCAACTTTATTGAGTGTGCTAGAAAAGTAACCTGGAAAGCCATATGCACTCAACAAAAATATAAACGCAACACCTTTGTTTCTGCTCCGATTTTTCATGAGATGGACTTAAAGATCTAAAATT
>JABFEA020000017.1:17354333-17365087 GCA_019775915.2 Cyphomyrus plagiostoma | reverse complement strand
GTCCCCTCAGTGGGCTCCATCTGGGCCAGAGCTGCTTCCAGTGAAAGTCGGTGCTAGGTGTCCCCTCAGTGGGCTCCATCTGGGCGAGAGCTGCTTCCAGTGAAAGTCGGTGCTAGGTGTCCCCTCAGTGGGCTCCATCTGGGCCAGAGCTGCTTCCAGTGAAAGTCGGTGCTAGGTGTCCCCTCAGTGGGCTCCATCTGGGCCAGAGCTGTTTTATGTCTCCAGCTGGAGGCGTCACTGACGTAAGCAGGTGCGGTTTGCTTTACAAGCACGTCAGAGGCGGCCAGGCCACATCTGCTGTGACAATACTGAATGCAGGCTAAGTGCTGGAACCTTCACTGCCATTGGGCCACATGACTACCAGTAATGGAATAAGCAGGTTTTTCTTGGCTACAAAAAACCCTCAGGAAATGGCAGCGAAAACCCCAGTTTTGCATCTTTAAACATCATTTGGCACCTCTGTTAATTTGCTGAGCAAAATCGACACGACGGTTTTCTATTAATTTATCTTCTAACCACTTAATCTGGTCAGAGTTGGGTGTGGGTAGGGTAGGGTAGGGTAGGGTAGGGTGGGGGGGCTGGACCCTATCCCAGGCAGCATGGTGCATAAGGCCATGCCAGGCAATTTCACTATTACCTAAACATAACCAAAAGGGCAAGTTGGCTCTCAATACTAAATGTCAGACTACAATACAGACTGCTGATATTCTTCAGCCCCAAAAAGATGGACAATCAAATAACGGATGGCTAAAAACACAGAATGTAATCGACAAGTTCAAAAAAGGCATTTTGACATCAAAAACAGCCAGGATCAAAATTAATAAAAGCAGACTCAGCTCTCATATAGAGTGCGGCTGTTTTCCTCTTCATAACATGGAGGCGAATTAAGTTTGAGGGGCGGAATGATTAAAACTGTTCTTCCTATCATTAAGTCTTGCGACAACGTGCCACTTTAGCCTGTGCTCTACCAGCTCGGTCACATAATAATGTGATTTCAGCCTCTCCTTTGGCTTTTGTTCTCAGTGTCTCCCTTAATTATCTGAAAGTCAAAAAAAAAATGAAGTGGTCACTCGTGGTCACTTTGTCAATAGTATACATTTTTCATCGTTAGTTGTTCATTGTCTGTTGTTTATTGCTTATTTAATGTTAATGTTTAAGTATTTCTTTGTACTCTGTACACTGTACTTTGCACATATGACAATAGAACTTTGAATTCTTCAATCCTAAAATGACTGCAAACATTACCCAATAAAACCCATGTGCTATTAGGATGCATTTTTCTGTGTCACAGATTTCAACAACGTCACTGGTAGCGTAAGTTAGCTGGTGGGGCACATGCTGCAGTACCACTTACTTTATCACCACAATCAGATAAGTTCTTTTTTTCATTTATAATTTTTGCTTTATTGATGTCTTACACCAAGAAAACACATTGATGACCCTTCATTGTAATTTACCGAATATTATACCAGAATTGTTGTGGATAGAACAGAGTTTCATTTACGGCAGAGAACATCAATGTTCTGGAGGCCAAAAATGCGAGTGATGGGGTGACACACTGGCACTTGATAGTTCCTTGGATTATGCTATAGGTGCTACCCAGGGTGGAAATAATAAGGATCTTTTTTATAGATAACTTTGCCCTTGAAAACTTAGCTGTGACGTTTTTTTTTTTTTTTAACAGAGCTTGTTAACAAAGATTTATTTCTTATGTTCAGAAGGCTTTGTGTAGATGTAATCCAAACACGCAATGAGAATCACACAACTTTATGTTACACTTTTGTTCGTAATAACAAACCGGTTTGTTCGGGCAGATGTGTTGGCAGCTGGGTTTGAGGCAGGGTATAAATCTACAGGCACAACGTCCACGCAGACGATAAATCACAGCTGGCCGACTTCCTACAGCACACGCCGGGCTCACTAACACAGTGCTGTCTGGCATTTAGCGAGTAACGGCCATGCTTTGAATCAAGCTATTATTCTGTTTTAGAATGACATTTTAAATGTAAATTCTGACAATGATAATAATTTCAGCTCAACTTTGAACAGTATTTGGCTACATTCATGTACATACATGCAGGTGGGACCACTCTTAATTAATTATAAGTAAAATCAGGATTTAAATATGATATGAACCATTAATACATGAAGGAATCACCAAATGTAAATCAAGCCGATGACTGACATGTGCATCACATCCAAAAAACACTGCGGAGTTGTTGGTCTTTCAGTCAAACCTCCGTGAAAACGGATTAGATTCTGGCAAAATCCCGCGAGAGTGCCGGCCTGCAGATATTCACCACGATCTCTTCCTCTGCTGCCACCTCAATGAGCTGTTTTTGACTGTCTGTCTAAAAGGGGCCCTACTAGACCGCCGTGAGCTCCAGCAGTGGAATCCAGCAGCGGCCCTGACACGCATGTAAACCGCCCCGCAGAATGGATTCCTCCTGGCTCCTCGTCTTTCCCTCCCCATTCTTCCCATTAGCCCTCCTCCGTTCAGGGCGTGAAAGGGAGCGTAACCGTGACAGAGCGTCCTTGGAGCTTCCCAGTGACTCCTCTTCCCATCCTTTCATGGACAGCCAAGCGCATAATGCAATTCCAGGCCAGACCTGGGTCTCACCATCTCAGGATCTGGTTTGTTTTGCTTTTATTTCACTCTCAGCCGGTCTGAGTAACCATTAGCAACACGCGTCAAAGCCGTCTGTGTTCGTTCTATTGGTGGCTTCCAATCAGAGGTGCCCGAGAGCAGGCAGCATGGTCCCATCTCTCAACATCACAGCTGAGGAACAGTCTAGAATTCTTATAATGAGAATTCTATTTGCGCGGCATCTGACGTTTTCCCATTATTATTGCCGCATTAGTGACACTTCCTTCTGACGTCAAATTGCTATTTTCATTGTGTGACAGTGCAGCCAGGACAAGACTATCACTAACCATTACAATTACTGTAAACATTTCATTGCCCAATGATAAAATGCTCCTGCGGAAATGTATGTATATTGTTAGCATCGTCAACTGAAATCTGAGATGTGAGCATTTTAAGGAAATGAATGACTGAGTGGTGATAATTTATAATCTGATGGAGCCGTATTGGATACAGATGCAGTGCACACAGATCTGCATGAGCTGGGAATGTGCAACAGGGGCGTGTTTGAACAGAATACTCCATCAGAGGGGTGAAAATTCCAGAAAGACAGCAGTCCACAGAGGTGGACGGTCAGGGGTGCCCCGCAGCTGATGCCCGTATGTAACCAGTTACCAGCTGGTACCGAAAATCATCCAACACCCTATGGCTAGATGCGTGCACGTCCCACTTTTATGAGACTTTCTTTTCTGCGTTGAAGTTTGTAGGGGGCCAGATGTTTGTCTCGAGGAAAGTTTAGAAAGAGTAAGCAGGACGTGAATGGAGAATTCACATAAATTTGATGACTTGGAATGCAACATTTGTGTGAACAGCACATTGAAAATAGCTGAACAGCATGAAAAAGAGTAACCTTTGTTGCAATTTCCTGCCTTGAAAACTCCCTTCAATGATGCAGGCGGGGCCTGGTTTAATTAGAAGTGACTGGCTGCTGTGTCATCAAGTAAATCATTGCCTCACGGATAAGGTGACAGCATCTGTTACACAAACTAACACCGTCAGGAGTCCTTAATCATCTTTGGAGCCTGAGTTTGTGAGAAGTCAGTGCTGACTATTGAGTTCCAGTCACTCTTGGTTCCCACAGGAGATATTCAGTAGACTGGTGTTGGTACATTAGGTTTAAGCCCTAAAGCTGACTCTTCTGGAAAGTCAGATGGTGGGTATGTACGATGCTGCCCGAGTGTGGTGGCTAAGCATGATGAACAATCACTAATCACGAGGTTAACAAACACACATATTTTTGGACACATGAGCTGTGTGGGTCAGAGGCTAGCACTAAATCGAGTTTATAAATAGACAAGAGTGCTGGCAAGCCAGGGAGGAGTAGGGTCACCAGATGCCTAAGTCAGCCAGAGGAATTACAGCATATTGCAGATTGGCTATAGAGCAGCCTGTGGTATCAGATAAGGGTACAGAGAGGCCTACCATAGCAGGAACGGCTATAGAGAGACTGACAATAGGAGGAATGGGTATACAGAGATCTACAGCAGTAGGAATGGGTATACAGAGATTGACAGTAGGAGGAATTGGTATAAAGAGACCGACAGTAGTAGAAATGGGTATACAGAGATCGACGGTAGTAGGAATGGGTATACAGAGATCGACAGTAGTAGGAATGGGTATACAGAGATTGACAGTAATAGAAATGGGTATACAGAGATCGACAGTAGGAGGAATTGGCATAGAGAGACCTACCACAGGTTAATCAGTTAATCAGTTATCGGTACTGGTCAAAATTTTCAAATTAGTGCACCACTAGTTTCTAATTTCATAGGAATTTCATACACAACAAAACAAAGCCCAAAACAATGGAGGATATACAAGTCAGCTTGTTAATTACTGCTCTGTATTTTTTAACCATGATATGTAGGTTTCTTCAGCTTAAAGACATGTATGACTAGAAATAAAACAACCACAAAGTCAGAGCATAAAAAAGAAGAAGACTTTTACGTTGAATTGAAATGATACAAAAATTCCAAGGCAGAAATATAGAGACATAATAATATATATTTTCAAATAGGTTGCATTGGAGTTTGTGGTAAATCAGAAAAGTTTATTCCTGTAAACCCCAATCCAGTAGTTCCTGGTTAAACAAAAAGTACCTACCCCGGAGTAGAGATTAAATAAATGATAAGAACTACACTTATGCCAAGTTCGGGTGGTAGAACAGTGACAGAAGTTGCTGAGTTCCTAAAAAGTTCCTGGTTCATAAAAAAAGCTCCTGCGGTGGGAAAGGGCCCTTTGTCTTGGACAAAATGCCATCCTGTACTGTGCTGATTGACTGTGCTGACCTTGAAAGGTGTGAAGTGTGTATAACTGGGGCTTTTGCCAATAATGACACCCTGTTCTGTGTATCCGTGTGCCCTGAAATGGGCTGGAGCCTCATCCTGGGTTGTTCGCAAACTTGCACCCATAGCCTCTGGGATAGGCCGCAGACCACCCCCCGAATAGGATAAGCAGTTCCAGAAAATGAATGGATTGATAGATGGATGGATGAATGGATGGGTAGGTGGTTGGGTATACGAACACTATATGAAGGACATAAGACATTACCATTTAAATGATAGACTTCACGACAAAGCATGACAAACAAATGAATTTTAAAAACACGACCAGGAAAACTCTTCTCAATATATGAAAATGTTGGTGCAGAATCATTTTACTATGGTCAGGTTTTTTTACTGCTCACAATAAAAGTCAGCTTTAATATACTGTATGTCCAGTTTTGTTTTCTTTTTTATCTTTCAATAAAGTAGCAATAGATTTCTTCCACTGCGTTACTGTAGCCAAGAAGAAGTCCGCTTAGTCATGCGTGCTGGCCAGACACGAACAGCACTGGCTCCGAAAACAGACAAGCCTGATCAAAATCATGGCTTAACACTTGCTTTTTCTGCACTATATTACCGATAAGGGAATGAAAAGAACAGTGAGCAGCGTTTGAGGAACATCTGCACAGTGAAGGGCAGAGTTTAATTACAGGACTCGCTGAATGAGCCATAGCGGCCAGCTCTCCTGAATGCTGGGATCAGCCAATTTACTGGTCTCTGTCCTCCTTTTCGGTAATGGGCCCCTCCCCCAGTGCGACCAGCCTCCTTGAAGACCCTAACTCACAAAGCCCTAGCCCCCCCCCATGCCACACCGTGGGCCTGTGGACACGGCCCTATTGAGGGTCACTGAAGTACAAATAAAGACAAATTTGCCAAGCTGAGCCCAATAATGCCCCAGTTAGCACATGAAAGCCACCCCGCCCGGGGGGGCCAGTGGGGGAAGGTCCACATCAGACGAGCGACTTGACGCATTCCATCTCTCTCTGCCCCAAACAGACCTTGTCCTCAGCCCCCCCCCCTCCTACTCAGTTCCATTGTAAAAGCCTAGTTAGAGGGATTGGATTGTGGAATTGCTTTAACAATGACCCCCGCCCCCAGCCACCACCGTCTTAACCTGTATGGATCCAACACTCAGATGCAGATCATGGTTGGGCGTAGCTGCCGATTACATTTAAGACAGACGCGGCGTCCAAGCTGGGGTCGGCTAGAAGAACATTTATTGAGACACCCGGAGCCTGTTTTTCCAGCACTAGCTCCTCCCCTCAGTGGAAGCTTCTCCCTTTCAGCAAACGAACACGCCCTGCCTCTTTCCCCGACATGTATGTCGGCTGTGCCCTCCAGAGGTTAACAAGCCCACACTGACGCGCCGCCGCTGTACCCAGGGGGGGTTGGAGATGTCCAGCCCCATTTCCATTAATATGGCCTGTTTAGCAGCATACACCAGGCTTTTAGTTTCACTTGGCTGGGTATGGGCCATTGTTGTGGCCTCCATTTGTCTGTACCGCTCGGTTTCTCCCAGGGACGCCAGGATAATTGTGTCGCCATTATGGACGTCCCATGGGTATGTATCCGGAGTACCAGGGAGCTGGCTAAGTTCGCATATCTTTGCAGAGCAGAGTATGACGGGCTGAGATGCTCCTGGGATCACTGTAGACAGATTCTTGATATTTGGTAAAGCTTTACATTAACTGCACCTTCATAATGCATTCATCATGTATTCATAGAACATTCAGTGCACCGTCATAATGCATTCACCATGTATTCATAGAACATTCAATGCACCTTCATGATGCATTCATCATAAAATTAATGGAACATTCAGTGCACCTTCATAATGCATTCATCATGTATTCATAGAACATTCATTGCACGTTCATAATGCATTCATCATACATGAATAGAATATTCAATGAATCTTCATAATGCATTTATAGAGCATTCATGGGCAGCATGTAAGTACCATAATGTCCTAACATACTTTAACAGCTTTAATATACATGAGTAACATGCAGTAAACAATTATACAAGTGTAATGCTTCTTATCTTATTCGTAGCCCTGGTTCCTCCACCCTTCATCAGTGTCCATGAGCAAGACACTGAACCCCGAATTGCTTCCGGTGAGCGGGTTGGCGCCTTGCATGGCAGCCTCCACCACCGGTGTGTGAATGTGTGTATGGATGGGTGAATGTGAGGCATAAAGTGTAAAGCACTTTGAGTACTCGGAAGCGTAGAAAAGCGCTATATAAATGCAATCCATTTACCATTAACCATAACATATTTTTTATTATGAAGTGTTACTGATGATTTATATATCACTATCTCTTACTTACTCTCCAACATTAAAAGTTCTTCTGATTACAAAACCATTAAATTAAGCATTAAATATAGTCATTTTATTGATGAATTGATACATTCATTACATATTATTTTTCGTACGCAGGAAAAATACAGGAAAATTTCAGGATACATTAAACCAAAGTGATCCCACACCATTGTATGGTAATGAGCACAGAACAGGGATATTCTCTTTGCACGTTTACATACAGCACACCATGGCTGTGACACATAAATGTCAGAAATGAAGCCATAGACCCTAGTGGGTCTAAGTCCTCGTCAAAGTCTTTCATCTCCATACCAAGCCTCCCGATTTATGTAAACAAACCCGAGAAGCACAGATAAACACCTCCAAGCCCAGCAAAAGGTATTACTCAGTTAATGGGACACTGCGGGGAGCCTTCGCTGCTTGACTTTTGGAGTAACAGGATCAGCATTCTTAGGCATGACTCTAGTGCAGCTGTGGCTGCAAGCCCCAGCGTCACGCTGCGCAGACTCCAGCGACTGCGCCTCCGCACACAGGGCTGCCTGGATCCACCTGCGCCAAACCACAGCCCCCGCAGGCAGTGAAACTCAGCCTGCATTATGAGCCCACAGCCATGGACTGCTTTGCTATCAAAAACACTCAACAAGGATCCCCGGAAATTTGGCATTTCTGTCCTGGATGATTCTTTCACAAGACAACCCAAACATTTTATCGGCATGTTTTACAAGCTGTCTGTGAGCCTGTACTGGACAAATGGTTGATGGATGGATCTGAGAATTTTACAGTCTGTTTATCTATATGTATCCATTTATCACAACGTAGTCGCCAACTTCACTCTCTGTTCCTGTTTCTTTAGAATGAAAACCTTTTCTAATAAACTTGTTTGAATGTTTTGAAATTTCAGCCCAGACATTTTCGAAATACTGCTGCCCCGAACATTGCTACAGTTTTGCCCTTTTCAAAGACATTCAGAATTAACTAGAACAAATTACTTGGATGATCTACAGTGTTATAATTGCAGTGTTTACATTTCACATTCACTGCCAGTATTCTGGGGTAAACTCATTTCAAGCAATTATTTTGGAACAAGCTCCATGTGTTAAGCATATAGACACGTGCGTATAAACAATATGAATAATTTGGCTTACGCTTCAAGAAAAAATGCTAGCCGAACGCCAAGGCTCGAAGTTCTGGCACCTTGCTAATATTTAAGTGCCCAGTACATGAGGCTCATCGAGACAGTAGGTCTATGACACTGTTGTCCATCTCCGTAATCTACTCTGAGACTCAGGGACAGAGCAGTTTCCACCTCCATTCAAAAGACCACTTCATGTTTACCCTTCACAGTGGACATAGTGGCAGTTGCGGAACAATCTGTGGAACTTCACTGGCCTTCAGCTCCTTTGGGAGCTGCAGTGGGAACAGGCCAGTGGGACACCAGTGTCCATTCTGGCCGAGCTGAGCAAAGACCACAGGAACCCCAGGTACAAGCCAGGTGCAGCCAGATCTGCTGGAGCCATGCCACAATACCATTTGGCCCCTTTCGTCTCTAATCACAAAACCTTCTTTGTCAATCCTTCCAGCAGCGGGCCAAAGCATGACGTCAACGTTATTTCAAGGGGTTGTGGGCCAACTATAATAACCCTTCCTAAAAAAAAGCTACCACTGGGAGGAACATTCTCCTGCAGCTTCCAGGCCATACATTCCTCACTGCTTCCCCGTCTCCCAACTCAAACACTGCTCCACGATTCCTGACATTTCTTTCCAAATCCCGCTCAGCACAGGGCTAAGAAACAGAGACATACAGCTGTCACGTCTTCTCATTTGAGCAAAAGTATTATCTGTTGAGGAAATGGACCGTGGCTCTGGAGGGACTTCACTCAGGAAGCGAGGAGGTAAAGAAAGAGAGGAGTTGAGCTGCAAAGAATTACAAAACGGAAAATTATAAAGTGGCTATAATCTGTGTTGGGCACTGTGGCTGCCTTGATGGAATACAAAAATGCTCAGTAAAACCATCAGTGGGCACAGGTGTCCTCTGCCGGCACCTCCTAATTTACAGATTTATAGTCAGGTGCTAAAAGAAGCAGCATTTAAATGCCTTCATAATTTAATAAAACTACAACTAAGCTGTGTCTAAGGCTAGGTTCCAAATCTTTGAAGAGATTTTAAATGAATATGGATAGTTTGCTTAAAAGAAAAAGTTAACCTAATTTAATCTAAATCTAACGATTGCAAAGAGATATCTTGAAGAATTTGGCTAGATACATTGGATCTGGATATTTTTTTCTCAATGAATGACATTCATTGCTGCAACTGTCTACAGAGAACAAACTCTTTCAGATTTTTAGGTCCATAATATTCGCAATGAAGCAGCTACATGGTTTGTGTCAAGACAGCTGGAAGCTCAAAAAGTGTTTACATAAGAGTGTTAAATTTATGTAGGTGTGTTAACATGTCGTGCCTCAAGAAATTCTTAACAGAGTCGCACTGTTTCTATTTAGCAGTGATTAATCTTGTATGGTGGAAATTATTTGAATAATTTCTAAACAGATATGAACTGAACTAATTATAACTGGAAGTATAGAGTTAGGGGGCATTTTGGGGCAAGTTAAAGTAATATTTTCTGACATAAAAACTTTACACCGATTTTAAGCTCTTTTTCACAAGCTCCTTTCCTGCCGATCCCTGCTCTGTGATTTAAGGACCCTCCCCCAGTGTCTTTGGGGGTGCCTGTCTATTACGTGCTCCAGATGCTGGACCTTAGGTTATCGCTCTATAAATCATTCCTTCGCACCCCGACACCTTACATTATGTATCCAGTCTGCTCCACTTCAGACCACGTCAACAACGTCACGACTCCTGAGGTTTAACAATAAAACTCCCTGACTGGGGCTCCAGCCTGCTAACTGTGGGTTGTTTTTGTATCCTCAGCACCTCCCCCCGTAGTGTGGGAGACAGGTGGCCACGTGTTGAGCCCCCCCCCCCCCCCAAAGTACCGGCAGGGCTGCGGTGGAGCGGGAAAGCCCAGGCCACAACCAGAGGACACAAACCCACCCTGTTTACACAGGATGGCTATGAATAATCGCAACATGACAATATAATAATAGCTGGCACCAGAACTTTAAACGGTTGCGTCGCGGGGTTGCATGAGAGACCTGGTCCCCCACAGCCTATTGGACAGGGGGCGCTGTCAGGCCCGGCAGGTGTCAGGACAGGGCTCCAGACAGAGTCCGAACAGCTGGCTGGGGAGGATCGGCCAGGCGCCACAACACAAGTGCGCCAGATTTTTGGGATGGCTGTGGAGCAGGCTGGCTGATGGAGCCTCACAGTGGGACCCATAGGGCTGTACTCACAGCCACTGCATAGACCCATAGGGCTGTACTCACAGACACTGCATAGACCCATAGGGCTGTACTCACAGCCACTGCATAGACCCATAGGGCTGTACTCACAGCCACTGCATAGA
>JABFEA020000017.1:17334341-17345381 GCA_019775915.2 Cyphomyrus plagiostoma | reverse complement strand
AAAAGGGCGTGGAGCTGGCAAGCCCAAGAGACACCAGAACAAACCCCATTCAAGGAAAGACAGGGTACTTTTCTAGTGGAGAACATTAAATCTCAAAGTGTAAGGCCAAAGTTAGTGGTGCTTAGCTCTTAAAGTTTATTCTTCTGCAGCATCTATGTCATGGGATTTATGTATCTATATGACTTTTATGTTGAGTTTAGATATACCTTTTTTATTATTCCTTTGGAAGAAGGTTCTATTCATTTTTTCTAGCCATTTTAAGTATTACTGAGAAGCCATTACCTTCAGTCTTCCTGTGTGGTCAATATTAGTCTACAAAATGTAGACATGTAGACATGAGGTCCTCTTGGAAGACAAGGGCCTGGAGACTAGATGTGTTTTGCGATTAGATGCTGGTTGAAAATTTCAGTGTGGTAGGTGATGCTGACCTCATGATCAGCATTGCAGGGCAGAATTATAGTTCAACTCAGTTGGCCTCTGATTAGGGAGAAAATATTCAATTAACGAACCTAATGTTTCCCAGAGATGCTGAAACCAGATTGAGATAACTGGGGCAGCACCTCATCCAGAAAATGCAAAACAACGTAGAATATAATTACTTTCCCTAGTTTTACACCACATATAAGATCAAAAGGGAGAGGCCAGCCACCATGAAGCAAGGCGCTTTACTGTTAATTAGAAACGTTCATACTGGCTTATCTCAACATGCCTCTACTACTCTAGCTTGTGGGAGGAAGCTAAGTTAATATTACAGCAGTTGGTAAATGGAACACATGAGACCAGGGGTTCTATTCCCAGCCGGGACGTCATGTTTTAATTTTGTGCGTATTGCAATTACAACTCTTTGCATATTGTGCAGCATGGAGTGGGAACAGCAGTAAGCAGGAAGTAACATGCCAGGAAACAGGAGATAGTGAAGGAAATAGTGAGAACAGGAGGAGACAGAATAACTCAGGAAAGGGGACAGGAGTGAATATTAGGGTTCAAAAAGACATAGCAACACAATTTAGTCTAATATTGTACTTCTTCCACCTTGATGAATAGCTTCAATAGGTCAGAATTGTCAGAATAGTGGCAGTTTCTTAGCAATTATTTACAGCATACAGTACGGCATTTCAAGGCCATAACTTTTTGGCCCAGAGAGCTGCAATGTTTTTAGTGAACATATGGCCAACACACCCCACACTATTCCTGAACCTTGAAGGCTTCTTCACTAATACACTTCAAAGAGAATTTTATTAACATGTTAAATACAATTAGCTAAAGGAAATTCCACAGGAAGGTCAAATGGCCCAGACCATGTATTTGGAAAAGAAGATAACATACAATGTATTTATTCACAAAAACGTTCAGATCTTCAAGTACAAAGCCCAAAAGTGATTCTTTCACCCTAAATAAAGTACTTGTGTTCTTTCAGTCATACTCTCATGTTACAATATTTATCGTATTCAGTTCAACCTTAGAAATAAGTTCTGTATTCTCACTATTTGAGGAGCTCAACAATTCTTCTTGAAAGGATTTATAAGAATCCTGCACTGGTTATATAATACATGCTTTACCAAGATTTTCCATTCAAAATTCAACAAAACTTTGGTAGATCCCGTTTGTGCCATTTAACAAAAGCACTGAGCAAATTCTCCATTCAGCCATTAAGACAACAACTTTGTTTTTTTTAAGAAGTACTATTTTGACAAGTGTGTATAATATTTACCTCAAACTCAAGCATAAATAACTGTATCATAGCCGACGATGCCTGATAAATGCTTTGTACCGTACTACAGACAGGCAGAAAAACGCAGTAAGCCTGTGAAACGTGGCAGAATGTTCTAGAAGGTTTCTTATTCAATAACTGGAGCCACCCAGTGCCATTTAACCAGAAGGCGGCTAGTGTCACTGTCTCATTTCGGCCACATGCCCCTGCATCACTCACAGCACGGGGTTGCCCGTGGGGTCGCAGAAGGGTCTCCCGGGCCGCCCCCGGTCATTCACCCCCGGGCAGTCACCCCCGGGCAGTCACCCCCGGGCGCCCGCGAGCTGCTCGGCCGCCCCAGCAGACATGGCCGTGCCATTCCAGCTCAGGCAGGAAATTATATGTGTCATTGTTTATGTCTGCGGGGAAAGTGCAACCACAGTGCTTGTCAGTCAGCCACGTCTCTCCAGCTCAACTGTAGCTGAACCATTTCATGGCCTCGGCCTTGTTTTGCTTTGTCGGGGCTCTTCCAGGGCTAAAAAGGGCAGAGTTTGTAAATATTCCCCTCTGCATTAGATCAATGTGCTGAAAGCATGCTGCTGTTATTAAAGGGGTAATATCAGGTTTAATACACTCTAGTCTCATAGATATTGGGTAGGTCACTGGGTAGGTTCGCTAATAGGGCCGATTGTTAATGATAAATATCCGAAATAAGTTTTGCATCAGTATGCTACATTGCATCAGAAGTGAGATCACAGATATTGTGAACCAATATGGCCCAGTTATGCCCAGTTTTTTTCTATAGGTACTGGTACAAACATTAAATCGTGACTGGCCACTGGGGAATCTTTAGCTGAGATAGTCTGTTGCTGAAATTTCCACCACTTACAAGTTAAAGTTAACAGGATTTAAGGAGTCTATATTTTTTCATAACAAGTGGAAACCAGATAAACGAAATGGCAATTACAAGTGGAACAAAGTCATATCCCAGCATGCAGTTGTGTGCTCAAGCTTTTGTCGTTCTCCAGTGAACGGGCTGCTGGCCTGCAGTTCCTTCCCGGCATATCACCTACTGTAGAGCGAAGGTGTGAAAAACAAATTAGTCACAAGCAGGAATTTGCTGGAGCCACTCTCCACATATGTCGGCCCTCTCGTGGGAGAGCCAGTCTAAGCTTCGCGCCAGACCTTCGCACAGATTGAAATCTCAGGCTCCAAGTAAGAGCAGACAGGCTCCTGCTGGTGATTTACGGCACTCTCTTTCTCTCCCTCTTCTCTCCTTCCGCGGGCCCGTTTTTGGAAAGACCCTTGGGCTCACCGCAGCTCAGTTAGGGACCAAGCAGCTGACAGTAGTTCAGGTTTGAAACATGCTTGAGTTCTCGAGCCAGGGGATCAAAACATAGATCTTTCATAATATACTTTATAGTTTTGTTTCATTTTTTTATCTTTGCACACAAAGGACAAAGTCAACAGATGGTAGAATGAGACAGCTTCCTTCAAAGGGAACATTAGTATTGTTTATGACCAGACAATATCCTATGTGTCCACAAGAAATCAAAGTACATGAACAGAAACAGAAAACTAAACAGAATACTGGTAGATTATTCACCCTGTTCTTTTTCATTTATTACTGAATGCCTATTAAGAAAAAACAGACACCCAACACAACTATTCCATATGTCTATCAGTGCATTCAGTTTAAACAAATGTTTGTTTCCATATTTAATCTGTTTAAGATGAGAATACCCTCCATATGGTTGCTAATTCTTTGTTTCTGGTGAATCCACGGTGCTATGAAAATATAATAAGTTGTCCACATTTTCGCAAGGAAAAAAATATACAAAACTCACATCTAAGAAAACGTAAAAATGTTTATTTTACAAAGTGCAAAAGCTTGATGAACAAGGAATCCTGTGGATTTTCAGGTTCCTGTTAGCTACTTTCTTTGTGTTTTTTCAGGTTACCAGTAGTGTTTTCTTAGGAGGTTTGTTAAATATTTGTCAAAGTGTGTGCAGGAGAAACCAGTAGCCACAGGAAACATTAACGTTAAATGTGTTTTAGCCATTAAACTTAAATGTATTACCTTCTGTAGCTGCTAAAAATGCTGAATCCTGGCTATTCCCAGCCCCCACACTCCCACAGTGTGTTATCTCAAAGTCTACCCGGCACTCTGAACCCCAAATCCAATAACAGCCTCAAATATTCCCCATAGACAAAGGATAATTTAGGACTGTGCCGTGAAACAGGGCCACTTGTTGTTCTATGGATTTTCCTAGCTAATGCAGAAAGCAAACTGCATGACTACAGAACCTACGAAGCTTGGGTCGTAAGGCAGGGAACATCTGTGACAGAATGCTAGCGCATCATCATGAGCTTTTGCTCTTTTGTGGGACGCCAGTTTATGGAAAACTTATGTCTTCGGATCGTCGAAGTGACGGAAACGTCTAGATAACTGAAACCCAACATAGACTGCATCGCTACTCATTTTAAGGGAAGGACAACATGTAATTTCATGGAATATGTCCAGGAAGTAAACTGGCCCTTAACCAATAGGGCATTTTCATGAATGAAAATGTCCCATTCAATCACCTCTGCAGGCCTCATTTCTAATAAACACAATTACTTTTCAATTTAACATGCACAATCAGAAAATTTCCATCTTGCACAATAATATTAATATGTGCATTCGGTGGATTTATCCATATATTGCACAGGGTGA
This sequence comes from Cyphomyrus plagiostoma, assembly GCA_019775915.2. Classification (NCBI taxonomy): domain Eukaryota; kingdom Metazoa; phylum Chordata; class Actinopteri; order Osteoglossiformes; family Mormyridae; genus Cyphomyrus; species Cyphomyrus plagiostoma. The sequence goes on along the minus strand of JABFEA020000017.1, from coordinate 17,340,975 downwards.
ATTGTACACTGACAAAAATGTACGTGCTTTTTCTAAGCAGCTTTCCATGTCTACCAGTGTGTTCCCGAAGGCAGCAGGAGCCATGCTCTACGTAGCCTTTTACTCTGCCTTTAAGAGAGCCAGCCTCAGGGCAGCAAACATACAGGTCTGGAATGTCCACCACCAAGGGGGGAACCTCATAAAGCGCCTAGATTCCAGCCCAGACCTCGAGTAACATTCCTCCCCACACTTTCCCCCTTGCTGTGACCACCACCCCGCATGCCTGATGCTGCCAGTGAGGTCAAACTGCTTCCATTTCCTGAGTGTTTCTTGGCTCCGTGCATATATCCAAAGACCAGTTCCTTACCCGGGGACGAAATCTGTTACCGAACTCCAATCAGATCATGACCTTTCTGTATTAAAATAGCTTGATGCACAACATTTGTACTGGCACATTTCTGGCCACAAAGGGCACTTAAGAGCAATGGAATGCTTTTGATTATGAACTCTTAAGTAGGGCTTAGCTACAGTATTTTGGTGCCAGCGTTTTGGGGGCCTTAAGGTGGCCACGGTGAGCACGATGGGGCATGAGCAAGGCTCAGAGTGAACTTCAACCTCCTGGAGGCTCCGTCCATGGAAACTGCTCTCTTAGAAAACAAGCTGAGGACACTCCAACAAAAACTGGAGATGACTGCCTCTAACAGATCTGGCTGAAGAGGTAGGAAAGCCTATAAGAAAGGAAACCTGACCTCCCTGTAACTGTGCTACAGCTTCAACACAAATAAACTAATTCCTAGATTGTAATAAAAGAACTTGTTTTAACTTCCCTTACTGATTGACAGATCTCTGCAAGTCTCCAACAATCTCTATGCGCTCACCTATTTCTATAGTTTTCACTTCTAGCATAAAACAGCCATCAGGTTCACAAATTCCTTTTCCAACCCACCTTGACTCCTCTACATCCTGTCCTTAGGGAGATTAAAAAGCTTGGGCCAAAGAATAAAGATTTTTAATCTCAAAATGAGTCTTTTTTACAGGAGTGGTAGTGACTTCCACACAATCAGAATCAAGGCACTCCAGAAAATCAAAGGGCCAGCTCATCAGACACTTAAATGAGGTATCAGCGCCGCGGGTGAACGTGGTCAGCATGATATGTCAGATGAAGGAGGAACAAGACGCTCTCCCTTCACCCTGCTAATGCTCTTAACTGCCTTTAAAGCGAGAAGTGTTGAAGAGGCATCAAAACCAGAGCCAAGGTCAGATGACCAAAGAATGTCTGGGAGGCTCCCCTTCCCTATATTACATATCACCCACGCCCTCTGCTCAAGGATTAAAGCCCCAGCCTTGAATCTGCTCCACGGCACAGCGGCTGCAGCGTTCCAGTACCAAATGAGAACCGATGAGCTGTCTTTTGGATCTAGAGAAGCTTTCTGGTCTCATTCCTTGGCCTTCTAAGCTACGCTAGATGATTAAACACAACAAACATAACCGAAGTAGAAACAATGGGCAATAAAATCTACACAAAATAAGCAGAAAATGCTCAAGTTGATTTAAGAAAATTCTTTGCTAATGTAACTGCTTCCTGACTACTCAGCTACCTTCCTAAATGCACACGGGTAACTGATGGACCAAGACAACATAAGATTTTCTTTATTATTAGTTATATATCATTCTTTATTGTTGCTTTTTCCACTTTACACGATGTGTGCGCCAGTTGGGGCTTGGGTACTTTATCCAGATCTGGAATGCTGCTCATGCTCATGCTAACTTTGGCTGCCCCAGGCTTTTGGTCCAACCTTGGAGATTCTCCGACTGCTTCTCCTGAGCCATGGCAAGCACATTCTCAGCTGCCAAAAATACATGCACTCTCTAAACACTGGCAAGAGGATGACGTTCTGCGGAGAGTGGGCACTGATTGTGCAGTCCAAAGTCGGATGGAGAAATCAGTCACAACAATGTGTGATTTATAGATTCCTTGGCTGCTCCTGGAAGCCCCAAATAGTCTAAACCATTTATTTGCATGTACCAAACGCAGAGCATAACCTAGCATTAGTGGGCAATCGCATAGCCACCTACAAATTTGCACACTTGCAGAGGGGCTTCCCCAGTATATAGGGTGACAGAAGGGGCTGATGGGTATTCCTGACATGCCTCTAAAGTCTCCAAAGGCCAATAATAACGAACTTCAAAGGATTTTTAATTCCTGATACTGACCAGCAAGGTCTCAGTGTCCCACTAACAAACCACTATAACCTTAAGTTACTTATTAACAGACAAATATGGTTTCATCGTGCCACTAACAGACCACTATGATTCCAAAGTTCCATTAGGAAACTACTGTAATCTCACTGTCCCACTAGGAGGCCACTGTGGTCCCAGAGTTCCACTAACAGACCATTGTGACCTTGAGGTGCTTATTAACAGACAGCTGTGATCCTACTAACCTCTACAGCACTGTAGTATAGAGATAACCTGCAGAGTAACGTTCCAATATTTAATTTAAAACTAAAAACATGTCTGTGCCATTATTGGGTAACGCTGTACATTAACTGCACCTTCATAATGGATTCATAGAACATTTATAAGCAGCATGTAAGTATACCTTAATATCCTAACATAACTGAACAGCTTTGACATACATTAATAACAAAATTACATAATAATAGCAAACATAATGTATGTTATTAATATATAATAAAGGTATGTTTGGATATTAAGGTATACTTACACGCTGCTTATGAATGTTCTATGAATGCTTGATTACCCATTATTGTGACAGGTAAATAAATGTTAGTCTTAAAGTATGAAATGCACATATTCCCACAGGTGCACAAAACATGTTCCTGACATTTAGCTCCCGCTCCCCCCCTTACTGCAAGACATGAATCCTCTCCACTTTCACACACAAAGGTAGACACACATCAGACACGCACACATATACGTTTGTATTGTATGTCTTTGTGGGGACTCTCCATTCATTTCTATGGAGAAAACCCTAATCCCAAAAATTTAACCCAGCTTTAACCCCTAACCAGCCTTAACCATAAGTAACCCAAAAAAATACAAGACGTTTTTGATTTTCTTTTAGTTTTTGACTGCATTCACAGATCTTTGTGGGGACCTGTAAAATGGTCCCCACAACATCAAAATACCAGGTTTTTATTACATTGTGGGCGGCAGACAGACAGACTGACACGCACGCACACACACACACACACACACACACAGATGCCCTTCAGCCAGACAGCAGACCTATTCTCAGTGTCAGTAGGTCAATTGCTTACACTAGTGAAGCATGGCAGTTGTGACTGTCCTCAGCCCCGGGGTATGTCTGCCTGAACCAGAGCCACCGTCACACAGCCTCCGTCTCGCCCTAAAATGGCTCCCCAGCTGAAACACGGCAGGACACAGCAGCATTACTGCAGGAGCCATGTATCAGACACCTGACCCCAAGGCAACCTACAGGATGGAAGACTTTTACGTTTTGAGCCTTTACATCAGCTGAATTTCTGGGTTAATAATCCATTTTTCGTTCCCGTCATGTGATTTTTAGAAGCCCATCATCTTTGACTTTTCCAGTGTCTGAGTGATATTAATATTACAGACACAATAAATATGGTGATATAGTAATAAGTCAAGCAGAGCAATCAACCTTCACAGTCTTCTCCTTATCTTTTGCTCCAATGACCATGAGCAAAATGTGCTCTCAAGCCTGACCAATCACATACTCTCTTTGGGAAGTGGGTGGGGCTATAGAATGTCTCATAAGGTCACATGGGCCTGCTGGCAAATTCCCGCGGGTCCAGATCACTGTTTCGGAGGCGATCGAGACGTACCATGCGTGTGAACGACTGGGAAGCTAAACTAAACAAAAACCTGCCCGGTGTTTCTCTCTCTCCTTTTCCCCCCCCCACAAAACACCTGCGCAGAGGTAAAACTGCAAATGGGGGGTGTGTTCACACAAGAACGATTCGCCCTTACAATTCGGCACAAATACATCACTAGAAAGCTGCTTTGGCACTGACATGTGCTCGAACAGAGAACACCTGCGGCTCAGCGCGGCCGAACAGCAGGCAGAAGACGGGATCTGTTAAGACAACAAACCGGGGGCACTTCCCCGCTCCCTTTGTCTGCGCCCTAAAAAAGGGGCTCGTCTGCTGAAGGCTGGATGTAGCCGCTACTGCCCTGCCTGCCTTCAGCACCTCCGGCCTGCGTTGCCCTTGGAAAGGGATCTTCTCCCGCCGGCTTCCTGCTCTCTTCATTCAGCTTCCACAGGTGCGGCGGAATACAAATCCAAATTTCCAAAAGGCATCCACTGGATTCCAGTGATAATTCGTGTCTCATTTAAGCCCTGGTGGCCTAAGAATCTGACACCTCGGTGCCCACATTCCCTAAATTGCTTACGCGGCCCTCACCGCAGAGCCCTGGCCCTCCTCTCCAGCACATCCTCCAATCCTGTATTCTTTCTCTAGATAATGTGTCTGTCTGCTCATCTACACCATAACCACCAGTGATCTGACACCACAGGCCTCTCACAGGCTTACAAACCCTGCGGCCTCTATTTAAATGCCTATAATGTTTACACTCTTACAGACCACATACACTACACATATTAGGAAGTGTACATTTTGGTTTGCCTAACGATGCCCATTACCGATTGCTACATACACCTCAGCAGCAGCATACTGTGTCGTTTAAGCTTGTTTCAGTGCATTCTTTCCACTGTATATGCAGTAGGAGATGATGTTCTTTTCTAACAGCAAGTTTCCCTTAATAGGAGTGTCTACATGAGAGATAAATCATTCACAAGAGGCCAGAAGCAGCCCTGACAGCCATGGGGTACATCGGCCAATGGGAGAGCAGATTTTAACTAAAGTAAAATACAAAAATGTAGCTTTGGAGGGGTGAGGCAGAGTAACAAGGCCTCTTTTCTAGCTGGGAAAGGCAGGCCTAGTGAGCCACTGGCCACAGCAGGCCTGTGAGCTGACAGTACTACAGCGAAGTCAGAGACCCACTCATACGGGGGTCCTTTTCTAAGTGGGACAGGCAGGCCTGGTGAGCCACTGGCCACAGCAGGCCTGTTAGCTGACAGTACTACAGCGAAGTCAGAGACCCACTCATACGGCGGCCCTCCTGAGCATGAACTCAGAATCACTGCAGCGGGCTCTGTGGGGGGCCCGGGAGGGGGGAGTGGGTCATAGCAGGTGCTGAGAGAGCCTTTCATCGCAAACGTTCTCGCCTCGTACTTCACGTTCTGCCCGCAGAAGCATCCCCTGGCGTGCGTGCGCCAGAGCCGCCCTGTGGGGACAACTGGGGGGTGTGTCCTGGGGGGTGTGTCCGGGGGGGAGGGGAGGCTATTTTGGATTGATTGTACCTTTTATAGTTCACAGCGTGAAGGCATCTAGGTGGGCAGGAGGAGCTGAGGAGGTGGAGATGAGGAGGTGGAGATGAGGAGGTAGAGTTGAGGAGGTGGAGATGAGGAGGTGGAGTTGAGGAGGTGGAGATGAGGAGGTGGAGATGAGGAGGTGCACCACCTCAGATATGCCTACAGATTCCACATCATCTGTTACAATGTATGTTAGGCAATACTTTTAGATCTCTAGTCTAGGACTTTTAAAACCCAAAATTACTTCATCTAATTATTTTAAAGATATAATGGGTTGGCATCCCATCTTGGGTTGTGTCCTGTCATGTGGTTTGCTCGGTTCTGTGTGGATGGATACGGCCGCCGGCTTCCTCCGCATCTGTGCTCTCCTCAGGCTCGCTCCCGGCTGCCCCGCCCCCAACAGCGCCTCTGTTGTCGACCCTTTCTCCCTAGGACAAAGGACATCGTAGGGCTGACACCCCACTGCTGGACCAGATCTGGCCCAGACAACAGACCAATAAACACAGCTGGTGAGAAAACAGAAGTTCAAAGAACTGGCGGAAGCGTGTTGCCGGGCCCGTTCCGATGGGCCGCGGCCGACGCACATGTGCGCTTTGTACCTGCTAATTGGCTCCTGCTGACTCTTTACAGCAGACGGCCAGAGACAAAAGTGCGCGGAGAGGCATGTTTGGGCCGCAGTTACACAGAAGCTTGTCGCAATCACCGTGACAACAGGCAGAACGGAGCCTTGCCAGCAGCCCTCAAATCAAGACCTTGGCCCGATGTCTTTTTTCCTGGAACCTCGAAGTAACGATTTAGCTTTACCTAAAACATGTGGTGGCGCAGTCATTAAAATCCTTCAGTCGCCCATCTGAATTTGAGTTACTGATTATGTTGATGTCAATTAAAGAGATTTAGCCTACTTAAAATGTGCAATGGATACGTGGCCCTCAAGTTCTGCGAGGAGATTCAAGGGAAATCGCCTTGGAAAGAACTTTTACCGGCAGCTTATCAGGCAAGATTTAACACCAAGGCGCAGAATGCGAGGCAGCTTCGTTAACTGCTGTCTTCACATCCACGGATTCAGCGGAACCACAGCTGACATCCTCAAGCTGTCCACCAGTCAAGAGAAAGTCAGGGACAGGGACAAAGGGATATGGGGAGAGAGAGAGAGAGAGAGAGGAGAGAGAGAGAGAGAGACTAGCTCAGTGGAGGTTTTCCGAACTGTTTTTCTGGGAAACTGAGAAACTCTCCTTTATGATAGCACAGACCCATGACGCAGAGCCTGAT
>JABFEA020000017.1:17261431-17272170 GCA_019775915.2 Cyphomyrus plagiostoma | reverse complement strand
TGTGATTGGTTGATTAGATAATTGCATTAATGAGAAATTGAACAGGTGTTCCTAATAATCCTTTAGGTGAGTGTTTAATAATTACTGTTACTGTCTATCATTGTCTAAATATATGTATTCAGCTAGTGTAATCATGCACGATGCTATCACAGAATGTGAGGCTGAGATAGAAGCATTACCCTTTGTTTCCGCTGAGAGACATGCTCCGTGACTCATTTCCCCGCGCATACAAGTTATTTTAGGTCAGCCTTCAAGGTTTGACTTCTGAGATTCAGATCGAGCTCTAGATAATTTTTTTTCGAACTGGTTGGTTTGACTTTTAAGAAATCCGAGTTCCAATGAGTTTGAGAATTGAGATACCACTGTATTCTAAAACTATAGAAATTAATTGGATATTTCACCATGATAGGTTGGGTGTATTAAGCTTGACCACAGCAATATGAGGAAAATAAGCATACATTACTTGTTCTCATTCCACTGAAGTAAAGATTATACAATGGTTCTTATATGATTAATGACTAGGGTCAATCACTTAAAGGGGAAGTAACCCTGAGATTGGGCTGCTCGATTATGGGGGGAAAATCATAATCACGATTATTTTACACAATTACTCATTAACTTTGGAAATATGTTGCATTTATTGAACAGAACAGTGAATACTCCTCAAAACAGATTAAGACAGATAAAACAGGTATAGGCAAACAAGATCAACAATGTAGTGCACTTCCACAATCTTTTGAAAACAAGTAATAAATAAAATATGAATATTAAATAGAATAATAAATAAATTAGTCCAAAATAAATTTGCTAACGTATGTGCCTTAACAAACTGAAAAATTCAAAACAACATTTTACAACATTCTACATTTTAAACATAATTAACAATAAAAATCCGGTCAGTAACTCAGTCCAAGAATATTTTAAGGCTGGCACACTATCGCTCTGAACTAACAGCAAATATGTTTAACTTCAACTTTAGCCTATGTAAACATGTTTCATTTTTCAAATACAGCAGGCAGAGCAACTCTCGTGAAATGGTGTCGAGATGGCAATATTTATCATTTTCCTGAATCCTTCGTTCTCAACCGTGCTAATAGGGCACATGTCTTTGGCTAAAAAAGTATGCAACGTCATCTGTTATTTTTTTTGTGCTTTTCTGAGCTGGATGGATACACTGAAGAGCGTGTCTTTAATGGATGACTGTGTTGCGGAGGATGTTGTGGGGGTTGTTCGTCGTTCTTTCTGTTTCTTTATTAGTTGGTCATATGTCGGTCTGTGATTAATTTTTAAATGGTTAAAAAGATTTGTGGTGTTACCAACCGGTGCCGACACAATCGCGTAGCAAATCTTGCACCTAATATGTTTTTGATCCACGTCCGTTTCTTCGAATCCAAACTGTTCCCAAACAACAGAATTGCTTCTACCTCTTTTGTTGACCAAAGACTTCTGTGGCTGCTCGTTTTCTGCCATCTTCACTCGCGCTGATTTTTAAATGCGATCAGATACCACATACGCGACTTCTTCGCTGACAGTATAGAGTGAGAGAGTTCAGGCTTTTGGAGGGGCGAAAGTGCGGATGCGCGCGCGTCAGAACGCAGGTCAAAATAACTTTTTTAAAAAAGCGAATAGTCGTTTTTTTCGATTACACCATTTTTGTGATCGTTGAGACCCGAAATCGAAATTCAATTAATTGCACAGCCCCACCCTGAGATGACAGGGTAGGCAGCAATTTTAAAGACACATTGAAAATGTTTGATATTGCAAAGAACTAGCATCAAACTAGCATCAAAAGATTTGAATTATGAAATACCTTGATAATAATGTGTAGTTTGTGGCATGTTGGCGCAGTGGTTAGTGCTGTTGCCTCACATCTCTGGGAGTTTGAGTCCCCGCAATGGTTCCACATGTGTAAAGTTTGCATGTTGTGATTATGGGGTTTCCTCAATAGTCCAAATAAATGCCGAGGTGAATAGGAGATACTAAAGTGCACATGTCTGTAAATGGTGTGTGAGTGAGCTCTGCAATGGATCGATGGATCGCAATGGATCGCAACCCATCCTAGGTTGTTCCCTGCCTTGCACCTGTAGCTTCTGGCATAGGCTTCAGACCACCACCCCAACCCCCCCCCACCCCATATAGAACAAGAAGTTACAGAAATTTAATGTATGGAATTATTAAAGTATATGTTGAGGATGAGCAAGTAGCACTTGATAGTGAAAATCATCTCCATCCCTTCAAACTAAATATAACATAGTCATAACTGTTTGCCAGTGGTGGTTTCTTTAAGACAGTAAGTGAATAAGTGGGTTTCACCAAAAAAAGAATAGGAAAAAAAATCATATAACATAAAACATGGCAATGTAAAATCACAACAATCCTTTCCATGCGAAACAAAAATAGTGCAGCTGTTCAAAAATGTCTGGCAAAGTATTGTGCAAAATGGCAACACCTTTAGGTCGATATATGAAACTTCGGTGAAGTCAAACATTTTCTTTAAAAATAACGCATTTTTTAAGCTGATCCTCCAGCTAGGATGTTGGAAATCTCTGGGGCCACAGTTCTTGAGGCTGGTCCTCCAAATAGCTGTAAACCACTTAATGTCCGGTTGTCCTCCTGGCATTGCAGGCAATCTTTGCATCCATTTGGGATATGGGTGTCATCCCAACGGACTGGAAAACAAGACTTGTTGACTTTATCTGAAAAGGAACGGGCAATCGCCAGGATTGAAGCACAGGGGCATAACACTGCTCTCAGTGTCGGGTAAGGCCCTTGCTAGGGTCATCGTTAACAGGATCTGTGATCATTTGCTTGCTTATCAGTGACCGGAGCAGTCTGGTTTTACGCCTAAAAAGTCTACATCAACCGCATCCTGGCACTGAGGGTTCCAATGGAGTGCAAATGTAAATATATCAGGGGTGTCAGAAGCATTTTGAACGTGGGTGGGGGGACACTGGCATAAAACTTATATTTTATGTTTAATTTTGGGATCCAAACAAATAATTATGAAAGGCAAGGGGAACATGTCCCCCTTGGATTTAATGGTGGCAACACCCATGAAATATATATATATAGTTTCTTTGGAGCCTTTGTCAATTTTTGTAAGGTATTCGACTCAGTTGATTGAACAACCTTGTGGGACGTCCAGAGACTTTGCAGGATCCCCCCAAAGTTGCTGGACATCATGGTCGACCTGAGCAGGGAGACTGGGAATGGTTGTATTGTTTTTTACATTTTTGGCCGTACCTCAGAGTCCTTTTATGGAATCAAATGCAAATTGACATAAACTACCTGCACACGTCTTCTATTAATTGGCACAGGTTTTTTATCTCTGTATTACAGACAGACAACGGATGTTTTACCCTCAAACACATGGAGCTGTATTTTAACAATCTTAAAGTGAAAACAATTATTAGCTATTTTGACAGCAGAAGAACCAGACTTTGCTCCATGGCAGAAAAAGGTTGTCATAACTCTCTTAATTATTCAGAGGCATGTTTTAGGTATGACAAACAATAAACCAATCGGATTGGCACATCACCTCACCTTTAAAAGACAGTGGCGCATGATCCACGGAGGATTGCTATTACAATGGAGTGTTTGCCCAGCAAGCCAAATCCCAAGGAGATGAATATGCTCCTACATGAGATGAAAAGGCGTGAACACGTCATCACGGGGAGCAACACTGTTCCACCAAGCTTTTCGAGGTAAAGCAGGCATGGAATGAGGTAGCAGCAAGTGTCTCCTCGTTCTCTGGCATCAGCAGATCACCTGCTCAGTGCCGAAAGCAGTGTAATGACATCAGAAGACGGAGAAAGCAGGAGCTTTCTGCTGAACGAGAGCAGCGGCTGGGAACAGGGACTTATTCTTGTATGTTTTATTTTAATTTCACAAAATATAAATAAAAGTGTGATCTTTGTCTGGACTTTTACTCTCTGGATCTGAATTACCCAACTTTGACTGTATTGTAATGTTCCACCTGACTTATCTGAATATCTGAAATGCATTTTCAGTTCTCCAAGTGCCCTTTCAACTACAATAGATGCTTAATTCTGATTAATAGATATTCTGTTAAATACCATTTAACAATCCATCACTGACATTAGATGGGGTTTCTGTTGGTCAAAAGTGCAATGAAATTGCGCTGCTTTAAAATAGCAATGCACCTGGCCATGCCTCATTTAAAAAACTGTCCTATAAGCGGAATGTGGTTGCAAAATCGTTTACTATTTTGATGGTGTGTGCACAAAGTCAGTGATAGGTGTAACACAGTCCTGGGTTAAATGTAACATAATTTATGTTGAAAAAATTCAAGTTATTGAACTGTTTTTATTCTTATTTTTTCGGTTCAACAACAACTGTGGGTATATATGTGTATGTGTACAACTAAAATCAGTGATCATGATAAAACCAAACAAAATGCGCAATTGTGCACCAGTTTTAATAACTGAATAATAGTGTGCATGCCTGTGTGTGTGTGTGTGTGTGTTAGTCACCACCAGAATCACAGAGTTGACAGGTGACCTGTTCCACTGAGAGCTGCTGTGGGTGCCGCTTTTTGGGATGACGTCTCAATCAGCCAATAATAAAGCAGTGCTTCTCAACTCCAATCCCAGGGACCCATAGTTATTGGCTGATTGAGAGGTCATACCAAAAACCCACACCAGCTCTCCATGGATTGGGTTCCCCACCCCTGGTTTATGCATTTCACTCCGTTTTCATTTGGCTTTGAAATGTTCCACACACACAATGCAGAAGTTTCCTGGGCTTGAGAAGTGGCCTGGTGGGCAGCTGGAGAAATACATTTTCAACAATCCCAGACTTTGGTAGCCAGGGATAAGTTGACCTTGCAGCTAAGAGCAAGAATATTAGCGAAAGAGATATTCCCATAGGTATGTAATAAAAATAATTTAACTTTGAATTATGTAAGTACAAAGCTTGCAGTACTATGACAAATTTAAATGAAGTCAAAAACATTGCTTTCTTACCTCAAACTTATTTTTCCCTTACAAATCTGAGTGTGGTACAGCGTGCTCCTTCTTCCCATGTGAAATAAACACTAAACTGACCATGTGCAGAGTGAGTTATTTGATTTGTACCTCATTCACAGTTAAAAAAATTTTTGTTACAACTAACCCGTTACAATCATCCCCGCTCTCCCCTATTGATATGGTGAGTATTGTGCATTGTGAGTAGCTGTATTGTGAGGGATTGTCAGTTACTGCACTACGGCCATGTGGCGCGATTCCCTGAGGGTTTTTTCCGGCTTGCAGGATCCTCATAGCTGAGGACCCAAGCAACTGGACTTGGCCACAGGGACGCGCATGTAGCACCTGGCTGTAGCAGGTAAACAACCATTTCTGGAGAGTGGGACAGGACTGCGTGTCAGCCCTGGGGGGTTGCCAAAATGGGATCCTGAAGTGTTTCGTTGCGGGATGCGTGCGGCAACGAAACCAGCTCCTGATCCTGACCTATGTAGCCTACTCATAAATCAATCACCACTCCATTACTAGTATTTCGATAATGGCTGTATTTCGGAAAAGAATGCAACCATTGAAAACTCTTTAAAACATTTTTTTATTTCAGCATGACTTTCTAAGAATCAGCTCATCAGATTAATAGCTACAAAACGGAAGAATAGAGCACAGACTATTGAGGCTATATTTGATTGGGCTATACATTTGACTGGAACCCTTTCAGAATAAAACTGTTTTGCAACATTTGCATAGAATTTAAATCACTATCAGCTACCAAGAACACCAACAGCACCTTATACTGAAGAAGAAAAATACACATTGAATTTGAGGCAACTAATTACTTGTTGTCTGCGATGGGCTGGCCCCCCGTCCAGGGTTGTTCCCTGCCTCGTGCCCGTTGCTTCCGGGATGGGCTCCGGACCACCCGCGACCCAGTAGGATAAGCGGTTTGGAAAATGGATGGATGGATGGATAATTACTTGTTGTATATTATTAGGCTAATAATTGTATGGTACTAACGGGTGCAAGGGACAGAACAATCACTTTTTATCAGACTTCTATTTTACAAATAATAATATATAAACAATATAATATAATTGTAATATTGTTTCCTCGTCACCTTCTTACTAAAAGTATTCTCAGGTAGGATCTGATAAGGATCTAGCACGCTTTAGCTTTGTTGGTGAAATACCTAATAGTCAATGTTTCTCTTTTGCTTAAGGAAGAAACAGAATTAAGGTTCAGTAACATCGATATAAGCAGTTTGTTCAGTGTTGCCAGTGCAAGAAACACAGCTTGACATTGCTCCCTGTATGGATGTAGGCTACAGTACACCCTGTGGGAAAGGATGTTAGGCTATGCCTGCTGTGTTTTTTTGTCCCAGTTGTTCTGCCACGTTTTTCCGTAAATGCAGAATACAGCTTTCATTTTATGACACGAGCAACATCTGTGCTGTTCCGTTTGTCTATTCAGTAGTGCTTCTTGTTCCATTTCACCTGCCTCTGCGTCACACAATGTCAACTGTGTCAAAAAATATTGTATAATTACTTAAATACCTTCTGGATATTTTGCCAAAAATTTCCGAATGCAATCTCTTTCCTATGAAGAATTTCATATGCTCCCTCGTGGTGAGAGGTTGTAGCAGTCGCTGCACAAGGTGGAAGTGTTTTTTTCAACTGAAAAAAATAACGGCAAACTTGCCCTTGTATGGGACTGAAGACAGGTAACAAAAGCAGCATGGAGGAAAGAAAACAAGAGATAGAGGATTGGGGGGTAGTCAGCAAGGGGAATATAACACGTTCTCACACCTGGCGTGTGAAAAACCGACCCGTGGTCAGAGCCCATCGGTGTCATTAAGTGAAGCACATGGTCTCCTTCGGTGTCTAATTCAGACACATGCGGTTTTTGGACGTTTGAGTTGCAAAGCATCATGGGAGAAATATTTGGGGTCTGGACTTAATTCCTATGTATTTGTACCTGTATACACATCAGAATGATAAGGATTGTCTCCAACAACTTACCTAAGCAATTTGTGGCCGCTAATTTCTAATTTTAGAGAGAAAAAATCAGATCAATTAAACAAATGTTTAAAATCGAATGAAAGTTGCTGTGTCCTATAAGCCACTGGTAGTATAATTTGCACCCATTTGGGCATCAAGTTCCCATTGCCTAGAACAGGGGTGTCAGACTCCAGTCTTGGGGGGCCGGAGCCCTGCACAGTTTTTGGTTTACCTTCATTTAACACACCTGATTCAAGTCCTTGTACTAATTACCACACAGCACACACATTAAGCTAAATCATTTGTGGTGGAACAGGGAAAGAGCTAAGCTACACAGGGCTCCGGCCCCCTAGGACTGCAGTTTGACACCCCTGGCCTAGAAGCTATTGAGAGAAATCTATTTACCCACTTTTTCCTTTTAAAATGATAATTTAAAATACAATACAGTGTTAAAAATGAGTAAAGTTTACTGTATCCTGTGTATGTCAGGTAGTTATAGAATACGCTCTCATTTTGGAGTTACTGGGTCCCATTACATTGAAGTTATTACAAGCAATCAGTATTTTACTATTCTGACAGTTATTCGTTGACGGCCCCTAAATCAGCAGTGCGCGAGCGTCTCCAGGGCTGTGGAATTGATCTGGACGTCTTTCTTATGCCTTATGCCGGCTACCGTGAGTGAAGCACCGGCGCTAAGTCTGGAGAGTGTGGATCCGAATATCCGTCGAATATCCAACCTAAAACTGATTTCACCTCGGTGTAGTTTCTCATGTTTCTGAAAACTTTCCACCAGCGACTGTTGATACACAAAATTTCATCGGTGCTTTACTGAATTCGGCGTAACCCTTACCATGATACTTTTGTAAGTGTTTTATCAAGTTGGTGGTTAACAGTGCCAACACTGGTACCTGGTACCACCTCGCGAAACTGTTGCATTATGCAAATAACATTCTGCAGTCTTGCTTTTTTTCCTCCTTCAGTCTGAAGTAATTTCACACAACGGACATGCTCAGACAGTCCCAAACACACAGTGTGTTGGAGTTGTACTCCGCCGGGTCCGTTGATGAGAAATGATTCACAGCTGAGACGAGGAGTAGTTGCAAGCCACGTGTTTATTCTGTAACAGGTTGCAAGCTGGGAGCGTCTGTCTGACATACATTCAGCATGTACAGGAAGAGGCTCAACCATATGTATCGGCTCTGTCCCTCTTATAGCCCTTTTGGGCATCTCCCCCCTCTCTTGGTACCTTCCATCTACATGGCAAGCACATGTTCGACGTTTGCCCTAGTTAGTCAGTTAGTATTTGTCCTTGTGATAGGCTAAAGATAATTAAGGGCCGCTTACGTTGTCTATCTGCCCCCTCTATCGGTCTTGTTTGGATCACCCCCCCCTGCCGGCGCTAGTATATTATAAGGTTTCAATTTAGTTAGAACCTTATGGAATTATTCCCTCAAGCGCCTCTAGTCACGTGACACTTGCTTCTTTTTACAGCATGTCACACATTCGTGAAAAATTTCCTTGATTTTTAATATCTTTAAAATATCGGAAAATATTTTTTTATTTATTCACCAATACAGTGATTTTGGCCTTTCAGTGATCAGCCTATCACTGAAATGAATAAGTGGGACAATCAGCTAACTTAGTCTCCCCTCTGGACATCCACACTGCCTTACAAGCATAACAGTGACGGCAATACAAATACTCTGGATTTGAACCCACAACCTTACAGCCAAAGGGACAGAGCTGCAGTTAAGCAAAACTCACCGTTAGAGTGGTGTAGCTATATATGTATCATGAACTTTCTATAGAAATGCACTGCCTGAACCCCATACTTACAGTAATACAATATGTGTCAAAACGGAGTACACATCTCTGCATGTCTCAACGAGCTAGTATGAAGGGGGAGCGCAGGCACAGGAGTCCAGGAATTCTGGGAAGCGAGGGATTTATTCGGAGGAAACATACTTGAGACCACGGAACAACAGGCACGGATAGCTGACAGACGTCAATGACCCGATTTTTCTGCTTTGATTTACACGTGACAGACACAGAACAAATAAACCCGGGGCACATACACAATAGTCAAGTCAAAGAAAGCAAACCAACAATAATCCGGAATCCGAAAAATTAGCAGAGTTCCAGAAGTTCCTTGCTGCCAGGCTTTTCACCTTGGCTGGACAGAAGCAACAGACGGTCTTGCGGGGAGTCGTGGGCAGGGTCCGGACGGAGAGGTGGAGCAAGGGCCGAACAGAGTGGACCTGGCCGTGGGTGGAGCTTGGCAAGCAGCGGCGCGTAACATAGGGCATTTGAGCTTGTGTCTGTTTAAAAACAAACAGGTTAGATAGATCACATTGAAAATAAAATACAAATGCATTGCAAAGAAAGTGAGTGCACCTATGACCAAGGCACCAAAAGTAAACGCATGTTTGATGGCTAATTCAGCTTAACTGCATGAACAAAGTTCATTGGTCTGAGTTGTTCCTAATGCATTGTGGATCCACATGGGAAGGAATTGCCTGACCAGTTAAGAAACCAGACTGTAAGATTTCACAGAGATGGGAGAGGGTACAAGTGCACAGTACAGTACAGGCTACTGAACGTTAGCTGAAACATAGATCCAGCAGAGGTTAGGAGGCATAGAAGAGTTGTACTACCAACAACAGAAGGTGCAGTGGCCGCCCTCGAAAAATGACACCATGCACGATTTACAATTTACTCGACTTTGGATTACCTGTGGAAACTGGCGTTTCGGTGAATTGTTCAGACAGTGCAAAGAACACTGCATGAAGCTGGACTCCATGGACGTTAGCCAACAAGAACACCATCACTCACAAAAAGGCATAAAATTAAAAGATTAAACTCTGCCAGTGAACATACAAAAAAGCCCAGTGAATTTTGTCAGCACGTTTTTTGGTCAGATGAAACCAAAATGATTTTTTTTGCATGAGTTGGGGTTCTGCATGTTTAGTGTGGACCTGGCCAGGATTTGGCCTGTCATTTCTGTTTTTTCAGATGATTTCATTTCATTCTTGTTGGGCTTTGGCCACAATCAAATTAAATGCATGAAATGGACAGGATTTAACATTACCCAACATTTTAGTGATATTGACCAGGGGTCTCAGTTTTGTTATATACTGTGTCTATGAAAGAGGTTGCAGAAATAGTGCACAAATGTGAGGTGAAGTTAATTGCTATACCAGTAGGTGACGCCTGGGAGAAAATCATCCGCGCCAAAAGTGACAGGAAACAACAATAAGACGGACGAAATTACTATTATTACTCCATACAAAAATCAGAAAGCAGTTAAGACCTATAATAGCTTTAGTCTAGACAATATTACCAATTAGCATTAACATAAGTAATTTCTATACTTCTTATTTTGTGTAATAGGTCTCTGCATTAGTCTGTATTTAGATTTGTTTTAATGTGAGAGGAGGATATAGGGCTCTCGAAGGAACAAACAGGCACGCTTCGTCCCGTTCAGAAATATTTTATTAAAAGCGATACAAAATTATGAACTACAGGTCCTTCTCAAAAAATTAGCATATTGTTATAAAGTTCATTATTTTCTGTAATGGACTGATAAACATTAGACTATCATATATGTTAGATTAATTACACACAACTGAAGTAGTTCAAGCCTTTTATTGTTTTAATATTGATGATTTTGGCATACAGCTCATGAAAACCTCAAAAAATTAGCATATCATGAAAAGGTTCTCTAAACGAGCTATTAACCTAATCATCTGAATCAACTAATTAACTC
>JABFEA020000017.1:17221837-17252601 GCA_019775915.2 Cyphomyrus plagiostoma | reverse complement strand
CTCCACACACATGAAACCAGGCGGAGACCAGAACCCGGGTCCCAGAGGTGTGAGGCAACAGTGCTAACCACTGCACCGCCATGCCACCCCCTTGTATCACCATAAGAATCATAAAAGCAGTTTTGTAGGGAGCACTACGTAGAGGTGCTGTGTCATTCCTTCAGGGTTGGGCTTCACATCCTATTACTGCTGTGAAGGTTCCAGACTTTGGTAATTCAAGTCCAGACAGTAAAAGTCCAGACCGGGATTTTGTTTCAACCAACCAGCTGAGTACTCTGTGACTAACTCTTTAAGCTCAACTGGTTAGTTGAAACAACATATTGAAAGTCTAGACTTTTACTCTCTGGACTTGAATTGCCCAAGTCTGGAAGATTCTTCCTCTACTTCTGTGTGGTTATTCCATGTACTCTGGCTTCTTCCGAAAACCATGGGATTAGGTGAACTGGTGTCACTGAATGGCCCATAGATTTTGAGTGTGTGTCCGGTGATGCCAGACTGTAGCCTAGGGCCCCCGTAATCATTAGGGCCCCCGACCCTGCCTTGAGAAAAAAAATGTAGCATTTAATTGAATTAGGAACATCTGACTGTCCATGCCGATGTCAGCCTACTGCCTCCAGATACGTTGATCCACCCCTGCCATCTGTTGTATGCATTAGCGGTGTAAGATTTAAAAGGAATCGCTTTCAGTGGTAAATATGTGTATTCTTTTCCTCTACCCAGCACTTAATTTTCCAAAGCAATTAAGTAAGGCTTCATAGTGGTGTTTTCTCTTGTGTGTTCCAGACCATACATAAACCCCGACATGGCCTATGGCGACGGCAGACTACTGCAGGCTCAGTGCAAGGACAGCAGCTGCGGGGGAAACTTTGGGTGGCAGTACCTGTCCAAACCGATAAACCTCACCATCCCGGTCGTATTCCGGCGGCCCATCGACGGCACGCGGCCTACCGACGGCGCTCAGTACCGCCTGAAGCTTGGCCGCATCAGCATCGCTGTCGGCTGCACCTGTGTGCTCGTCCGGTGAAATACAGTGATCACTGCTGCCCTTTTTACCTTGAGCGGCACTCCTGCCGAATGTTTTATGCCAGATTTAAAAATGACTGTGCTCTTTTAATGGAACAGTTTAACGCTGCCAAGCCCCTAATCAATTTCAGAGTTGAACTGGCAACAGATGCGTTTCCCTGGCCAGCATGGTCCCGGCTGCAGGGGTTAAAGCCCACTCACTGTGTCATCCACATGACCCACACAGGGAAAAAAAAAATGCTTTTATTTGTTGATACAGCTGCTTTTATCCAAAACAGCTTACATTGTTTTCACTGGTACAGAATTTCTGGCACCAGATCCCCTGATCCTATTTGTATATTTGTTTAAGTCTTGCCCCTTTATACATTACAATATCCCCCGCTGAAATCCAGTAAACTGCAAACTGCTTTGATCTGGCCTATGTGGTAGTTGTCAACCTTGGCATCTAGTCTGCAATAACTTTAGAAAGTTAAAAACTGAACATGACATACTGTTTTTCTAATGGGACTATTTTACAATTAAATAATTGACCTAAATAATAATAATAATAATAATAATAACGGCAGCAACAGTGTAGTTCAACAATGTGCAGTGTCAAGAATGTTAAGAAACATTACTTCACACACAAATATCCATAAAACATGCTTACTGAATAGAATCCAGAGTTTTATGAAGTGTTTTCTAAATGTCAGGCATTTATGTTACACTAATTGTAAAATGTTTCTCGTTGCCCTACGGTTTGCTTGTAGCAATATACTGATTGCAGTAAAGCAATTGAAACTTTACTGACTTTTCCAAATGTGTACTAATCTTTGTTTTTCAAGATGCTTCAGCATTTGCTCTAATTCCATTTTCATACGTAATTGGGGAAGGCGGGGCTATACGGAGGGGTGGTCATTGCTTTGGAAACCAAACTAGAAACCCGTAATCGGAACAAATCGTTTCAATTTGGTCCACGTGGTTACCCAATGCTTGACAGAGACACCCATGCAGTTAGTCATTTAAGAGACTGCAGCATTAGCAAATATCGACGGTTTCCAGGGACTGCAAATCTAATAGGCAAAATCTCACATTTAATTTGGTTGAAATGTTTATTATAACTATTTGGTATGACATGTTCATCCTACAATCTCGGTAAATCGACAGTAAAATATAATTGTGGTTTTAATTATGTTGCTGTAATATCTACTATAGTCGTTATCCTCTGAATATGCAGTTTACAAGCAATTCCCTGTTATTGGTCCACATGGTGCTTGATGCAATTTCTTGATTTTCTAAATGGAATATTTTTAACCATTATTTGTTTCGGACTTTGATCAAGAAAAGGGATTGTCAGCATTGCTAATAAACATGAACGACCCCAACCACTTTCTGAACAGTATGAAATATATATTTTTGAGTGTTTGGTGGTTATACATCTATAATGTAATATCACAAATGTAGTTTTGTTGGAAAATATATGCCTACTGCAAACCGGCTACCTGAATTATAAATTTAATCTAGGGGCTATTTATGGGACGAAATATGGCGGAACGTAACTACCGTATTACAGCATATATACAGGTAAAGTATTTTGTTTATGCTAAGCCTTGGCTTCCTTTTATAACTCGCTTTTAAAACGCGAAATTGAAATTAAGCAATCATGCATCGTATAAGAAGCCACAAAAACCACTGTTATTGCAAGAAAAAAAATTATTCGAGTTAAAATATACACACCAATAGATTTTCTTTGGGCTGTTCTTCGGATCGACGCCCTTGGTTAAAATAAAGCCTGCTATTGTACTAGGTCGCCACTGTCCTGAATAAAACCCCATGCATGAATGCATGAAAAGCAGGCGCACCCAGGGCGCCGTATTACGGGATTGGGACTGCGCCTCTGGCTCCATCTCTCCCCACTACTGTAATTCTACACCGCGCTCCGTGCAAGCCAGCGGGTGCAGGCAGAGGAACGACAGAAAGAAAGAAAGAAAGCAGCAGGAGAAAGGGGGAGACATCGCCAATCATGGATTCTTCCCCTGGCATATGGATGGCTTTTCTTAAAGCGATTTTTAAGCGGATCGGCCCTTGACACGATTGTGTTTTATCAAGCGGTAGGCAAAATTGTGTGTGTGTGTGCTTTTAATGAATTAGCCAATGGAAAATATGGAAACCGCTCGTTTTAACCCTGCTTTTGTGTACCTCAAAGCGCTTTCCTTGATTCCAGAAAATGCAGTCGTGTTTCTTATAATCTACAAGAAGTGCAAAAATGTATGTGATAAGTGTTTTTTTTAAACCCTTAATTGGACTCGTAAGCCAGATTCTGCTTTAGGGAGGCTAAAACTGGGCCGGTGTACGCGAAAACGTGGCTGATTTTGGGGGCTTTTGATTGTTAATCGGTTGTTTGGAGAAATCGGTAGAGGGGACCGTGGTCGGTTTGCGTCCAAGGCGACCTCAGTCCAAAACCAGAAATTTGTCTTACAACCAAGGAGGGTGGAAGGCATGTCGTTCCCAATATTGCTAGTGACTAACAATAAAGTATCCAGTGTTTGGAGTTCTCAGTAAGTAGGTCGTGTTGATTTCCGTTCCTGTGTGGATTTCACTGGTTCACTGAATTCTTATAATAAAGCAAGGATCTATGCCAGTCTTTTAATAAACTCATTTGTATAATTTGTAGATGGAAAATGAACATCATACAGATTACGCCACCCTATACATTAACTGACCCGGCCTTTGGTGAATTTTGCATTTGGCTAATTTATTGCTTATAACAGGAAATGGCTGATTTATTTTATCATCATTATTATTAGATAGTCGATATTTTCCATCAAACTAAATCGAGGAGTTAGATTTTACATTAATAGCTCAGTCAAATGGTTTTATTAGAGTCAAATCATGTTTATAGATTCATATTTCGTTTGTCCCTGGATTTAAATTTGACGTCCTGGTAGAAGTAGATCAGCTTTTTTCCCGAATATCACAGGTGTGTCAGGAATTCATGCGTTTTCCCCGAGATTAACAGGTAAAACAGGTTCAGTGTTGTAAGTCATGTTTGGACTGGATATACATGTGTGTCGACATGACTATTTATCTCATTTAATGTCTTGCATGTGTACATGCTCTGCTCTAAAACCTACGAACATTAATTCAGGGCTTTTGTCAAGCATATTAAATATAACTTTTATACACCTGCCAGTTATGACTAATATCCTTTGACTTCTTGCCTAGCTAAATACATAAAACAAGTGTCCTGCTGGTGGATCCATGACGTTAACCAAAGATGTGCAAGTATTTGATGATGCCAGTTGGGGAAACGAGCTTCCCCCTTGGCCTGGTGAAGTGTAATCGAACCATTTTCTCCATTCAGATGGATCCCATGGTGTTTGGATGAGCCCAACTGTCATCTTCAGGAAAACAAAACTGACCCTGAGGAGCTTTGTTTCCAAGAAGAATTCACAATGTCCTTGTCGGTAAGTGCCTGGCCACGCCTGGTCGTCTCTGACCTCGGATTTAGGATACCCGCTCCACCTCTTTCGAACTCTGTCTCTCCTTGCACGTCGGCATATCTGTGGAAGTCGCCGAGCCCTCTCTCAACCTTGTTTGCACCTGTTTTATTCCATGGCTGTACTAAATGGGGAACAGCAATGGCTTCTGCAGGACAACTGCTTCAGCAGTCAACAGCTAAAAACCAGTAGTGACCCGCATTCTAAGTTACCACTAGTAGCGGTCAGCTCTGACAAATATCTTGAGCATTGTGGTCAGCATTAGTAGCTCTCTGCACTGACAAATAACCTGAGCTAACAGTATTTGCAGACACCCTGGGTGATGAGTATTAACAGCTAGTAACCAGGTGGTGCTGCTGGGATGATCCATACCAGCTTATTCCAATGGCAGTGTTGTGGGTGGACCCACGTGTGTTCCTTTCACTTCCCCTTTTTCCCTCGTTTATTCCCTTTCTCTGGAGCGGTGGGTGGGGGTGGGGCAGAGGGTCTCAGCTGGCCCAAGTGAAGCTTCTTCCCTTGGGGGGGAAGAAGAGTCAGAGAGAAGCATAAGGGTTGACAATGGAGCCTTAAAACAAGGACACATCCGACGGCCCTGGCTTGTCTCCGTCTCCCTTTCGCTTTTCTTCACCTATATCACGCTTTCCCCCCTTATTCCTGACGATGTAAATAGCCCCCTTCCATTGTCATACTCTACCCAACTGCGTCGCGAAAGGCTTGTGTTTCCGTTGCCGTCGGAGTCCCAGCATTCTGCAAATGTTTTGGCCCTGCTCCACACCAGCAGTAATCCACAGCTGAGCCGCTTCCGACTCCACGCTGCTGGCGCCCTCTGGTATACGGTCAGTAGGCACGCAGGGTATGTTTGAGCAGCACTTCTTGTGAAATTGGCTCTTTAAGGGAGCGGTTTTCTGTTCACTCTGTTAAAATGTCATAAGAGAACACAGGCATTAATCTTCGTCAGCAGTGATTTGCCCGGTGGGACCGAATGATGTCCAAAATTAAGTGTTTCAGTACTAGTATGTACGTCAAGAGCTATGCAATATGTGACCTAAAAACGTGTTTGGCTAAGTTGCTTGCTGGCCTGCTAAAGCCTCTTTAATATACATATTTTAAATATAGCTGCAACGTGTCTCTTTCATATAGATTTTTTTATTGCTATTTCTGCTTGGTGGCAGTTCGGATTGCCGTACCAGCCTTGTGACTGTTTGTTTGTTTTGTTCTTTGGATAAAAATATAAAGTTACCCCCTTCCAGTCTACACTAGTTCGATTTCAATTGTGACATGTCCATGTTTCACTTCATTCTTCTGCTTGTTCAGCGAGACTGTGGAAAAATGACCCCCCCCCCCAGCAGTTTGGTTTTGCGTGTTCATGGCCTTCACTTAGTCAATCACTGACAATGTCCGTGCTGTTTAAATCTTCCACCCAACCTCCCACACCACATGGCAAGGCCAGACCCCTGTCCCACTCCCTCCGTCTCAGCATCCCGTCCCCTAGCTCCGGCGCACCCTACTGCACGGCCCCCCCTACTGCACGGCCCCTCCCCCTACCCTACGCCCCCTTCTCTCTCGCATTCAAGTGGTTTAACTACTCCTGGACAATGGCTCTTTTTTTTTTTCTGCTTGCCCCACATTTTATGTGTGCGTGTGATGGAGAGGGAGGTAGGAATTCTGTCTCCCGTTATGTGGTTATCAATGTAACGCTTCCCTCAGTTTGCCTTTCACTTTTAAAGACTTATGGGTTTTAAGCAAAATAACAGGCAAAGAAGCCGCAGCTGCATTCTGGGTAATAGGACATTTGCCACCGGTAACATTGTTTTCACTGTTCAGCGTGTAACGGACGATTTGCCGTTTTCCCTGATCACCCCTGTATTTGCCCACACCCCAGACGGCGCTGGCAAAGGCATTGTTTGACAATGCAGCTGAGAGCCCAGAGGAGCTGGCGTTTCGGAAGGGCGACATTCTGATGGTGCTGGACCAGGAGGGGGGGGGGCCAGGATGGTGGCTGTGCTCCCTGCATGGCAGACAGGGGATAGCCCCCGCCAACCGGCTCCGCCTCCTCAACACCTCCCAGCCTTGCTCCGGTGCCTCTGCGGAAACTTCCACCCCCGCCTCCTGCCCCACAGCGACCCGCCCTCACGGTGAGGAGTCCGTGTACCTCTCGCCTGGTCCGCATCCTCGGCCCACCCCTATGGATTCCGCTAAGGGCCCCAGGCCTGGTGAGGAAGGGGTCTATCAGTCACCCCCTGCGCTAAGTGGGTCGGCTGCGGCTGCATTGCGCCGTGGGGAGGGCCGGCCCAGGTCGCGCTCCAGTTCCGGCACGCGACCACGACCCGAATGGGAGGTGTGCGCCACAGGGCGAGCCCGTTCCCCGTCGCTTCGAGGACGGGGATCAGAATCAGGAAGTCCCAAACAGCAGGTCCTTTACCAGACTCCCACAGCACACAGGCTGCAGGGAGGACTCGCACCCGAGGCTGTGTACCTCAGCCCCTGTGGTGTCCCAAGGGCAACTGCAGAGGGATCCGCGGTGGAGCTGGGGGGTTCGGAGGCAACGTACCACATCCCGCGGGAAGCTGTGGCGGCTGTGGGTAACTCCGATGGCTGCTACCTGGTGCCTCGCGTGACTGTCCCGCCTAGTGAAGATGTGTACCAGACCCCGACGGCTGGTGTAGCGCTGGACCCCACCCAGGGTGGTCTTGTGTCTGCCGCAGCCAGGAGGGGGAGTGGCCAGCTGTCACTCTGCAGTGGGACTGCCCTCACTACACAGACCAAACTACCACAGGAAGCAGGAGCCTTGTATCAGACCCCCACCCTGGTAGGGGGTCTGCCCAAAACACCTCAAAACGGCCGCAAGCTCCCTGGGGACAATACAGTGACTCCTGCGTCTGCCACCACTGGACTGGCACAACAAAGACTCGTGCCCTTCACTGGAGAGGGGTCCCCCAGGGCACAGCCTAAGGTCCTACACAAAATGCCAGGGGGGCAAAGTTTGCCCTCCACTCCTCCCAGTGCCCGAGGCAGGTTGCCTCAGACCCCCCCAAGGAGCTCTCCAGTCTTGCCCAGGACAGCTGTAGCCAGGGTCCAAGGTTCTCCCAACTTTGCCCGCAAACCCCCTCCCCCTGCACCCCCGGTTAGGGGTGTCACTAGGAAGGACACTCCTCAGTCTCACTCTGCTCCGCAGCAGGGTAAGCAAGGGGAGGGGCCGCGTCAGGTCGTCCCAAACAAGCCGGAGGGGCGGAGGGATGAAAAGGCGAATGAGGAGAGCGATACGAAAAAGATAAACCGGAATATAAAGAGGGACCGTGAGGAGGGAGAGTATGAGGAGCCGGATGACGAGAACCTTCACAACCAGGTAAGGATCAAGGAAAGAGCAAGATGAAGACTGTCATGTGATCCTGAAATGGAGCTGGCCAGCGTTTGTTCTGCTTGAATGTAATGGATCTTAAAATTTAAGTTTAGAATTACCAATCCAATACAGCTAATGTAAGATGGAATGTTCAGCCGGTTATAATGCATCAGTCTTTTTCTGTTAGCAAAATATTTCAATTGGATGCAAAAAGAAAACTTATCCTCCTTGGTTTTGATAAGAAAGGACTCTATTTTCAGTTTTTGACTAGTTGAGGAAAGAGTCATTTCATTTGATTTTCCTTAAGCAGTTAACGGTCACTAAAATGTTGTGTGAAATCTTATGCTAGAATTGGGATAGCTTATAGCTGTTTAAATGGCTCGGCATTCAACATATTTCAAAATAGTTTTTTGGGTGTTATCTGTTTGCCCCGAGGTGTATGACACTCCCCCTGCAGGCCGGTGGCAGTACGCCGTTTCTGCGGCGCTCCCTGAAAATGACGACAGCATCTACAACACCCCCCGCGTGCTCCCCGCTCACAGCAACCAGGGATCAGAGGTCAGCGTTTGGCCAGGTGTCATCTGTTCCTGCTGTAATTAGCCTGCACCTGTTCCTGCTGCCCCCCCTCCGTGTACTTGGGCTGTTCCACACCTGTCTGTCTGGTTTGCTGAATATGGCTTATTCTGGAAATCAGTCTCCCAGTTGGCAGAGTAGCATATTGTTTTCGCAACTTTACCTTTGACTCCTGTTTGAAAGTATTAAAATACTGCTTGCCTGTCAGCTAATTGCCCTTCTTAATGGGGCTTTTGACAGTGTGGACTCTTTGTATAACTTGACAATTTCAAGCCTTACACTCATTGTTTTTTCCATCAGCATCTTTATTTTGGTTCCTTAAATAGTCTCCATTAGTAAACAAAATCATGCCCATGTACAAAAATCACAACAAACCTATCCCCCCTGAAAAAAATAAGACCTTTATTTTGAAATAAATGCCATTCCGTCAGTCATGTCCTTTTTAAATAAAAGCGTAAATTTCTATAGGTAGTGTTAGAATAATTTTAGTCTCTTTCCAACCCCTTCAATGATCCCTTTTCCTTTGACAGGTTTATGATGTTCCCACCCTTAATCTGTCTGTGACCCCCGACCTCCAGCAGCCCACTTACAATATCCCAGCAAGCCTTGTGGCTCCACCTGAGCCTGATGATGATGTCTACAGTGTGCCTACCCTCCCGGGCCTTTCGGCGACAGCGAGTGACGTCCCCGATGGCCCGGGATATGAGCTGCAAAGTCTCGAGGTTTACTGTGTGCCTGGGCCAGGGAAACTCGTGCCCGATGCCCAGATAGATGGAGCTCCCTGTCCACAGGTCCCCAACGAGGGCTCGCAGCGAGACTGTGGAATTTACGACATGCCTGCCCTGAGCCTTGACGTCCCTGTGTTGGCGACCCGCCGGGCCTCTGTGTCCAGCACGGGCTCCTGTGAAGTACAAGGGAGGGCCTTTCTCTCGGCCCTCATCCAGTCAGCTCTGAGTTCCGCCTCCCCCTCCACTCCCCCACGGGAGCTGGCCGCCTCCTTGTCAGAGATTCTGTCTGTCTGGAAGGCCTGCCAGGCAGCAGACGCTCCCCCACCCCTCCATCAGGCCTGGACCCACCTCACAGACCTCCTCCCCATGCTGTCTGCATGCGGTTCTGCCCTCACTGAAGCACAGCTCTCGCCCGTTCGCCAGGCTCTGGAGGACTCGGTCTCCTTGCTGCAGGGCCAGGCCCTCCCGCCGTCAGGCCGGCCCCGCCTCCCATCCCAGGAGTCCTTGTCTCGGAGACCGCTGCCCGCCTTGCCCGTAGCTGAGGTGAAGCCCCTTAATGTGGGGATGGGTGGTCGCAAAGGCAGCTGGATCCAGGAGAGGCCTCTCCCTCCCCCACCGCCTCCCTCCTTTCCCCTGCCCCCTGTGGCCCCTCCTCACCCATGTTCTGATGAAGAAGGAGAGGGAGAGGACCTGGGGAACGAGTATGCAGGCATCGGCCTCAGTGTCCCCCCACTGCCCTGCCCTGGAGGAGACAGCGTAGGATACGTGAAGCTACAGGTCAGTGAACAGACGCTTCAAATGCATGTATATCGACGCGTCCATCTGCCTCTGTGTCCGCATGTCAAGGTCAAATTGAATATTTTTTTTCCTGCCCCCACCAGGGGAAGCCCGATCCTCCTCCAGTCATTCAGACATCGACGAACCCTCCTGTAACTGACCCCCCCACGGCAGAGCAGAGGGTAACACTCCCCAGCCCCACTTTGGACCTCATTTCTCAAACATCTGAAGATACTTGCAGAAAATTTAGACAGAGACGCTGCTCAGAGCTGAACTTCCTAAATCTGGTTATCACTGAAATATAATCTTGCATATTTTTCTGATTTTTTTTTTTTTTTTTTTGAGATAGCGAACAGCCACATACCAAAAATTCCAGATGAAGGTATGGATTTTAGCATCAGACATGTAATGGCCTATCATAATTATGGCTAAGGATGACTTGTTCAAGGATCAGTCAACTGCTACTTAATTTCACGTTCAAACATGTCATTTAATGTCTTGCATTAAAATAACCATCAGTATCACCAAGCTTTATGTCTATAGGAAACTAGTTCGTCTGGACTTACAGGTGCTATAATTTTTTCCCTACATGGATGGAAGGCAGGCCTCAACAGGGATATTGTGAGATTTTCAAGTTCATTTCCCTAAAATTTTATGGCATCTCGGGGACAGAAGACTGTGTCATGCTCGTTGATAACTGCCATTTGTTGTCATTAGATCAGCTCAGTTTTAAAATCAAAACCATATTTGCTAATAGACCACGTTCCATCACATGAATGTTAAGTGGGACTGAAATTTGTCCTTATAATGCTGGAAAAATCCAGAACATCATGGTAACTATAGACAGAGCAAACTGCAAAAAATGTGGACTGGTGGGGAGCAACAACGTGGACCGTCTGTGGGTCTCCGAGGACCTGCTTGGGAAGCACTACTTCTGACATTTAATTTTCTGTTTCACGTGAATGATTTTTGATCCTGAATGTCCTTTGATTAACCTGGTGCCTCCTCCTCTCTCCTCTGATGTTCCAGTCAAGCCCTTCCCCGCCGCTCCCCGTCTCTCTCTCCCTGGAGGACTCCGAGCTGCTGGCCTTCTATTCCTCCCAGAGCCTGTCTCACCTGTCCTGCCTGGCCGACTCCATAGACGCCCTCTTCACCAGCGTGCAGGGGAACCAGCCACCGCGTGTCTTTGTATCCCGGGGGAAGAGTCTGATTGTGACGGCGCATAAGCTGGTCTTCATAGGAGACACACTTTCTCGCCTGCTTACTTCTCCTGACCTTAGGACAAAGGTTTGTTCTAAATTACAATTTAATGCAACATTTCTTCCTGAAATATATTTTGAGCTGGGGGTGGGTAACATACACAATTCTGTATAACAGTCCATAATATAGTTCACTATAAAAAAAAAAATATATATATATATATATATATATATATAAAAATTTGACCACTTAACCAGCAATTCTGTCCTTCAAAGAAACACTTTGTGGCTTTATAATAATGCACTTGGGTATGTGAAATAAAAGAAACTGACTTTAGCAGTCTAATGGTATTTCAATTTGGCTTAAAGTTAATTGATCTGTTATAACCAGTTAGTTATGTTATTAGTTCAAGATTTAAGGACTAAGTTCAGATCCACTGAAACAGATAATTGGCAAAGTAGTGAGATGCAAGCAATACTGACATGTTATACAGGCAGAAATTGCTTTGTTTCATATTGACCTGTTTTGTTGTACTCTTGCAACTACCAGACACGTAGGTATCATTTAATAGTCGTATGCCAGTTTGTTCGCTTATTATAATAGTGTTTAGTTGTACTGTATAGTGATTCTTGTGATGACTGAACAATTTATTGTGGATACAAATGCAACCGGTCATGGTCAATTGCCATATCGCTTACCACTGTTTTCATTGCCTTTTTACAATTTTCAATAAATCCTAACTCCAATTTAATGTATTCAGGGTTTGAAATGTTCTGATCCATTATTTGATTTGGTTGTAGATTAAAATACTGTACATCTCTCTGCAGGTCACTACATCCGGAGGTCGACTTTGTCAAGCCTTAAAGGCTGTTGTGGTGGCAACAAAGGGGGCGGCACAGAATTATCCATCAGCCCCTGCCACACAGGAAATGGTGGACCGGGTAGCAGAGCTATCCCAGCATGCTGCAGGCTTCTCAGGGCTGTTGCAGAGGCTGGCGGAAATATCATGATTAAATTTTTTCCCACTTTTTTTTTTTTTAATGGTTTTGTTGAACTGTTGTATTCTCAATTGTGTGATTTGGAATGGGGGTAACATCTGTTTTAGTCCATCAGAAGACAATGGATGAATGGAAAAGTCTAGGAAAAATCTCAGTTGTGTGTCTGTGTGACTGTGCACATCTAGGAAGGGGTATCTCCATGTTTTGCGTGTTACTAATGCTGTGATGACAGCATCTTCCGCCCCAGTTAGAAACCAGGGCCACGTAAATGCAGGTACCTGGTGTGCTTGTTTCTTAATTTATTTATGTTGATTATCTGTTAAATTTCTTAATGTGAATATTTCAGCCTTTACTCTTTGGTGTGTTTCAAGTGCAGGCATGAGCACAGGCTCTCTTCTCCCCTTGTTTGTCCCTCAGTTTCCATCTGCACATTTGTCCTCATCACGGCCACTCTTAGCGGCTTTAGGATACAGGGCTGTCTTTAAATCAATACAAGAAAAGGAGGCTAATGACAATTTTGCTATACTGTTATTAGGGTTGTTGATGTTGCTATTATTATTATTGTATCCATTGTCATTTGCTGCCTTAAAACTACAAAAACTGTTCCCACACCTTGGCTACTCCCCTGACAATGGCTTTTGCTCTCTTCTAACCTTTCTTTGCCATAGACCGAGCGAGAGAGAGACCGAGCGAGAGAGAGAGAGAAAGTGTGTGTTTGAGCCAGAGCCATGTTTCTCAGCCATGACTTTCCCACACTAGCAGTACCAAACTAAAACTTGACACCTGGGTTTATTTGTTCCTTCCTTACTGTCCCTTTCTGACATGCTGGTGCCACCTTACAATAACCCTACCCTTATAAAGGGTTTATGAATGGTTTATAATCTAGTTATTAATTAGGTTGTAACACTGTGTAAATTAATAGACAATTTTAAACAAGTTATAACACAGTTTTCCTTTTATTTAGTTGCTACCATTTACAAGTGGCAAAAGGGAGCCTTATTGTAAAGAGGTACTGACGTGTTCGGCCACGATGAGAGAGACACTGTTCCTGCCTACTCAGCTGTCCTGTTGCCTCACACACAATCAATCTTCCCTCTAATACTTGCTTTGCACAACCCCTACACTTACACAAGGCGGCTCACTTTCTGTCTTCATGGATCAGCCACATAAGCTGCCACCCTGAGTGAACGATTGGCTGATTTTCTTTGTGTCCCGCACCACCTTTATGCTGTGATCCTCCTTAATGTTTAACGATGGACTTTGCGGGCTTAAATTCTCGTCAGCAATACGTTTTTGCAATGATGTCAAATCCTGGAGCCTGTCTACTGACTGTGTGGCTTTGCTAAGCAGCATCACCTAGTGGAACCTACTGGAAAAATACCATACTAAGACAACCCATTGTTGATATATAGCTTCGCCGATGTGGAGCTTTTGTGTGAGCCTCATTACCGATCCCATCTGCTTACTCCAGACCATACAGCCTTATATACAATATTGCTTTTCATTCTGACTGTAACTCCCGTTACTCGAAAAGACAATTCTCTGCATGGCTTTTAAGTTTTTTTTCCCTATATATGCACATATAACCAGAGATTTTAATGCAATGAATTTATTAGCACATCAATTAAAATGTAAAAAAGTTACAGTGTCATGCTGTAGCTTGTTTTGTACCAGAATGTATTTTTGACAATTGTTCTGCTATTTCAGGTATTTGTTTTTGATATTTTTGTACACAGTATTTAAAGTGGGTATGGAATGAATGAGTCGTTTTGGAGCACAGAGTCCAGGGAATCTGTCATCTCTATCTGTGCAAAGCTGCCTGTTCTGATAGGTGCTAATGGGACATTTTTAAAAACAATACACTACCCCGTTTTTAACTAAAATGCTGTCTGCCTGTGATTTATTTGAATTATTCCTGTGCTTGGTTACAACGCAGCTTATGCTGTATGTGTGCGACCATGATACAATAATTAGGATAAAGCGGTAGGTATTTTTGAGGTTATCAGTTATCGCTGACGACATTTTACATTTCAATATCATACATGCAATGGAGGGGCGGCATGGTGGTGCAGTGGTTAGCACTGTTACCTCACACATCTGGTACCTGGATTCAAGTCTCTGCCTGGGTCACATGTGTGGGGAGTTTGCAAGTTGTCCCCGTGTCGTCGTGGGGTTTCCTCCGGATGCTCCGGTTTCCCCCCACAGTCCAAAGACAGGCTGAGGCTGATTGGAGTTCCAAAATTGCCCGTTGGTGTGAATGTGCCTTGTGATAGGCTGCCCCCCCATCTAGGGTTGTTCCCTGCCTCGTGCCCGTTGCTTCCGGGATAGACTCAGGACCCCCCGCGACCCAGTAGGATAAGCGGGTTGGAAAATGGATGGATGGCTGACATACAATGGACATTTCAAAGCAGTTTTGTATTTTGCTTACAATCCCCCTATTATTCGACTTTCGGATCGTCCTATTGTGATTCCTAGAACAAAATAATTCGAAACAATGACCACACACTTCTTAACAGGGCCAGTTTGCAACACAGTTTGCAGATTTCCTTGCTCAGACACACCTATTAAACCTTAATTGATTAAGACGATCGAGCAGAGAAATCTGCAGTGTGCTGGATTTTGGCTGTGCAGGACCAGAATTGGGGAACCCTGCTTTATAGTATAAACTATATATTCACTTACTACCGTGGCAAGAATAACCAACTCTTAGACGACCCAGATTTTTAATACTGAAATTATATTTGTTGGGCGTTGGTTTAAAACGTGAAGAAGAAAACTGATACAAGTTAAAGCTCGGATGCCTAAGCAAGTTTAGGTAATCTACTCGGGGCAATTATCTGTGCTTTACATTATCTGTGCTTTACCGTGACAGCAATCGCGTCAAACTCGGCTTGGCGCGCGCTCCGGAGCCCTCCCCTTCCGGAGATCGCCTGGCCGTGACGTAGCAGGGGAAGGCGCTGCGGCGCCCGAGTTGGAGCTGGAGAGCTAGGGGGAAGCAAAATGGCGGAGCTTGAAGACGTTACGCTGGACGGGAAGCCGCTTCATTCGCTCCGGGTGGCAGATTTAAAAACCGCCTTGGAGAATAGGGGTCTTTCTAAAAGCGGGCAGAAAAATGCACTCATCAAGCGACTCAAAGGGGTGAGTTTGCCGGAGTTTCAGCGCTTCGAATAAGCTGTTCGACTTTAGTTGGCGGCGAAACCGAGTGTCGAGCGGTGGACGGAGTGTCGGAAACGGCGACGGTATCTCGGCTTGTTCGTGGAGGGCGGCGCGGCTGGCGAGTCGCAGCGCGGTGTGCTTCGTGCAGGACTTTTTGGAATTGTCTTCACCGCGCTTTCCCCGTGTTTTGGACATGAGGTGTGTCAGACCGACCGATAGCAAGGCCTGAAGCTCTGTGTGTTTATGCTAGTCGGTCTCCATTAGTTTCGGAGTAGTCGCCGGGCCCGCGCTTTGTGTGCTTGTGCGCGCGGGGGGGGGGGTGGGGGGGGGTGGGGGGGGGTGGCGGGGGCCGCCCCCCCCCCCCCCCGGGGCGCGCAGGCAAGTCGGCTGCGCGCCTGGCTGTTCTAGCTCGGACACGCAGTGCAACCGCCCGCCTTGAACGCGGGGGATTCAATACTGCGCCGCGCGCGCCCGCGGAGTAAATGCAATGTCTAGTTAGCCCCCGAACTGAGTAACCACCTGTTCCGTAATCAAAAGCGATAAAATAGTCTACGGGTAGATAGTAAAATAGCTCGTAATATGTAGCCCCTGGGCTGTTATTTGTAATCCGTTAGTTGTCGTAGTTGCTAATGTAAACCGATTATAAATAGTTGCTTTCTCGTAGATTGTATTTGACGGTTGGGTAGTTAACTGCGTAAATGATTCACGGGGCGTAGTTTCGACAAACTTATAGTAGTATTCACTTCAAATTGCTAATTAAATTGTTAGTCTGTGGTTCGTTTGCGCGCATGTAATGGGTAGTTTGTTTACAAATGTCTTAAAACATAATGCTGACTCTGCGTAAACTCGTCGCGTTTCCAGTGCAAGTTTTGGCACTTATGTGGTTGGGAAGGTCTAGTAGATTTCGATCGCTCCTTGCCTTTAGAGAACAGCCTCCTTCTAAAACAGAACCTCTGTTCCATAAAACCAACGCGCAGATGCACGTTTTTCTCTTCAAAGATGGTATTAGTCGAATAAGGTTTGATCGGCTAACGGCGGCTCCCGCGGACTGTCCATCCCAGTCCCAAGCCGAATCTTGACTCGTACCTAAAACAAATGCTATTCATTATGTTTTTATCTGTGGTTGAAAAGACCTCTGTTACTGTACAGGAGAGCCAGTGATTAGCCTTCACCCAACATATAAAATTGAAATATAATTAACTGAATGACACTCCCATTTCTCTTGTGTGTTCAGTCAGCAGCTTCGGTTTTAGCCAAGTTTCTCATTCTAAGGCAGGAAAAAAATTATTTTCAGACAATGCTATTTTTTTAAATTCTTTTGTCTTATTGGAGGAACAAGGAATTTAAAACTTGCTTAACTTCCCAACTAATCTGTTTTACCTTGTTACTTATGAGAGGTAACATGCACACATTGTTTGAGGCTGACATGCCTGTTGGCACAAAGGGGTATGTAATTTTTAAGTACCAAATGAGAATAACAGAGAGAGAAATTTAAATGGAGATTATCTCCACTACGTATATTCTTTGACTTTTATACTTGGTTTAACGCTTTCAATTAAACATTTGGAAAGCAGAGGCACTTTATGATCAGTTTTCTGGTGTGATGTAATTGTCACAAGAGTTTTTGCATTTTTTTGAGAAGCCGAATCATTTACAGACGCTCCTCTACTTACGAACTTTCACTTTACAGAATTTCAGACATACGAATGAAGAGGACTATAAGTCCAAACTGTGTTTGTTTGGGCTCCTGTTTCCTGTCCACAACATCAGTTTTTTTTCTGTGCACTAATTTTGCCTAGTACGACTTCTGGCCGCTACTCACACCATACAACGTAGTATGTGTGCTCCCAGCCTTAGTTCTTTGTACTTGTGTATACCCTTAAAATGATGCTGAGTAACGACTTGCGAACGGCTGTTTATAACGTCACTCATTCGTAAGTATTGGAGCACCTGTACTTTGAACTTGCCTGATTCACACGGTATATTGTATCGCTTGTTTAATGCGATTGGAAGGGCTAATGAGTGATTTGTTGATTACAATGAGGTTTACCGCAGTAATGGTAGAATTCCTTTTATTTTGTTGGTTTTGGGCTTTCTGTGTGTTGACAGAGGGCTTGTGGACATGGCAAGTAAATCCACAGCTTTTAAATTAATCAATTTCAGTGATCTTAGAAACCTTAGAATTGTCTTAATATTTGTGGTGATTATTGGTCTCCTTTATGTACAGAGGAAGGTCAAGTCAGTAAAAAGAATCTTCTCCAGTGATGAGTCTGCCATGCTAATACTGATACACCAGATGGACTGTGTGTCTGTCTGGGTGTAAGTGAGTTGAACTTTCCTTCTCACACTGGCGCAGTGTGCTCTGAGGAGAACCTAAAATACAGTACACCATACCTGCTTTTGCTTTGTATGCCACATGGCCCTGGTAGTGAGCATCGCACGGTTTATGGTAAGCTGTGTGGACATGTTGCATTTGTAAGCTGTGCGTGTCTGGATCTTGGTGGGGGTATGTGTTTTAGGCTAATCTGCTAATCTTTATTGTTTCAGGCTCTCATGCTGGAGAATTTGCAGAGAACCTCCACCCCTCACATTGGGCTGCAGCCTAATTCTCAAGTAAGATCCCCACTGTGTATTGGTTTTGCTTAAGCAAACCATGCATATTTTTTTTCTACCCAGTATATGAACTTGCCTTAAAATTATGAACTACTTGTATGTAAAGGCAGTTATCCATGTGAGTTATGCTTGTAATTATTCTGATCTTGCACCTTAAGTTTTGGCTACTGATTCAGAAGCAGGTTTGCTCTGCTATGAAGCAGAAGACTAAGATTTATAGTTCTTTGTTGCTTCACACACCATATGTGTGTCACAGATTGGGGAAGAGATGAGCCAGAACAGCTTCATAAAGCAGTACCTGGCTAAACAACAGGAGCTTCTCAGGCAACGACTGGAGCGAGAGGCCAGGGAGGCGGCCGAAGCCAACGGTGAGAAGCCAAGTACGCCCCTTTTCTCCTATTTATTGGTGCTTCTACCCAGCGTCTTGTTGTCTCCTTTGTATCTGCGCTGCCTGCTGTGCCAATCTACTTTGGGTGCTTTTCCACTGAGCCAGATACCGTACATTTGGCACGGTAATTTCATTTAGGAACTTTTTGTACTTTTCCATTGACTTTTGCTCGAAAACCAGTACTAAAAGTATCAGTCTAGCTGGGGTACATTTTTCGTACTTTGGGGTTGGGCTTGCACACGCTTTCTTTGTCGATTGGTTATGTAAATAGCCTGCCTCTGAGACAATATAACCACTGTCTTGGGGGGAAAAAGTTATGAACTCAGAAGGCAATGATAAACTAAGAAAAAAAAAATAGTAGTGCTAATCAATGTGTGGACAAATGAAGAGACCCAAGGTTTAATTGTGATCCGTTTGGAAGAACACATGCAAAAAGATCAGGATGGCATGGCAAGAAATAAAAAATACTTTGTATAATATGCTACAGCTGCAATTTCCAAATATCACAATTTTGTCATAATAATTTTAAAAACAAAAAAGTTCAAAATAAATTTCTCAAAGCCGTTTAGGAGTCATTTAAACGGCAAGGTTTAAACTGATCATGATTCTTGGCAGAATGCATGCAGTGTTTATGCAAACGTAGCGGAGCTAAACTTTTTAATTTATTTTTGAAACATACTAGATCTTGAAAAGGAATAATCACTAAAACTTCAGTAAGTTTACAACTGCAGTGTTGGTATTAATATTGCTCATCATTCAGTCCTGTAACATAATAGCCATTTTTCAAATTCAGTACAAAATACTTGCCTTGTGTTGTGATGTTCAGTGCTGGTACCTGGTCTTTACACCAGTGCAAAACTAACACCGTGAATACCCTATTTTTGTTACTTTTCTCAAGTGCCAAAAGTGCCATAGTGAATGGAGTGGAAAAGCACCCTTTCTGTTGTTGCTGGTCTCTGCCACATTGCTTGCTGTTTTGCCTATTGGTTCTTGTACTCTTGTGTCTAGCCGTAGGGTTATCCCCTATAAAACAATTTATTACTAAAATTATCTTGGCGCTTAACAACATGGCTGTCTTTTAAGGTATTACAGACGCTCCTCCACTTGCAATTGAGTTGCGTTCCGAACAGCCGTTCGTAACTTGAAATGTTCGTAAGAGGTTATTCAACACCATTTTAATAGTACATGCAAGTACAAAGAACTAGGATGCTGGAAGTATGCACACTATGCTACTGCGCGATGGGAGTAACAGCCAGAAGTCGTACTAGGCGGAGTTGGTGTGCAGAAAAAAATTGACGTTGCGGACAAGAAACAGGAGCCCAGGGAACACAATTTGGACTTGCAGTCCTTTCGTATGTCAAAGTTCGTAAGTTGAAGGTTTGTAAGTGGAGGAGCGGTTATGTATAAAATGTTGTATTCTATGTTGTATAGAATACAACTGAATAAATGAATACATTTGCTTTCATGAGCTTAGAATGATTAGAATAGCCTTAATATTTTAGAACAGGGCTGCTCAGCCCTGCTTCTGGAGATCTCCCACTGCAGCCATAACTTGCTTTATACAGATAATCAGGCCCTTCAGTAGCGTCTAAGCATAGCTGGCTCTCATACTGAGATTCTGCAGAAGGACCTGGTTTTCTGTGTTGGGCAGCCATGTTTTAGGAGAAGGTATGTGTGGTTTTTGATATTGGTCACCTTTAATTCTAGAGGGAGGTTCAATTAGTAAAAAGAATCTTCTCCTGTGATGAGTCTGCCATGCTAATACTGATACACCAGATGGACTGTATGTCTGTCTGGGTGTAAGTGAGTTGAAGTTGCCTTCTCACACTGGCGCAGTGTGCTCTGAGGAGAACATCCAACATGATTCCGTTAATCAAGCCTTCGGTTATCGACCCAGTCAGACTCTGGTGCAAATGCCCTGTTTTTGTAGTTGGCCATTTTTGGGTCGTTTCTTCTGCATCCTCTGACCTTTCACCCTCCTGCAGAGACTGACAGTCAAGCAGCTCCAAAGGAGGATCAAGAGGAGAGTGACCTCACTTCCTGTTCGGTGGAGGTGAGTCACCTCGTGAAGAAAAGCTCTTTAGTCACATAAATGTGACCCGCTGAGTGTCAGATATAATGTGCTGCAGGACCTCACTTCCTGTTTCCTCTGGTTCGACAGCCTTCCTTGCCGTCGGGTGCCCTGTTGGGCCAGGAGGAGGACGGAGGGGGAGGTGAACTGGAGCAGACCCCCGTCCAAGGCAGGGAGGAGGCGGAAGGTGCCGTGCCCCCGGCTGTGCTCCCGCGTCCCAATACCCGTCGCTCCCTGACCCAGCCGACTCAGGCTAAACAGGCGGAAGCCCCATCTGCCTTTGGCTCCCAGGAAGCCCTCGAGGCCGGGGGCAGGGCCCGGCGCTCCGCCAGTGGCTGGCTGAGCCGAGACGAGCCGCCTCGCGCCGTGGCCTCGCTGTCTGTGCGCGTCGTCGGAGAGCCGGAGCGGGAGGCCCTGGCCGGCGCCGCCTCTGCATCCACCCTTAGCCAGGATGACAGTGAGGATGATGAGAAGAGTGATGCCGATGAGGAGTGGGGCGTCGGGGCTGCAAGGCGTGGTCCCAAGCAGAGCCCAGCCCCCAGCAGCCTGCCTCCCCAGCGCGAAAGGTCCCGACGCAAGCAGCAGCCACCGCAGCACATCCCCCCACCACAACTGCCCCACCAACCCCCGCTGCAGCTCCGCCAGCCCACCCCACCTCCCTCCCCACCTCCGGAGCTCTCTTTCCCTCTGCCAGACACCCCCAAGCAGAGCCCCCCCAATGAGCCTGAAGGTGGGGGGGCGGCAGAGGCGATGGCAGCCCCGCCCTCTGCCCTGCAGCACCAGGATAGCAGCTCTGGCTCCAGCAGCTCTCCCCCCAGCAGTCCGGAGTCCCCCCACCAGCGCCGACCCGGCCCACTCACCCTGCTGGCCCGCAAGATGGAATCCGAGGGAGCTTTTGCTGGGACGCGCGGTCAGTGCCACTCAGAGGCTGAAGGGCAGGGATCTGTACCCACCTCTGCGGCTGCTGTCTCGCCAACTACCGTGTGTGCCGACAGCCACAGCACCAACGCTGGTCTACCTCTGCCGCCCCCTACAGGTGACCCCGTGCTTCAAAGTGGGAACGGCGCAACCGCTTTGGAGCCCGGTCCTGTTGGCTCACCTGCCCAGGTTGTAGCGATTGGAGACTCGCCGTTCCCACCTGCTGAAGCAACCGACATTAAGACCACTGGTGATGGACAGAGTGATGGAGGAGAGCCGTCCAGACCCACAGAGGACTTGGGGAAGGATGTAGTGGCAGTGGAACGGGGAAAGCCTGAGGGGGAGGGAAAGGGAGAACCTAAGCAGGAGCACTTAGGAGAGCCCTCTGCACCCGGGAAACCCGCTGAGCCTCTTGAGAGTCGGCCTACCACGGCCCCGCCCGCACGACCCCCTTTCAAGAAGCTCCGCTTTCTGCGAAACGTGCCAGGGTTGTGTGCACCTGCTTCCACGGCGCCCTCTGCCAAGCAGCCTCGCACATCTTCAGATGAGCCTCCGGGCCACCAGGCGGCCCAGCAGCTGCCTTCCCCTCCTGCCGCTGACCAGGACGAAGACTGCAACCGTGACAGATCCGTGAGCCCTTCTGGTGAGGCAGGGGGCATCTTAAAAGCCCAGTTGGCAGAAGCACCGGCAGTCTGCTCACAGAGCGAGACCACTGACAGGGAGAAGGGGCCAGAAAGTAGTGCTGGGCAAGCAGATACCAGGACAGCCAAGGTGGTAGAGGAGGGCAAAATGTGGAAGGAGGCTGCTGTGGAGGCACCCATGGGCCCTGTGCTGCCCCCCTCTCCCCCACCAGAGGAGGGCGATGCAGAGCCAGAAAGAGACAGGCACTCATCCCCCTCCAGTGACTCCTCGTCCTCTGACTCGGATTCCGAATCATCTTCCTCACATTCCTCGGGGTCCTCTGCTTCATCAAGAGACCAATCCAGCTCCAGATCTGGCGACAAGAAGGTGAGTGATTGACAGTCAGCATACTTGACACTGTGGTGCTGAGGTGCGGACACACTAGCCAACATATCCCCTGCAGTAGGGTTCTCTCTGTGCAGTGATGGTTAACCTTCCGCTCCATATTACCCTTAGCATGATGGAACCAAGCAAGACTCAAAGGCAGAGTCCCAAGCTGAAGGCTCCACAGCCACTCCCAGAAGTCCTTGCCGCAAGAGAAGAGGAGAGCAGTTGGAAGAGCGTGATGCTGGAGGTGTGCAACAACGCAAGGTAAGATGGACTGGGCCTCCTCTGTCCAGCCCTGTTCCTTCCTGTCTGTCCTCCAGTGATGAGTCATGCCAAGCTAATACTGGTACTGGACTGTCTGTTTTGGTGTAAGCGAGTTGAACGTTTCTGACATTGGCGCAGTGTGCTCTGAGGAGAACCAGCCACCCCTAATTAGAAGTCTGTGAAGTCCTCTTTTGGTGTGGGGGGAGGGGTGTGATAGCTCCCCATCAGTAGTGGAAGTAGAGTAGAAGTCATAAATAGTATAAGGGTCATGGATCAAAAGTGAAGAATAAATTCACATTGCCAAGAGTCTATTCAGTAGTACATGCTTAGACCGGTATTTCCAAACCTGATCCTCAGGTACCCCCCAGATGGTCTACGTTTTTGAAAAAAACATGGACTGTCTTGCAGGGAGCTGGGAGGGAGCAAAAACGTGGACTGCCTGGGAAGGAGCAAAAACGTGGACCATCATTAGTACCGTAACTCACTGTGTGTCCTTCTACGGTTTCTGTTTTGTCTGTGTTTAACAGAAGCCATGCCTTGGAGATGAAAAGATGAGTAAAGCGGAGCGTAAAGGACCTGATGGAAAGAGCTGTATTCCAACCAGGTCAGTTTGAACACACTTAAACAAAGCACTTGATCCACTCATTGTTACTTCCGAAAATCGTTATCTTAAGCTGCTAAATAAGCTTAATGCTCTCACACTTATAAATGTCCCTGGTCAAGATAGCAGGTGTACTCCATATTTGGACATAGGTGTACTCCATATTTGGACATAGGTGTAATCCATATTTCTAGTTCATACACTTAATTGGTATTACTGTGCTGGGCACTATCAAAAAGAAATTGCAGGTTTGCCCCTAGCAGAGCTGGATTTGTTGAAGCTCCCCTGTCTTCGGAACATCTCCATACTGCCAGCTGGGCTGTGAGATGTGACTCCAGCTACTGTTTGTTTCCCCCCCCCCAAGTATTTTCAAATGTTTCTTGAAGCACATTTTTCTTCCAGTATTTGACCAGTGACCCTAGTGATGGAAACTACGCCAAAACTCACCCTTTAATACGCCAAAACTCACCCACTTAAATAGTCTGAGATGCACAAGCTAAGCTTTCCAGTCAATTGTTTACTCATCTCGCCTCAAGAAATGAAGGAACCTACAGATACTAGTTACACGGGATTGGTTTTCATCCTGCATCTGGGTGGTGAATGCTGGCACAGATGTGTCAGTGTTGTAAACTTTTTTCCTTGGAGGCCCTCGATTAGCCTCCAGGGTATGCAAAAGACATGCATATGCGGGTAGAATTATATACGCTTGTCTTCAAACAGGATACATTGTTTATTTTAAAGCATCACTGACACAAACTAATCTGGTAAAACCTGAGACCTTCTTTTGACACTTGATCTTCAGACTAGCTTTCTGTTTTGGCATTTTTACATTTGTCTTGATATGAATGGAACTACAATTTACCACTTTTTAAATTATTTTATAAAAAAGACACCTTTTCTAAATAGTCTCATTCATGTAAATATTTTTTGGTGTTTTGGAAGAGTTTTTCTTGTTTGCTAGATACACTTTGTCGTTGTGTGGAGTTAGATCTGTTTGCGAATATTCCATATTTTTCCATAGCCAGTACAGATTGCCTGGCTCTAATCTGTCATAGTACTTCCCACTCATGCTAACTGCCGAAATGGCACTGCCCTTGATTTACAAATTTGACCACGTGATTGCTGGGGCCACAAGATGGTATGGGTACTCTGATGTTTCTACGTACCTTTTAAGGGGGTCTTTGATGGATTATGCATTGTCTAGCTTCTCCCCACAGACTTGCTTGCCAAGAAAGGCTTTATTCAGAGCTTAAGCTCCAAATGACATAGCTTTGTGGATCACAAAAAGCATAAAGCCCTCCGACACAGTAAGTTTGCAATTTATTTCGAAGAGGAGAGTCTGTCCTTAGTGGTGGGGTCTATATGCCTAGGGATTTTGAGGGAACATGACAAAAAAACTATTGTGAATTTTTTTAGGGGTGCTTAGGTCCATGGCAGCAAAGTGGGAGCAGGTCATCAGACAAAGTTCACAATTTACCAGCAACTGTATGTCCTTGTCTTCACCTTTAGTCTTGGGCTGTGGGTACTGACTGAAAGAACAAGGTCATGACTATAAGCAGCCAAAATAAGGTTACTTGCCAGGGTCGCCAGGCTCGTTATGTGCAACAGTGACGATTTCAGAGACCTGGAGGGACCTTGAAATAGATACACTGCCCCTTCAGTTCAGGAGGAGTCAGCTGCAGTTATTTGGGCATTTCCTAAAGATGGCACATGGGTGGCTCAAAGCGATCTGTTGCAATCACATCCTACTGGATAGAGGCCCTGTGGTGAGCCCAGGAAATAGTGGAGATATCTTATCTTTCGGTGGCCTTGGGAATGTCTGAAGATCGCCACAAGGAGCTAGAATCTGGGGCCGT
The DNA here is from genome assembly GCA_019775915.2 of Cyphomyrus plagiostoma. Taxonomy (NCBI): domain Eukaryota; kingdom Metazoa; phylum Chordata; class Actinopteri; order Osteoglossiformes; family Mormyridae; genus Cyphomyrus; species Cyphomyrus plagiostoma. The sequence goes on along the minus strand of JABFEA020000017.1, from coordinate 17,227,608 downwards.
GGAAAGAAGTCTAGCTCAGAGTGCCGTCATCTTGACCCTCACCAGGAAGAGTGGTGTGAAGATGCATGGATGGATAGTTAATAGTTAAGCAGCTGTACCATTTGAGAAGCGGTCTGCAAGCTAATGGCCATGGAGTATCACGCTCCTAATGTCATGGCCATACCTGTGCACCAAGTCGTGCTTCTGGTGACAGGATATTGAATGAAGAGGAGGAAAAGAATACTAAAGATATATGTTCAGTGTATTTGCAGCTTCCTATGAAATGCCGATTGTTCCAGCATGTTGGCTTATTTTAGGTTTTATAAGAGTTGTGATTAAAAGATCCCCATACGACCTTTGATAAATGTGATGGATGGGCGATGTCAGGTTTTTCCAGCTTCTATCAGATCTGCTTTTGAATTACAGGTACATTTTAGGGACTTTGGGTATTGATTACTATTGTGACTTATGGTACTAGGCTAGAATATTGCTAAATAAATGGCTGATACTACTATGTGGAAAAATTCACTTTAGCTTCAATTGGGGGTAAGTACACTGTTTCCCATGCTTATTCTAATTTTCATACAAAAGTGGACATTACAACACTTTAAAAAGTAGAGTGGGTGGGTATCCTTTTCTTGGAATGAAGAAACTGCGAAAATTTCCCCACATGATATAATGGCAGCCCTTCAAGAATAATGCATTTCTAATAGGGGTAGGCCTGCTGAGAGTTGTAGATATTTTTTTTTTATTTCTTTAAAATAAAAATCAGTCCTTTTCGATAAAGCAGGGCATTCATTCCAGCTATCGACGATTCACTGAAAATGTATTTTAACATGCATAGACGTCACAGAAAACTAACGCTACTGTGATTGTTTTATGACGTTTTTCCACTGGCACAATAACCCAGCAGTACTGCGAAGAGACTTGTTACCGTGCGATTCCAGCTGGCTTGGGTTCTCCATTGCTGAAGGGTCGGTAAAAGACGTTGTCAGGTTTGGAGAGCGACAGTGGCGTAAAACGGAAGAGACTTATTTCCAGATAATAAATTGTACATCATGATTTCTTTTCATCTTGACTTAATTTTCTAGCACGTGAGAATCACCATATTAGCATCAATCGCTAGCGAATTAGCATTCACTTGCGTAAATTTCCATTACGAATTACTACAGAACAGCTAAACGGAATGTATTTTTTTTTTTTTTTTTAAGTAGGACGTTGGAAATTGTCAAATTACGAGTTAACGGAATGCCCCGGTATATCGCAATTTGCCACACTTATATTGAATAATATATAGAATGTTTTTTCCTTAAAATAATCCATACACAGAACACCAATTTTGACCAATCATATGGTGGTGATACTCCATGGTGGTGACGCAACCAGCTCGGTTTGGTCAAGCTATCAGCATGGTTACAATTCGTTTCTTTGCAATGGAAAGCTGCCAGTTCGCTGTAATACGCGGGTCTTTCTAGCAGTGGGAAAAGCACCACTAGGTGGTGGTGTGAGAGTCGGGATTTAAGTTACCTTATGCTGATTTTATGTAGTATAACTATGGGTGCATCGATAGGAATACTAGTATAGGTATTGGGTCTGATACATTGAGTATGAGTGAGCACTGTGTCATATACCATGACGTATCAGCGATATCATTACGGGCAAAAAATTGGGGGAACAAAATGTGAAAGTACCTAAAAATTAACGAGGAGAAACGAACTGTAGCGGACTAAAACTGCTCTGCTAAAGTATCAAGATGATGTATGAAAGAATTTAAAACCATAAAAAGTAAAACGTGAAAACTAATCAAGAAACAGTACGACGAAATCACGTCCAGCAGCACTGCAACAAGTTATCATGCATTAAACACTATAGGTGTGGAGAGAGAAAATATTCAAGAATAACCATAGTGCAGTGAAAATAACAGAAGCTCTCATCCAATATTCTCGTAATATCCTAATGGAATTGTGGTACACAGTAAAAGCTTGTGAACAACACAGATGGTTTTATACTCTCCGCAACATGTGAATAAATAGATTCAATCACGTGGGGTGGGATTTCAGCCTCGTCGCTTTTTTTCTTGATAAATTAAAATATTGCATTTTTTTTTTTTTTAGCCATTACACAACCCTAAATCTATTATCGACATTGTTGAGTACCAGAAAGCGAGCGTGGGTACACGAACTGAAAACAATGGTATCGATACATCCTTAGTTGTACTTGTGGGTCAAGGTCCGTTTTCATGTTCATCTTACCAGTAAGAGTACTCTTAAATCATACTAAACGTTTTTAACTAAGAGTTTTTTTCCTGAAACCTATTCACGGAGTGGCTGAGAGAAACTTTTACTTAGGAAAATAGCTCCTAGGCCAAGAATCTGTCGCTTTGACTGACGTCAGTTTCCATGCACGAGCTTCCCTGCAATAATCACGGGGATTGGTTGAGTAGACAGTAGCCAGTATGTGTTGGTGAAAATGTACACGCAATATCCCATAAACACAAATGCAGTGGAAACCACTTATATTGATCATGGTAATGGAGATCATCTGCTTATATGTGTCAAAAAGCTTGGGACAGAATCATTCCTCTGTGTGTGTATATACTTTGATCGCCCTACTTTTCCTTGCGGGTAACCCGTCCGCTTCTGGTTCGCTAAATAAGGCTAATACTGCGTGCATAGAACATATGACGGGAAAAATGGCCATTTTCTCTCAATGACAAATACACTAATCGAAGGTTATGAGGAACTGCCAAAACCGAGCCAACGAGAGACAGCAGCGAAACTATATTCAGATATATTTAATGTATTGTAGTATATCTTATTTTTAATGAATTATATACAGTTAAGTAATTTGAAAAACTTTTGGAAGAGCTGTACTGTATTTTGTACCAGTAAATAAAATCCAGTATATAGCGACATTCTTTTATTACCGTATAATCATGTAATAAACATACACGTTTCAATTATATTGTGATCTACCTGATACCCAAAGAAAAAAATCTTATCACTATAAGTGTTTTGTACTGTATATGACTTTTTTTTTCGGTTTGTTGGAGAAGTTATTACATCCCTCAAGATCCACAACAATAATTACACCCTTCCGACTGAGGTGATATCCTTTAAGTAATTCAGCGTTTGTTTAATGTTTCCTTGACATTGCGAAGTGGATTGACAGCAGCCATTTTGCGATTGACTGTGAATCGGTCCTCCCGACTACTTTTTAGTTCTCCCAAATTTAGGTGCTAGTTTTAGCCCTAAGGGATTTTGTGAATTAGTTAAAAAAAAAAAAATTGGGGTCCAACATATAGGATTTATTTTTAGGAGTTTCTCCTAAATTGCAAAGTTGAGAGCTACTTTTAGCCTTAAGATGTGAGTACGGGCCCTAACTTCTAGGAACTGACAGTTACAACTAATCCCATCTACTAACGAATAATTGCACGAGCAGTGGACCCTCTGAGTGATCAATCGAAACGCATTAGGATTATTTTGGGTGCAATTATTAACGTCATACACCATCTCTGTGTTTTCCTCAGTTTTGCGAGAATGTACCTCATCGTTTACGTAAGGCTAAAATTAATCGATAGAGAATCTATTACTCTCAGGGGAGGAGACTTAAATGCATCCGTGTGAAAATGAATTGCTCCGTTTCACGAGTTCACGTGAATTAATTTAAGCATTCGGAAGAAATGAAAAGCGGGCACATTTTCTTAAATCACTCTCTTCTGGTGATATAACGAACAGGGGCTTCAAGAAGCGTTAATATAAGGACAAATATGGAAAAGGGAATTATTTTATATCCGACATTAATCTGGTTACGACGACAGTTTCTAGGTTTAAAGTAACGAACTTCTTAAAATAAATCTTACCTATATATTTGGATGGATGTACTGTCTAAGGTGGTGTGCTCGATACACATTTGCTGTGCAGCTGTTTTACCCCGTGATGTGCGTTTCTTCACTATGGATAAGTTTTTCTGGTCACGTGGCGTAATATTTTCGATCTCATTTTAGAACTCCGTTTTTAGTGAATAAACCCGCATAGTATAGTGATAGTAATACGCGGTGCGTATTAGTTCCGCGGTGGTATTTATCGTCAGGCGTTCTGTGAGGCCGGCCTTATTGCCGGTGTGGCTGAGAAGAGATGGGTCCTCGCCCTCTTGCTCTCCTTTTCCACAGACCTTCTCTAGCTTTATCCAATATGGCCGTCGTGCGTGTTCGCTCGCACTGATACTAGCGCAGCCTACAATCCCGCTACCCAAACAGGAGTAATTCTTCTCGAGCAGACCCGCAGTCGCTTTAGCTGGAGGCGCAGATTCTGGCCGTACGTTACGGTTTAGAGTTTGGGCCAGATAATATGCTGTCTGAAAGCAACAAAAACGGGTAAGCTGGCGAGGTAGGAGGTGACTGAGATACAGCGCACAAACGACGTCTCCCTTCGTCCGTGGCTACCTGCAGTTCTCTACTTTTTCTGGTTTGAACGTCCTTTTATTGCAGCCGTCCCGTGTACTTTATTTTCTGACGGATTTTTTTTTGTCGCCGGTAACGTGGCGCATTTATGTGTGTGAGAACGTATGGGTTTGGGTGGGGGAGTTGGGGGAAGGGGAGATGGCTGGAAGGGGGGTCACCGGTATTCCTTGAGAACTGCTGGTGTCTGTGTCCCGCGGAAGGCCGTGAGATGCGTATTCTTGCTGTGCTGTTTCAGTGCGACGTGGTGGTGTTGCATTAATTTTATATTTTCTGTTATGCACGCATTTCCAGCAATGATTACTGGGATATTTTCCGCTGACGATAATGAATCTAAAAGAACTATTAAAATACTATTAACGCATGGCTATGAACAACAGGCTGTTGTCGTTAAATTAATGCAAAGTGTGCATTCTGAGTAATCTGAAACCTGGAAGTATGTTTTAATGCCCCTTGGCCAGCGCTGTAGTCTTTTTAGTCAGTATCATGCCACTCTTCATTGTCTTTGCTCTTAAAACTGCTAGTTTGTTTCTTGAGCATTGTATTCCCGGTGCAAGTGAAATATATGACTTGCTAATGGAAAATCCTAGTCTTTTAGCACTAAATTCCTGTGAGATTTGTAGAAAACTGTTCTTCAGAATCCTCTCCTAAGTTTCACGTTTCAGCGATTGGAAAAGTGAGCAAGTCTAGCGGAACCACTTTTCATAGCTGGGGAGTATGAGTTTTCTGTTGTGGGTGATGGTGTACTGGTGTGACACCCAAGGCTTGACATTAGTCCTTTCTGTCTTATGGCACTTTATAGCATCGGCAAACTGTGGAAATAAGGGTATTACCAGTGGTGTGGGCTGTGCACCAACATTTTTGGTGTAAACAGAAATTTGAATTGCAAATATTTAATGTTTTTTACTTAAGGATTTTCAGGAAATAATTTGCAAAATTTCATCAGAAAAATAATTTGGCCACATTCATTGAGATCTACTGCTCCTGTGTTGTGCCATGGTTCCAGATTTTATCAGACCAGGCGAAGTGAGCACTGTGCAGCCACTGTCGTCTTTAAGATTGTCAAGATTCCCTATGCAGCCAAATTTAACTAACACTTAGCTTTGGCTGAAATCAAAATATTTCGTTATGTTCAGCACTTGTGTGCACCTGGTTTTGTTTTAAGAACCAGAGTCCTTAATTCCAGCAGTTAAGGGGGCCCAGCCTTTGTTTGATTGATAGACTGTTTATAGGTTTGTGTTCTCTAAGTTCTTTAGTCCTGTCTCCAGTGACATGGCCGCCTCTCTTATTGTGCACTATGTGAAGGAGATATCTTACACTTCTCAGCCCCCCC
>JABFEA020000017.1:17193360-17221737 GCA_019775915.2 Cyphomyrus plagiostoma | reverse complement strand
CCCCCCCTCACCACCACCACCACCACTCTTTTTTTTTGGCCATAATGGCTGAAAGATGCTGAGATCCATTACTGGTAAATGATAACATTTGTATTCGGACTTCTGCACCGCATAGATGTTTATTTCTATCCATGGTTGTGTATTAACACCAAAGACCATGCATCTAGTCTGTAGTAGTTTCCAGTTGCTCATGGATGTTCTTCCTGCTTTGACACAATGGAAGGGGAAGTATCATTTACACGAGACTCCCTGAAATGGCTCATCTTGCCACCCTTTTCTGTAATTAATCCCTTCAGATGGACAGTTTTTTTTTTTCCCCCCCCCTTAACTCACATACCCAGCCTGATCCTCTCATCTTTGCTACACCCCCACCCCCAGAGCCAGGGAGTGTGATAGCTGTATGAGAGACCAAACAAAATTGCTGGGCTTCTTGTTAGGTTGCATCGATTTTCAGAGCTTCGGTTCCAGTGCTAGTTTAATTGATTTGTTCGCAGCAGTGAGAAGCCTGATTTTGAAATTCTGAGTATTGTGTGTGATTATTCCTGTTAAACAGAAGATGGGCCTTTGAGTGGTGGTCTCCATTCCCTGGCCTTTTCTATGGTTGTATAGCTCGCTTAAAGCATGTGTATACATAGTCTGGTACCGGTTGGCTGGCTGGTATGGTTATTTATAGTGTGAGGTGGAATGACCCAGATCCCTGGTCTGAGTTGCTCTCTTCCTCTGCTCTCTGGTTCCATTCTTTTTTTGTTTTCTGTGTGTCTCTGCCTTTCTGGATCTTGGTTTACACACACTGTCTCAGCTGCCGGGTCGTCCCTGTTCCCTTTACTGTCCTTGCACTCTGTATACTTACATATGTGTGTCCCAATGCCCTTATAGTAAATAGCAAACATTCTGTGACCTAAACATTGGTTTGTCAACGTGTTGGACAGTGTAAGAAAAGAATCAGTGTGTGTATACATGTTATGCCATATCCTCCTGGGCTGGCATGGTGGCTTAGTGGGCGGTACTGCAGCTTCACATGGCCTTCCTGTGTTGGTCCCACCCACATTTACAAAACATGCAGTTAGGCAAATTGGCATGTCCAGATTGCCGTGTGTGTGCATCCTCTTCAGGGTCTACCTCAGCATTGCACTATGCCCTGCCTGTGACAGTCTTATGGCTCTCCCTTGAACCTGTACAAGATAAGCAGTTGACGGACGGACAGATGGATGGATGGCTCTTCCTTCCTGCCCATGCCTCCTCCTCCTGTGCATTGGTTCTTTGTTTGCTCAAACTGTAATCATTTGTACTTGCCGTCTGCAATCTCCTGCTTTCTCTGTGTCCTTCCATTAGGGAGCTGAAGCAGGCTGCCATGTCAGAGCCAGCTGACACTGCAGTGCAGGTGGAGGCAGCCCTGGAGTCGGAGGGTGCAGGTGTGCAGCCTCGCCCAGATGGCCACGGGGCTACAGAGAGCCGCTCAGAGGAGGTAAGGCTGTGGAGAGGCAGGCAAGCATGTGTCTGAGTTTGGTTTGAATATCCAGCTGTGTATACTGGGTCCTCCAGAAGAGCTTTGGCTCTATCTGCAACAGACAGTACTGTGACGCTGCAGTCAGACGAGGCTTCCAGTGGTTGAAGTGTTATTAGGTGTGGCCAAAAGTCACTATGTCCAGGGCTGTGTGCTTGCATGTGTTTGGAAAAGCGAGGGAGATTGTACACAAGGCTCCATAGAAAGGCAGACAATTAAAATTATTTTTCGTGGCCTTTGAATTGGAACCACACCATTTGGCAGAACATGTAGCCACAATCTTTTTCACATGTTACAATCTTTCATTTTATTGCTTTAGCAATATTTGATGGGAGGTTAACTCTGTGCTCAACTATAAGCCATTCGGCAAAAAGGAAACACTTGTTCCATCTTTTCCATGCAGCTTTTGTCTCTTTCATATTCATCACCTTTTCCTTTTTTTCTTCCTCTGTTAAATTTACAACTTTTTGTCTTGCATAACCAGGAGGCCTCCCACACAAAAACCGACACATTCGGCTGTTGGGTAGAAGCAGAGTTCTCTAATTTTTCATATTCTGTATTATATAGATAGTGAGGGATTTCACAAGATGGGCAGAATTCATTGAAAATATTCACAAAAGCAATCCAGATTAGCTGCAGTGTTCTCTCAGATGTTGCCTTGTCTCTGCTGGCCATAGTAAAGTGGGGTGGGGAGATTACTTCAGCTGTGATTGCTAATGCATTCAAATCTCTGCCATTTTAAGAGTCTGCCCTTCCTTAGCTCAAATGGATGCCTCATGGAAGAAATGCGGAAAAACCTTAAGGAGCGGTGGGTGGGGGGTGGCATGGCCCTGATTTGTGTTTTGTGACCCATCCTGTAAAAGAGTATATATGCTAGAGAGTGTGTGTAACTTAAGAAATGTGAAGTTAGGCCTGAAAGCTGTTTTAGTCATGATGGGGTTATTCCGTAGGACTCTAAATCTGTACAATTTTTTTTCCTGTGGCTGATGTTTAAAACCCCATTGATTGCTTTGTTGTAAGGTGCTCATGCCTCTTCCATTGCCCCAATTGGTACCTGCGCACTACCTCTGCTACTTCACCTACTACACCTATTCCGCTATACCCAAGCGACTTGGCTGTACCTGATCTAGACCCCTGAGTCTGCACTGAGTTTATCTGCAAGGTCCCAAGCACCACGGCCGAGGGAGTGTGCCGGAACTCATCTCGGCTGAGCCCACGCTGCACAGCGAGCGAGAAGGAGCTGTCAGCTGGACTCCCGTGAAAGGGAAGTGCTGCCTGTTGTCGAGGGGGGCCTTCCCAGTGCAGCCTCTTGCATGCCATGCAAGAAATCCTGCTCTCTGCACACTGCAGGAAAGCACGTGTGGGGCAGCAGCAGCCTTTGCTGATTGTCATGTGAACTGTGCATTTGCCTCTCCTGGACTAGAGGCCCACACATCTGATCATTCCAGCAGCACCTGGCTTTTGCCATATTTTGTCAAGTGTATGCCGTGGTCTCCGCCTTGCCAGGGATTTACAAATGGACTTTTCCCATCACAGTTTGGACAGTTGACATCTCTGGACTGAAAGGGTTACCAAGCAGCACTAACCCTGTCGAATTCCATCATTTTCTAAAGGAATTAATGCAAAGCTAATTTGCTTTAGCTCAGTTTTTGGGGTCCCTACAAAAACACGTTCCGGGAAATTCTGCCTGACTGTGTGTGGGCTTCTGTAGCTCTGGAGTCTTCAGCTGAACTGGCTGCTGCATTTGAACAGTTCTCTCCACTCACTGGATTATAACTGTCAGTACCTGTTGGACTATTGTTGGCTCAGTGCAGTGAGAGACAAAAGCAAAACCCTGACCAATCCAGCTGGAGGCTTGGCTCATACTGGACTGGTAACCAGAAAAATTGGCATAGTGGAATACTGCTGATGGACCTGAGGTGTGAGGAAAGTGTCGCCTTCCTTGTACTGGAATAGCAAGGGAAAGAAGAATTTCAGTATATCCTCAGCCGCAACAAAAAAACTGAATTTATTGGGCCGTGTGGCTAGAGTATGATCTCGTCAAGTGTACAGATGGACTTTTTCCTGTCTCCACATTGTCCAGATAGAAGGTAATCTACCAAGACATTCCCCCTCTACTCCCATTTGTTGTTTTTCCTCTTCAGAAGCTTCAGAGTGGCCCCAACTCTGGGCCTCACAGCTTTTTACAAACGGGCGACTTTCTGATTGGTCCATCTGCCTGCTAATCACGGCTGTCAGGGAGTAATTTTTTGTTTTGGATTTTTTTTTCATATCCACAGCCTGACCTTTTCTAAAGCTGGGCTCTCAGTTGCACTGGATCCCACTCAGCTTGTAAACCTGCTGCCACAGTGAGGAATGTGGAGGCACGGGTGCAGTCCTCTCTGAGAACAAAAGACTGACTGGGTGATGATGAAGGAATTGGGACAGGGCACAGTGCGGCACAGCATGGGCCTGTTTGAACACAGCCCAGTTCATCAGACTGATCTCATGTAACTGCAGCGGATATGAAGTCAAAGGGACAGTTAAAAAGACTGACGTGTGCCCATATTGAGGCTTGGGTGGGTGCAGAACACTTAAACACCACCTCTTCCTCAGATAAGACTTGCCTGTTGCTTGCAAAATGAAGATATTTACAAAAGCCAGTTAATTGTGAACATTCCAACCCCTCAAACAAAAGAGCAGTTCCTGTCAGACGGCTTGTCGGCATGCTCAGAGTCCCGCGCTCACTCCTCAACTACCTCTGATTGGACGCTTGTTGGCTAGATACAGTACACACAGCCATGCGATTGGGCCATAGCCAAGCAAGTGAAGATCAGGTGTCAATGGTATCAGGAAATAACTTTGTCATTTTATCTCCTTTTACTGTTTGCCTTTTAAAATATATACTTAATTGATAAAGACCTTTGCTACAAAAATAAAGGGAACTGCAATATGTTAAACATAACGGATAGTATAAAAATTATGGCTACTGCAGTTTTAATTTAACTACGTGCATATTGGTAAACTCCACTTTGATTTTCTGTGTTTTATGTGGACCTGCTCGTAACCCCAGCAGTGTCTGGTGACCTGGGTACCTAATTAAATCATTTCTCGAATTTGAACTGCAGTACCCGCTGTCTGCTTGTCATCAGAGCGACAGTTGTTCTAGTGCCTCATCCTTCCTCCCAGGTGTGCACTCTCCAGTTGACCACTACTTGTAGGGTTTATGACATCTGAAAACTCACACTACATACGTCCAACATCACACTGTAGATTCACTCACAAATCAGTCGTGCTGCACCGTTTTACATAATTCCGACACTTTTTAGCTTTTGCCGTTTTTGAAACGGAGGACATGGGCTTAACGACGCACATTTAAAATGCTGGTGGTTTTGCACTGTAAATGCCCACATTCATGTCTCACTTAATATCGGATGTGCTCTGTGAACACGACCTGAGCAGGGATATTTGCATACTCGCGGTGGTAATGCGCCGCCACTCGGCTGTACATGCACGTGTTGAGGCAGCACAGAGTGTATTATTTTGTTGACGGCAGGCTGAGAAACATGGAGTGTTTGCCTGGGAGGAACGTGTGCCTGGAATCACTGCAGCTCTGATTCAGCCCCCACCCCAGTGCCCCTTCTCTCTGCGCATTTATTGATAGCTGTACGCTCTCTCTCTCTCTCTCTCACCGTCTTTGTCCATTTGCCCGGTTCCTCCCTGTTGTTCTCGCTCTCATTTCTCCCCCCACTCCGGGGTCTTTTTGTTTTATCTGCTCTTTGTTTCAGAGTACCACACCAAAAGCATTTACTGCCCGCAAGATTTCATTGAACAGTGAGTATGCCCGCCAGCTCGCCACACTTGTCTTAGTCTCCATATAGTAAACAGAACAAGTGGAGATTACATTTCAGCTGAGCCTGCAAGTTCCTCTGCTTTCTGTACTTCCTGTTGAAGATGATGATGATGATGATGTCGTCAATGTTTATGCTTTAATGTTCTAAATTCCTTGGCTCCTGCTTGTTTGTCCCCTCTCTCTTGCCGTATGTGGTTTGCTTGTTCTGATGGTTAGAAGCTGGAAAATGTCTGTGCTTATCCACCTTTGCCCCTCAGCAGCTAGTAAGCCCTCCGTGGCCAGTGTCGGGGGCACCACCCCCACACTGCCCTCTCCGGGGGGTCCTCTAGAGTTAGAGTCTGGTGGTCCAGCAGCCAGAAAGAGGAGATGGGGATCTAGTACTGCAGTGACAGCCAAGAAGCCATCGATCAGCATCACCACCGACTCCCTAAAGGTACATAGCTTCCACATTGGTGCTCTAATGCATCAGGGCAAGCAAGCGATAATAAATCACTCTTTATTTGGTGTTAATGCTGATTAGCAGAATCATCTTTCTCTATCCCAGTCACTGATCCCAGACATCAAGCCAGCCACGGGTGCAGGAAGCCAGGAGGCAGTAGTGGAGCTGCACCCAGATGAAGCCCACTTGTCAGGAGATGAGGAGGATGTGGAACGGGGTGACCAGGGAGACCAAGGTCTGGAGAAGGGTCTTAAGATACGTCGCACTGTAACACAGGTACGTTGCTTGGTACACCTTGGTCCTTCAGATTAGATGTACTGTAGGTCTCGTGCATTTCAGAGATGTTCCAGATCTATGATGCAGTTGAAACTCCGAGCTCCGAGGTAACTGACTGATTCACATTTGATTTGTGAACATCTCACCTGACTTGCATCTTACCTTTGCTAGATCATGCCTTGCAAAAATAGTCGTGGATTTTCTAATTGCAGTCAGTCACTTTTGGCCATGGGCCATTCAGTGGTGATAATATCCATGAGTAGTCTGTAAACGACCTACAATTTCCACTCTCAGGTTGTACCAGCTGAGAACCAGGAGAATGGACAGAAGGATCAGGAGGAAGAGGAAGACGAGCGGTCAGAAAGTGCTAGGACAGTCGTTGAAGAGGGCAAGGATGGCTCCTCAGAGGTTTCCATGGAAACACAAGCACCTAGTGTTCAGGAGGCTGACTTAAAGAAAGGTGGTTTTCAGTTTGGCTTTTATTAATCCCATACCCTCTTGGACCATCTTAAGCCAGATACCTGTAGACACCATACTTGGTTACCTGTCTTTCTGCCAATGTGGTTGTCATTAAAACACATGAATTTTCAGATGTACCAATGAAGAGGACCGCAAGTGAAAATTGTATTCCTTGGGCTCCCGTTTCCTGTCCGCAACATCAGTTTCTTTTCTGTGCGCCAATTCTGCCTAGTACAACTTCTGGCTGCCACGCAACAGCGTAGCGTGCATATTCCCAGCATCCTAGTTCTTTGTATTCGCGTATACCCTTAAAATGATGTTGAATGACTTATGAACGTTTCAAGTTATGGACGTAACTCATAAGTAGAGGAGCATCTATATATTGTGGAATTCATTGATGTAAAAGTGCTGAAAAGGTTGAATACTAGCAATATGTTGGTGTACTATAGATGGTGAATAGATCCAGCCATTCAGAAAATATGAAAATAGGTTTTCTTATGCAAACATACTCAAAGGGCAACTGGAAATTCAGCCCCACCAAGCTGGTGGGATTTCTGTGCTTGCTGTGGACTTTATATTAGGCCTATTGACCATGTGAATGTTGTTTTAATTTTCCCACCGCTGATGTTCTTACAGTGATTCCCAGTGACTCGTTGGTGCGTCGCTCAATTAGCCAGCAGAAGTCTGGGGTGTCCATCACCATCGACGATCCAGTCCGCTCCACGAAGCAGCCCTCGCCGCCCCGTGGCAAAATCACAAACATTGTCCATATCTGTAACTTGGTGAGGATGTTTTGCTTCGTTGCTGGCCTGCCCACAACCAACCCATAATCACCTTGCGGAGTTGTTTACATCTGATGCTGTTGTGACCCCTGACCTCTTCCCAGGTACGACCTTTCACCCTGGGACAGCTGAAAGAGCTGCTAAACCGAACTGGCAGCGTGGTGGAGGAGGGCTTCTGGATTGACAAGATCAAGTCCCACTGCTATGTGACAGTGAGTCTCCTGCCATAATTCATGTCTCGTTAGTGTGCTGCTGGACAGTATTCGGCCGGTGGCGTGCTTGGGGAAATGCTTCCATCGATTTTCTGTGCGCGAAAGAGATCAGCTTTTGCATACTAATGTAACAGTTTTTAATAGGGGAGAAAGAGACGTCCAAGAGAATAGTGGGTGTTCTCTCTGTTTGCAGTACTCCAGCACAGAAGAGGCAGCGGCCACTCGCACAGCACTGCATGGAGTTAAGTGGCCCCAGAGCAACCCCAAGTTCCTGAGTGTGGACTTTGCTGAGCAGGACGAGGTGAGGCTTGTGTTTCTCATGATTCCCTTTTTTTTCTATCCATCCACCATCCTTCAGTGTCTCACAGCTCTGATTTCCTCTCGCCTGACATTTCTGAGAAATGTCAAACGATCTCTGGTAAAAATAAAAGCCTGTGGAAGCGGATACTTAGCGCCTGTGGTCTTTGGAGCTGCGTTTTTCTTCTGCAAAATCCCCGAGGCCGACTGAGTGCCCTTGTCGCCGCTGCCTCCTTCTCCCAGCTGGACTTTCACAGGGGCCTATTGACGGTGGAGCGCAGTGCAGAGGAGGAGCGTGGAGTTCCTCCTGTTGCCCCCCCGGCGCCCGTGGCCCGGCCCGGGACGCTGCCCCCCCTGGTACCTGAGCGGCAGCGTGAGCGCAGTGCCGCCGTGGTGCGTGACCAGTGGGCGGAGCGCGAGCGGGAGATGGAGAGGCGGGAGAGAACGCGAGCCGAGCGGGAGTGGGACCGCGACAAGGTGCGGGAGTTCAGCAAGCCGAGAGAGGAGCGGGAAGGAGGGCCGAGGCGGTCCCGCTCACGCGACAGGGAGAGGAGGCGCAAAGAGAGAGCCAAGAGCAAGGAGAGGAAGACTGATAAAAAGGGTGAGCTGCACTGCCTGGCTTTGTGGTCCTGGGGGGTGTCGGTGGTCTGATTTATCTCCACATGGTTACAGAAAAAGCCCCTGAGGAGCCTCCAGCCAAGCTGCTAGATGATCTCTTCTGCAAAACCAAAACGGCTCCTTGTATATACTGGCTCCCGCTCACCGAGGAACAGGCAAGTGGCTCCCGTGCCTTTGCATGTATGGGTTCACTGCACCTCACCTGTGTGGCCAGTGGACGCAGTATTTAACCAGTGAGATTCATCGGTCTCCCTCGGCCCTGCAGGCAGCACAGAGAGAAGCGGAGCGTGCGGAACGCATGAAGGAGAGAGAGAAGCAAAGGAAGAAGCTGCTGGAGGAGGAAGACAAGAAGCGGGAGGAGGAGCGCAAGGAGCGGGTGAAGGCCAGGGAGAAAGAGGGAGGGCCGGCACCTGGCAGCGGGGCGGGGGCAGCTGGTGAGAGGGAGAGGGACCGGGGTCGCGACAGGGAGGGGGACAAACGGCGAGACGGCCACCGCAGCAGAGGGCCGGAGGCCAAAGTGGGGGGCAGTGGTGCGGGGATCCTGGCGGGGGGGCGGCGCTCACGCAGCCGTAGTAACCCCCCCGCCAGGGATCGGCGTCGGTGAGCAAGGCGGTATGCCAAGTCAGCCGACACGAAGGGTGACCACAGGACAGACTGTGATCATGAGCATTTTTTGTGACACTGTCTTCTTTCACTCCCTCCTGCCTCCATTTTGAGGAGGGAAGGGCATCGTTGTGTTTTCCCAGTTTCTTTCGATAACCAGGTTTCTGTCCACTACTGCCACCTAGTGGCCATGCAAAGCCCCGGCCTCTCCTGAGGAGAACTTCTGTTGTGCCCCCTGTGTCGTCCTAAACCAAAAAGGGGGGAGCACACGTCTCCTTACTCATGTTGTGTTCAAAACACACCTTTGCTTTTATTGTCCACCACAGCTTTATAATTTGTTTTTATTTCCTGTCCCTTTTCAGCCACTAGACATCAGTATGAGAATTTTCTTTATTGTGTGTTATGGTCCAAGCTCATTGTAATGGGCATGAGCCGTTTGCTGTCAGCGCTGTTATTGCTGTGTCCTGCTGGATCGTACTAGTCACACTCTGCCTGTTGGGGCATGTGGCAGCTTTCAGCATCTTTCTACCATCGTTCTCTGCCAAAAACTATGTACAGTTTTCACTGAAGTGTGAGGTCCCACTAAAAGTCTCTGTCTGCAGTGTGTCACCAGTGTCCTGGAATTTAATGGAATAAAGTTCTGTTTGGTTCTCAGACCTGTTGCAGGGATGCACTGACTGTATGTTCAGAACGTGAGCACTGTAAAACAGATGCTTTTTGGGAAATGGACCTGTAATGAACGCGCCCCCCCCCCTCCATGTCACCGAGGGTGGAGTCCTAGAAAATTTGTTTTAATATTTTTTAATTATTTTAGTATGAATAGTTTATTTGAGTTTGATATTTTTCCTCGTAAGTGTTGAATGTACAAAGAATTAAAGATTTGAGTGTGTAGGAGTCTGATTTATTGCCTTTTTTGTGATCACTTACCAGGATTGCCGTATTGAACCAGAGAGAACCTGTGCACGGTCACAGCAGCTTGTCATATGGTGCCCAGTACACTGCCATCCAGGAACCAAACCCACCATACAAAACTACCAAAAATCATACTTGTGCTCTTGGCAAGAGCGCTCTCCCTAACTTGTGTCCTGAGCAAACCAGGGGTTTGGTGAATCACAGGAACGCTCTTGCTGGTGAGGATACAGCCCATTCATCTTTGATATCTGGGGATCTCTTTACTGTCCCTCACACTTCAGCTCCTGAGTATTGGAACTGTACTTTGGCAATGGAAGACTGCATCACATGGCTATGCGAGTACACAAAGGTCAAGTACACATATTGATAAAGCCCTGTCCACTCCATCAATGACCAGTTTTAACTGCAGAAAAATCCATACGTATAGTAAGGGTGGGAGGGGAAGTTTTTCACCATGCCATCCTGTGCCACCACTAAGTTCCCAAAACCCAGAATGATAGCAGTAGAGCACTCAGAACAGTGAGTAACTGAGTATCAGTCATGGCTATGTGAAATACTTGGGTCAGTCTGCTTTGTAAGATACCGCATGTAAACCAAATGCCACTCATGAGGAAAATATTACTTGAGCAGCTATTTAGGTGACAGCAACCTGTTTCATTAGCGGTTTTGGTATTTGCCATGTTAATGATGGGTAATAATCACAACCTAGAACTCTTCACCCCAGTGGAATATGGAAGCTTTGCCCCACTCGCATGAGCCAGAAACGGTTCCTGCTGAAGCTCAAAGCTGCAGGGAATTTAGGAACTGTGGCAGCTTGGATCGAAAACTTAAAGGAAGCGGCAGTAGTTGTTAGAGGCACAATGGGCCTGCGTTTATAGTGGGGTACCACAGGGTTCAATTTTAGGACCACGTATTGTTCCTAACTTACATTAATGATATTGACACCAGTACATACAGTAAACTGGTTAAATTTGCAAACGACACCAAGGTGGGTGGTGTAGCAGATACTGATCTAGCAGTGGAGTGGTGGAACGGGATCTGAATTTAATTAGCGACTGGGGTAATAGCAGATGAAATTTTACAGATAAATGTGAGGTAATCCATGCAGGGACCAGAAATATAAAGTACAGATACTTTATGGGTTCTACTGAAATAAAGGTAGCTGATTATGAGAAAGATCTCTGTGTGTATGTTGATGCTTCCATATCCCACTCTCATCAGTGTGGGGAAGCAATAAAAAAGGCCAATAGAATGTTGGGTTACATCTCCAGGTGTGTGGAGTTAAAGTCAAGGGAGGTGATGTTACCAAGGAATTATATAAATGTAAGACCCCACCTAGAATATTGTGCAGGTTTGGTCACCATACCTTAAGGAGGACATTGCTGCCTTAGAAAAGGTGCAATGGAGGGCAACGAGAATGATTCCTAGTCTTAGAGGAATGTCTTATGAGGAGAGGTTAGCTGAGCTGAATCTGTTTAGCCTTGAGCAAAGGAGACTAAGGGGGACATGATCCAGGTCTATAAGATTCTAAGAGGTCTGGATGCTGTTCAGCCAAATGGCTATTTCAATATCAGTTTAAATACTAGAACTTGTGGCCATAAGTGGAAATTAGTGGGAGAACATTTTAAAACAAAGCTGAAGCACTTCTTTACCACAGCGTGTAGAGAGTATGGAATAGTCTTCCTGCTAGTGTAGTGGAAGTTAAAACCCTGGGTTCCTTTACATCAGAGCTAGATAAGATTAACAACTCTGAGTTATTAAGTTCTCCCCCCATGAGCTTGGTGGGGCGACTGGCCCCCTCTCATTTGTAAATTTCTTATGTAAACAGGGAGTTACTGATTATTGGTGGGACTGCCTGTCCTTTGCACCCCTATTAACACTGAACACACACATACTACACAGTATAATTTATACTTAAACATTATGAGTATCCTTAAGTCATAACAGGTGACATAAGAAGCTTCAGTGTTCTTGGCTCAGAAATTCTAGCAGGGTAGCACCCTCAAGACAACACAAATCATCTTTTCAGCAATTTAAATGTTTAATACACAGGAATGTTTAAGAATTATTAAAAAAAAAAAAAAAAAAGGAAAAAGTTTACTTAAGTGCAAAATAACTGCTAACAAAAAAAACTTCGCAAAAGTCCCTTTGTGAGAACTATAAGTAGCAGACCTGAAGCAGTAGTAAATATTTTACAGCTAACCCTCTCAACACTGGGCACATACACCTCTGTGCCATGTATCGTCTTAGTCAAACACAGGCAAAAATGTTCCGAAGGACCTCCTTACAGAATGTCACCTCGCAGCAGCACGTCCCCCATCTGAGACACGCTTCTTGCAGAAGCCTGTAGGTCTAATTTCTGGTTCTGATTGACATATTGGGGCATCTGTCTAAGCGCCCCCCCCCATCCCACTGTGAATGCCCCCTCCTGTCTGAGGACGGTATGGCCAACCTGGGGCGGACACAGCACAAGGGCACCCCGTCCAAGCCCAAGGCACGCGAGGGCTCGCCAGAGTGTGCAGGTATGACGACCACTGAATACACTCGTGTGTGTGTGTGTGTGTGTGTGTTGGGGTTGCCGCTTCATAGGTATTCAAACAGGTGGGGGAAAACTGAGCATCATGCAGCACTAGCAAGCGCCGGTGAGCTGCTGGGACATGAGAGCTGCGCATATCTGACATCCTCAGACATCTTTTACGGCGTGCTGTGCAAGGGGAGGTTATGAGCGGTGCACACCCTGGTCATGTGACACGAATGGCAGAGGAGGTGAGAGTCCAGAGGGTAGCACTGGGAGCCTGGCTGATCAGAGAGCTGCTTCCCACAGTCCTGAGGAGAAGGGGGGGGGGGGGGGTATTTAGGGGCAGTGTCATATTGTTGTGTCATACAGTGCCTTGAAAAAGTATTCATACCCCTTGAACTTTTCCACATTATGTTTGTGGTTGTAACGTTACAAAAAGGCATTTTATTGGGATTTAATGTGACAGACCAACACAAATTAGCACCTAATGGTGAAGCGGAAAGAAAATGATACATGGCTTTCAAAATGTTTCACAAATAAAAATCTGAAAGGTGCGGCGTGCATGTGTGTTCGCCACCCTGCACTCTGACACCCCTAAATAAAATCCAGGGCAACCAATGGCCTGAGTGTAATTTATTCTCAGTATAAGTACAGCTGTTCTGTGGAGGCCTCAGAGGTTTGTTAGAGAATAATAAGTGAACAAACAGCATCACGAAGACCAAGGAACACACCAGGCAGGTGAGGGATATAGTTGGAGAAGTTTAAAGCAGGGCTAGGTTATAAAAAAATATCCTAAGGTTTGGACATTAAGGAACCTTGTTCATGAAATGGAAAAAATATGTCATAACTGCAAACCTACCAAGACATGGCCGTCCACCTAAACCGACAGACCGAGCAAGGAGAGCACTGGCCAGAGAAGCTGCCAAGAAGCCCATGGTCACTCTGGAGGAGCTTCTGAAATCCACAGCTTAGGTGGGAGTATCTGTCCACAGGGCAACTATTAATCATGTACTCCACAAATCTGGTCTTTATGGAAGAGTGGCAAGAAGAAAGCCATTGATGAAGTCCTGTTTGCCACAAACCATGTAGGGGACACCGATGAGACCAAAAGCTGCACTTTCTTGCCTAAATGCAAAACGCTATGCATGGCAGAACACTAATACTGCACATCACCCTGAACACACCAGCCCACCGTGAAAGACGGCGGCGGCAGCATGCTGCTGTGGGGATGCTTTTCTTCAGCAGGGAGAGGAAAGCTGGTCAGAGTTAATGGGAAGACAGATGGAGCTAAATACAGGGCAATCCTGGAAGAAAACCTGCTAGAGGCTACAGAAGACTTGAGACTGGGGTGAAGGTTCAACTTCCAGCAGCACAATGACCCTAAACATATGGCCAGAGCTACAATGGAATGGTTTAGTTCAAAGCATATTCATGTGTTAGAATGGCCCAGTCAAAGTCCAGACCTAAATCCCACTGAGAATCTCTGGCAAGATTTGAAAATCGCTGTTCAGAGACGCTCCCCATCCACTCCGACTGAGCTCTTTGCAAAGAAGAATGACAAAAACGGCAGTCTCTAGATGTGCAAAGCTGGTAGCGACATACCCCAAAATACACATTAAATCCCAATGAAATACATTTAAGTTTGCAGTTGTAATGTGACAAAATGTGGACAAGTTCAAGGGGTATGAATACTTTTTCAAAGTCACTGTAACTACATGAAACACTATATACTTCAGAAGAAATCACCATTGTTTGGGCAATACCTGTGCAAGGTCCCCTAGATGAACTTAAGACTGTTCTGGTCCTGCCCACTGACCGTATATGTTATGCCACAGAGTTGGTTAGCAGGACTAATTATGCAGTTGTGTTTCGCAGTGCTTTACATAGTCTAGATTAATTTGTGTATTCCTGTACTTCTGTTAATAGTGAATGTCGTAACTGTAATATTTGCCATGGATTCATGTGCTTAGCGTGTAACTCGTGTCGATTTGTGGCTTCCCTGTCCGTGTGTTCACTAGTATTAAACCAACAGATTTTAAACAAACCTGTCATCTCCTTTATTAAAATCACTCACGCACTTGTCACAATATGCTTATTTGCACTCTGTTCTTTGTCACACCACAACCCTAGATGGTGCGACAGACCCACATACAAAGAAGTCGGCAGTGTCGTGTTAAAATGTGACAGGTCGTTCTTTCAATCTTGAAGTATACGGCCAACATAAGAATGATAAGGTGGGTAAAAGAAGGCCTCCTAATGAAAGGCATCTACCACAGAAGTCGTGCTTAAATAAGAAACATGAGAAATGCTGCTTAAAGTCTCACAATGAAAGTAGCCTAACTATGGGGTTTGTTCCACAAGTAATTATCTGCTAATTAAGTGGACCTTTATAATGCATATTTATAACTGCGTGGCTTAATGTTTTGCATAGTCTCACACCAAACAACCATCCGACAAGGTAATTGCTATCGGGGGAGGGTGCAGGACGGAGGGTGCAGGACGGAGGGTGCAGGACGGAGGGTGCAGGAGCTGACTCACCTCGCAATGGTAGCACTCGAAGTGGTAATCCTTCTGCATGGATACCACCCTGAGAATTTCTTCACTGCCCTGTGAAACAACACAGAATCAACATAACACCACCTACAAACCAAACATACGGACGCAACCATGTCAAAAATTCAAAGTCAGGTCATATTCCGGACTAGACCCTCAACAGGAATATACATTATTTGTAGTAGAACAACAACAACAAAAAAAAAAAAAAAAAAAAAAAAAAAAAAAAAAAAAAAAAAAAAATCAATGCAGTTCCAAACTAAAAGACATGCATATTACCTTTTATTAAAAGCTTTCTAAATAACATACACACTTTATAAAGCCGACCCTTCCCCATCAGGCGGGTTATGGGTGCAGACCCCCACGACCTGGAAAAGCGTGTAAAACTTTTCGGCTCCCTTGGTGAGTGAAGCGAATGGACTGAAGCGTAAAGATGGAACAAGCGAGCGATACAAAGACCGCCGCAAGATCACACACGAGAGGCCGCTATAAACACAACTGGTGTCCTTCAAACCATCACTGTTCAGATATTTTATGCATTTATGAGTCGCTAAACTTTTTGTGTCTTGTCTGCTGGCACACGTGTGTCATCGGTGGCTTTTGCAAAACAACCTCGCAATACATCAGAACCGCAATGAGGAAAGTCGTGATGCAGAGGGGTCGACTGTACAAGACAACATTCCTGAAGATCAGCACTTGTATGGCTGCCCGGATGTGGCACGTATGGATAAAACTAAATTAAATGTTTAAAATAGGAAGTGCTCACCTCCGCAGGTAGAATGGGCTGAAGACAAGCAGCACACTTTGGAGCAAAAGTTCTGGAATACAGTACATGCAGGTCTACTTTACACCACCAGGTGGACACAGGCTGATAGGCACAAAACATTTTCACAGGGCATAACACTGCAGGAATGGGCAAGACCAGTTCTTCGGGGTCAAAGGATCCAGCAGGTCTTTGTTCTCTCGTATTTTTAATACAGAAAGCAATTATAAAAACAATTTCCAATAGCAACAGGATTCTGTCCCTCAAAAAAAATCTGCCAGCTAGTATTAGACCGATTGAAGCCTCGCAGGCTGAAACAAGCCATTTCTTGTCCTAGAGTGAGTTACAGTGGCGATGGAATGAAGGCAATGTTTTTACCTATATTAACCAAATCTTTTTTTGAATAGCGGACATCTGCATTTCTGAGACGCGACGGCTCACCTGTTGTAGTCAGAGACACAGTAGACGTTGTTGAGGTAGTCCACCGTGAAAGGGACGCCGTCGAGGGCCTTGGTGCACACGACGCAGCGGAAGCAGCTGGGGTGGTACGAGTTCCCCAGAGCCTGCAGTATCTGAGACGCGCAAAGAGAACCGCGGCATGTTCTAACCGTTCACGTTTCAATCCCACAAGCCGTCCAGCAAAGCTTCAGCTGAGGATTTACTTTGGAGACACAAACGCAGACGATTTCTGCAAAAGGACTGTCGAGCACACAAACCTAGCTGGGTACGGCCAGCTTCTCTCACACACACACACACACACACACACACCTTACCTTCTCCAGGATCAAGTGTCCACACACACTGCACTTCTCTGCTGCTGCTTGGAACCCTGAGAACTGGGTGGAGGCGAGAGACACTGAAGGTCAGAGAAGCCAGCAACTAAACATTACACTTAATTACCACTTTTGAGTTAGAGAACTATCGCAGGCTGCGCCATAATAAGGGGGATGCTCAGAGCCAGGGCTATAATCACACATTCCTGCTAGGGAGACCCGGGGAGAAGCCTGAACCCAGAGGGATACGGAGGATGGCTTCAGCCGGCAGGAAGAGGCATTTACACACCATGTAATCCTCCTTGCAGTACACAGACCCGCTGACATTGTAGAAGTCTTTGTTTCTGAGGGTGCGACCTGTGGGAGACAAAAGAGTATTTGCTCGGCGACGAGGGACAACGACACTGGTATATTTCCGAAGCTGTTCTACAGCGGTGGACCCTTAGAGATGTTTGGCCGGCATGAAATAAGACGACAGAGGGACAGAAAGAGGCCGAGAGTAACCGGTCACGCTGAGCACAAAATGAGAGAGAAATCTTTGCCTTTCACATGCATGGACTAGCGAGCACCAGGACAGCAGGGCTGGAAAACGTGCCGGCCGGCAATAAGCAGCAATGGCAACGTGAGGCGAACTCACCACAAGAGACGCAGATGAAGCAGCGGGTGTGGTAGAGACTGTCCAGCGCCTGGCAAGCATTGTCGGCCCCATATACGCCTTTACTGCACTTCACACAGGTCCCTGGAACAAGTCGTTACCGTGGTTACGCTCACTTTTTAATCCTGATCCTCATGCCAGGTTTTGTTCTAGTCTAGTATCATTCTTTAGTCTTGATCGAGCCGCTGACTGAATGCATGACAACTAAGCGTGCTGAACCCATAACATATACCTGACGTACTTGATAGTCTCAGAGCACTTGACATCATAACTTATGAAATAAATAAATAAACACCTGAGGGAAAAAAAAAAAAATGCAAGGCAGATAAGGAACAAATCTCCTTCTGGAAGAGGTGCTGGTGTGGCCCACAGGAAGCCCCTCCCAATGCCCCAGTGCAGTGGCAGGGACACTGTCTGGTAAAAATGGCACCATCCTTCAGATGAGATGTACAACCGAAGTCCTGACTCTCTGAAGTCATAAAAAATCCCTGGGCATCTTTCAAAAAGAATAGGGGTGGCACCCCGATGTCCTGGCTAAAATTACCCACTGTGACCATTTCAAATCTGGCCTAGTAATCATCCCCTGTATCTAATGATAATAAATAGCAACAATTGATACTTTATTGATCCCCGTGGGGAAGTTTTCTCCTGCCCCTTCACCACCTGTGCTAGGGTGTGGTGAGTGTACTGCTGCAGAATGGCAGATGATGCATCATCCAAGTGCTGCACAGTGGTGGTGTTTCATGGAGCTTCTCACTGGTTATGCAAAAGGGCTTCAGGTTCCCAGAAAAGCGCTATATAAATGTAGCATTCATTCATTCATCAGTCAAAAGACAACGAAACGATGCAAGGCACAGAAGGACTTCAATTAGAAAATGCTATCGACGATTAACTGAAATACCACACAATTCAGATCCTATTCAGATTCTATCATTAAACACAGTTCATTCGAAGCAAACATCCTATGTAGGGAAGGCAGATTCCGTCCTCACTGTGCTGCAGTACAGGAGGCTGCTCAAATTTAGCTTGTGGTCTTTTGGGTGTGTTTGACCAGTATTTCCCTACCCAGTCCTCAGGCACCCACACACAGTTCAGGTTTTCGCTTCCTCTCAGCTCCCTATTAGACAATCTACATTTTTGCTCCTGAGCAGGGAGGGAGCAAAAATGTGGATTGTGTGGTGGTCCCTGAGGACTGGCTTGGGAAACACTGTGCTAGATGACCGGCTTCCACTTAATCTTATCGCTACACAGCGACACATACAGGGACACCATCACCCACAGGGCTGAGGGCAAGCCGGCACCCTGAAGTGCTAAAATCCCCCCCCGAGTTATGACCGGTGCGGAAATATGCAGTGCAACCCTCCATGCCATTCAGGCAGCATCCTGTAGAGGGAGACGTTTCTAAAGACACATCCCTTATCACGCGCTCCCTCCTGACACCCCGCAAATACGAGTGCACCCCCTTCCCTGCAGGGCTGGAATACCTGAGCCAAAGGAATAAAGATCTCATGCCGCACACGCCAGCACACGCAGCACATGTGCCAGGCCGCCCCGGGGCTCCCGGGGGAGTGGCGGCTGGCAGAGCACACCGCAGCGGCATACGCCCATCCACGCTGCTATCCCCAGAGCATGTAATTTAGAATTACGCGGTGCTGCGGGCACCACTGCATGTACTGCTCACTGTTCCACTCAGCCAGGAAGCTGCACCCAGATCAGCCCGATGTCGTCATGAATCTACAGCAGTGTTTCCCAATACGGTCCTTGGGGACCCACAGCAGGCCCACGTTTTTGCTCCCTACCAGACAGTCCAAATTTCCGCTCCATAGCTAGAGCAAGGAGGAAGCAAAAATGTGGACGGATGGTCCACATTTTTGCTTCCTCCCTGCTCCAGCTATGGAGCGGAAATTTGGACTGGGTCCCTGAGGACTGAACTGGGAAACACAGATCTAGAGCACTGGCAGTAACCCTAAAGTGACAGCACGTCTGTAGATCTCACCAAAGTACTCCTGTCGGCCTTCAGCTGCATCCCTGCCCGGTCCCAGATCTTCACTGGGGGGACCTGCAGATGGCAGCTGCTCCTTAAAGGTCAGCTCCTCCAGGAGTTCCAGGAGGCGCTGAGCATCTGCCTGGGTCTCTCGGGGAAGCCCAGCTTCTTTCCGCAGTATGGAAAGAAGCTCCTCCTGGTACTGAGTTCCCAGGAGGTCAGAGTAGCGCAGTCGGTCCCTGGGACCCCCCCGCACTGGCCGCTGCTCCCCTGGATCTGTGTTGGTGCCTCCGGATGCGGGGGGATATGAATGCCGGCTATCCTGTGCCACACCCGCTGCTGCCCCATCCAGATACACAGAGGGAGCATGTGGCCTCGCCCCCGCCATGTGACCCGGGCTTATGAACGCAGTGCTCCCTGGTGGCAGCGAGGGGAACTGCATGGCGCTGCAGCGCACATCGAAGCCCAGACTGATGCCGCTGGTGCGGTTGCTGCTGCATCGGCTGCCCATGGGGCTCCCGCCGCTGGCGGTGCTGGCGAAGCTGGAGCGGGGGCTGGCCAGCAGGGACTCCTGCAAGCTGACAGAGGAGCAGGGGCTGAGGGCAAGGCCCGGGAAGCAGCCAGCGGCACCCTGCTCAGCGCTGCGGTTGGCCGCCTGCGAGAGGGACGACGGCCGCTCCCACGGCTCTCCTCCACCTGTGCTGTGTCGCTTGCAGGTAAACGTCTCCTGCAGTGAGAGTCTCTTGTAGCGATCCTGTTCCACTGTGAAGCCCGGCTCATCCACGCCGCACCCGAGCGGGGCACTGCCGGCAGCCTTACAGCACAGCGGCGACCGCGGCGGAGGCTGAGAGAGGAGCTGGTGCCTCTGGACGAGCTGCTGCAGCTCCAGGGAGTACCGCCGCTGGCCCAGGGGTCGCATGGCCCCGCTGCCCAGAGCCGACGGCACCGGGTCTGCCTCCGCAAGGACCAGGTCCCGCCTCAGCTGCTCACTGAGCCCAGAAAAGCTGTTCCTCAAGCTACACCGGCCCACGTCAGGCACCCTGGCATCACCTGGGACGACCGCGTTCCTTTGGCTGGGCTGCTGAGGCGGCCGCCTCCGGAGCTTCGCAGCAGCCGAGCCGTTACAGTGGTGCTCGCTATTCCGGGTGCTCTCTGGTAGGACTGTGGTGGGAGACACTCGCTGGACATGAGGGCCTTGCCCACCGCCTCTAGCTCCTTGCCCGCACAAATCGGCCGAAACAGGCTGGCCCAGACCGTGGCTGGGACTGGGACCAGGGCACGTAGCAGAAGCAACCGCCACGCCGGGGGCCACCGGCACATTTGCACTGTTGTTGTTATTTGCATTTCCCGAGTCACCTTTCTTTTTAGAAATGGAAAATTTAACACTACCCGTGTCATTCCGTTTTAATTTCTCCAGCAACTTACTGCTAAAGCGGTCCATTTTACACTTAATGCTTAAACAAATCCACTAACAACGCACTTACTAGTATTACTGATAGCCACTAAGAAAGTTAACAGGGCAGATAAAATAAATATAGAATAAGTCGAGCAGTTAAAATATTCAAGTAATTCTACAGCAGTTGAAGAGTATAGACAGTGTATATTGCATCACCAAATAAATATTACATTTAAAATAAATAGGAGTTACGGCATGTTCGGAGAATTATTTTAGCAAACAGTCATGCCTGAATAGCAGGTGTGCGGTCATCGCTGGTTTAACAGGGCGACTACCACAAGGTACCGACAGCAAATCCATTTAATTTAAAACGTGTTTCCACAAAACGAACGCGAAAAGATCAAATAAAACGGTGAAACAGGAGTAAAGAGTTATAAATAACGGCACCGATCGCAGCGCTTTGCTATGGACGGTAATCAATAACCGCGTTTATTATTCAGGTCCTCTGGTCTGTCCGTTCAGTGTTTATATTCAGTGAATATAGCGGTTCCTGCCGTAACAGGCTGTGGCTCCGGCTTCTTCTTTTGTGATCTCTGGTTGGTAAGTAAATGATGAATCCAATAAAGCAGCGGATTACTTTCTTCGGTTAAAATAAATAGCTTTTGATTAGTTTCGTATAAATCAAAAATATTTGCCCGGTTTTCTTCCGTCCTTGGATAAAATGGGTACAGGTTACGGCATTCGTCGTGCAAAACCAAACAAAAGACGTCTTGAAGATTGTAATTTTACAAACTTATCTTTTTTTAATTGCTCAGGTAAAACAATATTCGAAGAGTCTATCGCTTTTCACTCATAACAAAATAAAAGGCACAAGACGTTAGGTCCTGCCAGGTTTTTTTCGTCCTCACCTCGTTCGTAGACTGTTACTTTTATCATCAATTAAAACAAAGCATAAAAAACTTTGAAGAACGTCTTGAAGGAAATGTTTAACTTGTGTAAACGCACAGCGTGGACTTGCTGAAATGGTACAAAAAAAATCGACACCAAGAATAATTTACAAATAAGAATAAATAAATATAACCGGACTTGCCTTTCTTTCCTCCCAAACTCCGACCTCCTCTTTCTTTCTCTGGCTTTTTTGCCGGAGCCGGGACACCTTTCTTTAACGCGGATGTATTGGCCTACGTCCCAAATTTCCCTTCTGTCCTTCGCTCGCTCACCCTTGTTCAGAATCAGTTGAGGTCCTGCCTACGTCCCGTATCATAAATTGCTTTGTTCAGCCCTTTTAACAGTTGCTATAATCATAAAATGACAAAACTGTGTGATTTGTATATCATACAGTATTGCTTTAGCAGCTGTGAAATGTTTATATGGTATGTTGGGCCTTAAAATAGCATTTATATTTTTGTTATTTTAAAATAACCGCATATGCTTTTTAAAACAAAAAAAATGTATTTTGTGTGTTATGCATAAGCAGTAAACAATCGAATAAATATGCTGTCGCATCTTAGAATACATAAACTTATTTCGAGGTGCCTGCTTTTTAAACTTTCAGGATACGGTTTCCCGTCTCTTTTGTTAGAACATATACTAATATAGAAATACAGGAACCCAAATATGGAAACATTTAGTTTATTTCTTGTTTCCCGTAATTTGGTAAGTTCTAATTCTCCCGCTTCATTTTTTTGTCGAGAACTACTTTTTTGTGCCGCGAGCCTCTGGAATGTGCGAGAGGATACAGCTGAAGTCACATGTAGCCAGTGCGATTTGTGCGCGTGTGCGAAGCGGAGACAAAACAAAGTAACAATTTCTTGTGGTCTGGTCACCGTTTGCCCGACATCATTTAAATGCGAAACCCCTGTGTCTCAAGGCTATTACTTTATTAACGCCACAGGCACCCACAGCACTGTGTGTGCTTGTTCTGATCTGCCCTACCCCCCTCCCCTCTTTTCCTGCACTTATTTCCTCCTCCATTTGCCGCTGCGGTTTGCTGCAACGCGTGTCTTTCTGTACCCCTGCCTCTCCTGTGCCGACCAGTTATCAGCAAGTGGGAACTTGTTTTAAAAAGTGTTGAATGCTGGCGAGCTTACTCAGCACTGTGTAGGAGATAGGGAGAAAGGAGGGAGAAGGTTACCCGGCGATCAGAAGCACTGTGATGACAGTACGAAATGAAGACTGGGTTGTTATTGCCTGGGACACGTCTGCACTGGCACAATGGGTGATTCAAGTACGTGCGAGCAAGCTGCTCCTCGAACAATACCACTTAATGGGTGGTTAGAAGTCCAGATATTTATAACTTGTCGATTTCAGCCTGTGTGTGGGAAGTTGAGAAATGAACCAGTGATTATTTAGGGCAAGGAAAACGGTTACGCTGCCTATGAAGTGTATTGTTGGCGTCCCGAGGATGGCGATAACAATTTGCCACATTTCGTCGCTTATCAGAAAGTGCATCTTGCTAATGTGTACACAGCCCTGAAATATAACAGGAATGTGTCCAGTAAGCACTTAAAAAAAATACTTCGGAAATACATCTCCTGCAGGATTTACCCCGGTCTTGCGCCTGTGCTGCAGACTCATCCACCTTCTGCAGTTCTGGCGATCCTGACATGGATAAACGGTTGGAAATTGGGTTGTTGGAAATATACACATTAGCCAAGGTGGTAATTTCGCCTTTCATCTACTCCTTATAATTAAGTATGTAAAATTACTTAATCCCGATCAAAGATTTTTTTTTCCCGACGTGAATAGCATTTCATAATGAGATAAAAGCCGATTTTCCTTTTTATTGAGACTTATTGGAATTGGTTGACACGGTATGGTACATGCTTGGTCCCAGATAATCGCTTCTCTTTCTGTAACATGTATTGCAAAACGATGTGTATTACTTGAAATATGACGTAATGGTTGCCATACTTTTGTTGTTTAATTGTTTGCCTTTTTGAGTGGAGGTTGTCCTTCGTCAGCTTGGTATTATATGGTTCTCTACCCCCACCCCCGTCCAGCCCACCCTCCGCCCCCCTTCTCCCTGACCAGGTGGCCTCCGTTGCATGTTGGGACACGCGTGTCGCCCTGCAATAGCAACCCCAAGGGACTGCAACAGGCGGGCCAGCTGCTGCTACGACATTACTCTTTTCTTTTGAGAATCAGTGTCCGCCTTCTAGAGCTACAGCAAATATAATTTATATGTTCCTAGATTGTGTGTTTGCGTGTGTGTGTGTGTGTAAAACATTAATATGTCATATGCTGCCCCTAGCAATACAACAGATGGCTGCAGCCATGTCGCCAGATGCTCAGTCCACGCCCACACCTTAAGCAATGGTTAAATAAGTGTGACTAAGAGGCATGACGATAACCATTGAACCTACGAAAAAAACTATCGCACTGAAATAACACCGCTTTGGCGCTTAAGCCAATGTATTGCAGCTTCAGCCTTAATTCTGGTGATTAAAGAGGGAACTTGGAAAGGGAATAATATTCAAACCATACGAAACATAAGATTTACGTTTTATAGCAGCTATGTATGCTAAAGAAATTACATGCACTACTATCTGATAAGATGCAGAAAGACCCGAGTGATTGCATAAATAATTAGAATTAAAAGTGATACAGCGTGATTTCAGTATTATATTATTTAACAATAATACTAGCAATTTAAAGTTGGAAATATGATAGCATAAATATTAAACTATGCTGCAGAATATATGTGCGTATTTTTATCTAAGTCATAAAGTAAGGGTACATTTTTAATACTGGTGAATGGGAGATTTTTTGCCTTCTTTTGTACTTCAAACCCCATCTAGTGGTTTGATTTAGGAAATGGTGTTGGTACATTGCCTCGTTTGTCCTCCTTGAGTTTCCGTACTCACCAGCAAACACGTTAAACATGGCGGTGACTACGAGGATGCTGTGTTCTGCATGTAAGACCAGAAGGGCATTTAATGGTTTAGTCTTGTTTACCAATTTTAGGCAGCCTCCAGTAAATTCAGAGTGTGCTCTCCTTTCTTGTCTGTCTCTTTATACAGTGATTTCTTAAACCCATTTCCAGCATGTGCGGTTTGGTACGTGATAGCAATGTCACTGCGCTGCTTCTGCAATGTTCTATAGTTTTGGGCATTTGAGTTATTGCTAAATGTTGGTGTATGGTTGGTGGTTTTCTTTTTTTGTAGATCTTTTTTTTTTCCCCTAGCTTTCCGATTATCGTCACGCTTTTTCTCACTGACGCCTGAGAGGCCGGCGGGGAGCAAATGGAGATTGGAGTAAGTCTCTGTTCGGTTGGAAGATGACAAATAAATACGCATGTACACTGAAATTGTCACTAATACATACTGATGGACAGTGTCTGATACTCTGTAACACGAGCTTGTGGGACCCATGTCTGTTCCATGACATGACACACACATATACTGTTCGTTATTAGATACACGTTTACAATATGCTGTCTGCCTCACTTATACGTCTCATTAGACAGTAGCGGATGCTAAATGAAATAAATGTACAAGCCATTAGCTTTATAAGTATTACACAAATGGCGTTTGTTAATGGGAGAAGCACCTTCACAGGGTTGCCAACTCTCATTAATCTGGCGTGACACTCAGGCTTTCTCACGCGAGAAATCTTAATGCAAATCTATATTATTCCTCTGTAAACCTAAAAGCTACATCAAAAGCGTTGGGCTAGTTTGCATACGCCACAGACCATTTAAAAGGTAATAAAATTGTTTCATGTAAATGCGTGTGCAATGTTGTCTGGAATTGAACATCTCACGTCAGCCAGCTGACCTAAGTCGGCAACCCTGCTTTATCGCAATGTTTAAAAGAACTCGGTAAACAGATAAAATTGTGTTTATTGCTCTCTGTCAATATTACCTGCAGACATGGTTTAGCTCGCTCTGGATCAGAATATGGCCCTCTCACCGATTTACCTGACTGGTCCTATGCTGGTGAGTCATGCTGCCTCACTGGGAAGTGCTGGGCAGTGGGACACAGGCAGCCTTAGATGTATGTGCAGTTTACTTTGTGTGTGTGTCTCTCACTGTATGGTGGTACCACACAGTGCATGTATTTGTTGGTGCAGTGGCACACAGTGGGCGCCTGTTCACTGATAGCGTGCTGTACGCTGACTGTGTTTGTGTCCCTCACTGCAGACGGTCGCCCTGCTCCTGCGATGAAGGGCCAGGTGCGGAGGCAGAGGGAAAGGGCAGAGTTTGCGGTGAGAATAACGTGCTCTTTGCTGTGCGCAGGCTGTCAGCTCTCTGTGAAATGGTCAGCTACAGCGAAGGTTTGATGCTTCCCTCTGGTGAACAGTTACCAATCTACTACTCTCCCGCAGAAACGGGTCGTGGACCTCAGTGAAGAGATGGACAGGGGGATGCAGCGATGGAAGCAGGAAAAGGAAAACGCACAAGCTATGGAGGAGAAGAAGAAGTCATTACGTCTGAAGCCTAAAGGCAGACTCCTTCTGGAAACGAAAAAGTCAAGGGACTCTCTGTAAATACCGTGAAAGGATCCAGTTTGCTTCTCCTGGTTCTTCCTTCACATTTGTATGTAACATGTTCAGTAGCAAAATCGCCTCATCCACGGGTTGCGGGTGCCGGCCATTTTATTTTTTTCTGGGCTTTTCATCCTTTGTGTCTTTGTCATTGTACATTGTACAACTTTAGAATCTTTAAAATGGGGCTAGTAACCTTAATTATTTGAATTTCAGAGGCATTTATACCACAGAAAGGTGTTGCTACACGTGGCGCTGAGCCACATTTATAAATATAAAAACTTAAACCATCTCTGACTGTACATTCATCTATGGATCAAATTCTTTTTTGCTGTTGGGTTCATAGACTATATTACTGTGTAAAGAGTAACTATGATATAATAATTAATGCTTTTTATTGATCCCTGTGGGGAAATCCTCATTATGCCTCCCCTCTCGTGGGCTCTGCAGGTGTCAGCGAGCTGGCTGTGAAAGGCTGCCAGCCATAGCGGCACCCAGGGTGGTGAAGGTTAAGGGTCTCGCTCAAGGACCCACAGATGTGCCAAGGCTGGGCTTCAACTTCTAATAACAGCTGTGGAGGTTTAGCCCACTGAGCCACACCCTGCTCCAAATGATGCGATAACCTTATATTTCTAAAGGAAGGATTTTTGGATAATTAGGTCAGTCTGCACTAACTATGATAATGGTATCATAGTTAGTGCATCGTAATTTCCAGAATTTCCCCTTTGGGTCGATCAGTTCATCTTAATCTTGCAACAGTGCAATATGGCAGGTTGCTGTGAATTGTTGGAATGCAGTATCAAACTATGTCCACCAGGTGGCAGTAATGCAAAACAGTTAATTTTAGCGGTCAGCCACCATTTTGTAGCCTGCTCAATGTGAGAGTCGTGCAGAAAAGTTTAAACTTAGAATGATACCAGATTTGTGAGTTCTCTGAAAAATACTGTGTTGCTGAAAAACAGAAGTCGGTGTGCATTGAGAGTTAAGATAACCCTCTTTCTGTGCTGTGGTAAAGGCCAGTATTTTTTGCAAGCCATTTTTGATAGTTTCTGTTAAAAATAAGGCAGTGCTCTAGGAAATCAAAGCTAAAGTAGCCAGTTCACGTTTGCCTGCTGATGTTTCTCTCTGAGTCAGTGGCGAGTTACTGGCCGTGCAGATGACCAGGGTATTCCCAGAGTCGGCCGTGTAGCTTTGTGAAATATTATCCATATAAGAATTTAGTCAGAGCAGTGATAGACTGGCAGTTAAACATTGATTCACACACAGAAATAAAGATACATTTTTGTACGTTTCTGTTATTTGCAATAAGAGCCATTTGGGGCTTTCCCGACTCAGCATAAAGATCATTGCGTTCTTTAATCTCTGTTACCATGCATACTGTAATAGCCGTGTGTATGATTGCTTTCACTTATCAGAGCCCCGGAGATTATGTTTGGTAGCTGCTTAGCTGCCGGCTATGACTTCCTGCTCTGTTTTCCTGTCTCGCCCTATTGTTTCTCCTTCTCTCCTTCCTCTCCCATCTTTCTTCTAAATGAGCTCAGCGGTGGTTCCCCATAATATTTCCCCGCGTGCTGAAACGCTAAAATGCTGAACCCGTGTTCAACGCCCCCCTACTTAACCCGAAGCACACGCCTGCATTATTCCCGTGCCGAGAGATTGGCGAATAAGGTAGAGTGCAGGTACACTGCACATGCCCGAACTGCACGAACTGCAGTATGTTGTTATTGCAGTGGGGGATGGCGACTGCACTGGCTCCTGGCTCCATATGCATCCCGCCTTACGGCCGTGTGTGAAGGCTCCCATCCCGGCCTTCTTCGCCAGCCCTGGGGCCCCCCACCGCTCTGCTCACTCAGTGTGAGAGCCTGGCCACTGGAAGTTGCTGTGATGGCTGTAATAATAATGGCGATTATGCCGAGCATGCAGTAAAAACGCGGGCGTCTATCCCGTGAGCAGCTTCCTCCTCAGAGGGGAAACCGCACGACGGGGTTCATGCACGGTAACCCCGCGGCTGCCACCTCCGCCTTCCCCGGCGTGCCTGTGATGTGGCCTCTTTCAGCCATTCTCACTCGCCCTTAGTCCCTCATTCCCTCCCTCGCTCTCCCTGCTTTTTGTTCGCCGTTTGCAAATGAGAAGCAGATGCCAGCCTCTGTGCAGAAGGGAGGAGCGATCTCCGACCGGCCCGTTAATGCAATATGCGTGCAAAGAGAGCCGAGTTGAAAGACGGGCTTTAAGTGGAAGAGGAAAAGGTGCGTGTGGGGGGGGGGGGGGGGGGGGGGGGGGGGGGGGGGGGGGGGGGGGGGGGGGGGGGGGGGGG